>CAJQZJ010000247.1:6136212-6207885 GCA_907164525.1 Lophiomys imhausi | reverse complement strand
TTTTTTTTTTTTTTTTTTTTTTTTGGTTTTTCGAGACAAGGTTTCTATGTGTAGCCCTGGCTGTGCTGGACTCACCTTGTAGACCAGGCTGGCCTTGAACTCGCAAAGATCCGCCTGCCTCTGCCTCCCAAGTGCTGGGATTAAAGGCGTGCGCCACCACCGCCCGGCTGGCATGGAAACTCTTATCTGAAGATAATCGAGATGTTCTAGTTTCCCTTTTATTGTTGATTTGAGATGCTAATTAATTAATTTTGTTCTGAGCATGCTACAGGGATATATTTGGCTCCTCTCATCCTGATGCCAGATCTTGTGCTTTGCCTTCACAGTTCCCATGGAGAATGTTGCAACGATTGCTGATTGTGCCAGTGTGATTGAAGGAGTCAGTCGGAGCCGAAATGCCTTGCTGAATGGGGACACTAAGAATTATGACTGGGACTCTGGCTACACATGCCACCAGCTGGGGAGTGGTGCGATTGTGGTTCAGCTGGCACAGCCATACATGATTGGGTCAATACGGTAAGATTTCTTTGCATTTGCTGGTTCAAAAAGTGAAGATACACATAATCACCCATAGCTTCAGAGAAGAAACTCTACGACTTATAAATATTGGAGCCAGGGCAGTGATACCAGGTGTCCATTTGGATTCCCTTAGTGGGGAGCTATACTAAAATTAGACCTGAAGTCAGCAGGGATGAGCGGGCTGGATGAGAGACCTCTTCTCTAAGTATCTCATTCCTTCTGCAGCCTTAGTGTATGTAGATTAGAGTCTTACAGGGTGATGTTGACAGGTGATGTGGACAAAAGGCTATTTTCAGCTTCATAAAACATGTGAACCAAAGAAACTCAGATATGAAGCCTGGTTCTAGACAATCTTTTCGTGGCTTGTGTTTGAGTTTTCTCCTGATCCATTTTGTTTTAAGAAAGAAGCTTTAACTTTGCTTGACTTGTGAGATTTTCTTAGTTTTTAAGTGTAAGACTAGTGACGTCCCTCAGAAAGCTAGTTCTCAAGGTCATCAGGTACCATTGCTTTTCATTTGTCTGCTTTCCGTCCTCAACCCATTTTCTCCCATCCTGTCCCCCTATCCTGTTTCCTCCTCTCCTCTCTTCTCCTCTCCTCCTGTCCTCTCTCCTCCTCTTCTCTCACATCCTCTCCTCTCCTGTCCTCTCTCCTCTTCTTCTCTCACATCCTCTCCCTTCCTGTCCTCTCTTCCCATCCTGTCCACTCCTCTCCCCTCTGTTCTTCTGTAGGAAGAACGAGCCAATACAGGAAAGCAGAGGCAGTCAGTGTAGCAGACACAGGCCTGTTGGCGCTTGGGGCGACCACCACAGCTTAATGCTGAAGAGTCAGTGCTGGATATCTTGAATTGAGAATGTTATATTTCTTCATTTCAATTAACCCCATTTCATCAAGAGCCATGTCACAGGCCAAGTATCCTAGGAGATGAAACGTGAGCCTGGAGGGAGGATATCAGCACTAGGGGCCAAATGAACTCACAAGCCACACACTCTTACCGTTTTCTGAGCTGTGTGCATTCACTGCTGTGGTCCTGCCATCTACCTGAGACATTCCGAGGACTTGTGTCATGGATGATGTAAACTCTGCCTGTGTCTCCCATTACAGTCTGTCCCTTCTCACAAATGTGCTAACAATTGTCTTCTTTTGTCTTCTGGCACTGTATCCTTTCAATTTCTTGAAGATTATCAATCGTATCTCTGAGATTACATCTGCAATTTCTTGCAGCAGGCTTGGGGTGTAACTCACCTGAGCCAGAAGACTTGAAATCATTTAAATTGACTAGACACTCTCTTTCACGCCACCTATTTGGGACTTCAATTTTCTCTTTATTATGTTTGTTCTGCCATTTCTAATTTGAGGACCAGTCTTCTTACCAACGAAGATTGAAGCAAACGGGCAGCTTAGTACCTCTTGTCCACTCTCCTTTAATGGGTTCTCAATTCCTATTCACTTACCTAGTACTGGATACTCTTCCCCTCCACCCCACCATCTAACTGTG
The DNA here is from genome assembly GCA_907164525.1 of Lophiomys imhausi. NCBI lineage: Eukaryota > Metazoa > Chordata > Mammalia > Rodentia > Muridae > Lophiomys > Lophiomys imhausi. The sequence goes on along the minus strand of CAJQZJ010000247.1, from coordinate 6,205,870 downwards.
TCCATGTGTCTCAGACCAAGCCATTGTCCTTTCCCTTCCTGTCCCAGTCACCTTACCCCAGTATTTGACCAGTAGTCACCATCAGTTCTGTAGCTCCACACATCTTTGGAGCAAGTCAAAACCACAAGGCTCTTTTTGACCGTGTTCCCTCTCTTATCTCCCCTCACTGCCCAGAAGTCAGCCCTGAGGTTCTGGTACAGCTGCTTCCTAAAGAGCTCCCAGAGTTCTTCCTGCTCCACTATCCCACTGTGTAGTGCCGCTTCTCCACCTGATCTACCATTTGACCCCTTCCCCCTCCACCATTCCTGACTCCATTTCCCCAAAGCAGGTGTTGTAAGTCCAGAGGAAAGCACTGTTAGCCACCTCTGTTACAGCCTGGCCTCTGTGCCTGTCCTCTTCAGGCCACCCAACTGCTGCATCAGTCAGTCTGTGGTCCTGTGTTCCTTTATTCCATGCCTTTGAGTTTTGGATCATACTGAAAGCATCACTTACAATCTTACTCCCTTTTTTAATTCTCTTTGCTATTCCTTAATCCACTGTGGGATAGTGGCCCAAACTCCCATCATCCTCTGTGCTTGCTGTCTCCATCTTAGTTAGGGTTTCTATTTATCTGACAAAACACCAACACTGAAAGCCACTTGGAGGGTAAAGGGTTTATTTCAGCTTACAGCTTTTGGGTCACAGTTGATCACTGAGGGAAGTCTGGGCAAGAATTCAAGGTAGGAGCCTGGAGGCAGGAACTGGAGAAGAGGCTATGGAAGAGTGCTGCTTACTAGCCTGCTCCTCATGACTTGCTCAGCCTGCTTTCTTATACAGTTCAGATCACCTGCCCAAAGGGGCCACTGCCCACAGTGGGCTGGGCCCTCACTGGCCCTCCCACATTAATTGGTGATTAAAAAAATGTCCCAAAGGCATACCCACAGGCCAGTCTTACGGAGACATTTTCTAGATTAAGATTTTCTCTGCCTAGGTATGTCTTGCCAAAGCCAACCAGCACAGTTCCGTCAAGCACCTACGTGGGTGTAGAAGTCCTGGCATTCCAAAGCCAACCAGCACAGTCCCGTCAAGCACCTACGTGGGTGTAGAAGTCCTGGCATTTCTGTCAGTTGTTTACTCGTTGACTCCCCAGGTCTCGCTTGCTGCACAAGGCCTGAGACAGCTTAGAATACGTTTTTCTCGTGCCAGGTTGAGTGTGGCCTGAAGGAGATTACAATAGATTTAAGAGGAAATGTACAATGTTAGATCCAGCAGATTCCTATGAGATGGTTGCTAGGTTGATAGCGTAATAAACAAGGGCTTGTCCTGGGGCATGGCCACCCTGGCCTCCACCTCTATCAAAGACTTAATTCTGATTCTGTCTCAAGAGAAGTGTGTTACTGGGACTTCAGGCAGACAGAATGGGCCCACCTGGTTTTATCTAAGTGTGGAATGAAAATGGTTGCTCCAAACAATTTCTTTTTCCCTGAGTCAGATGAGAGACGATGGGCAGGCACACAACTGGAAGCAAAATTGTGTATCTCAGCACAGTGTGGCTCCTCTAACTTCCTGAAGGCCGGCTATTGTTTCTTCAGTACGAAAATCCATTCAGCCAGAGTGCTGTATAACTAGCCAGGCATTCAGAGAGACACGTCTCGGTGAAGCTAACATTATGTTGTCAGGAACTGCATTTGCCTCTTCTGTGACATTATTAAGAGGAAAGGTAGGGAGGTTTCCTGGCCACCAATGCCCGTGGACAACTCTGTGTATCTTGGCAGGCTGCAGTTCTAGAAGATGACATTCCCAGATAGACATTTATTGATAGGAAACTAGATCAGTGGCACCTTCTCCTAGGGATGGTAGCAACAGGTTGATTAGTCAGTAGTGTTTGAGGCACAGCTTCTATTGCTTTCCTAGTCACTGTGTCTGGAGCCACCCAGTGATTCGGAGTCCTCACCTACAGGGCTGAGATTCATTCTCCACAGAGAAATGGTTGCAGAGCTGGGAACCTGGAAACCTGCCACCTCTTTCATATAAGCTTTGAAAATGCAGATTTCTTTAGCATCGGTGACTGTCAGGCAAAGGTCTCAATCATTAATGCTCCTAATTCCTTGTATGGTACTTACTGTACTATGGATAAGATCTTCACTCTTTCCCAAGACCTTGCCATGTGGCTAGGAAGGCAAGCAGAGCCAGGTTTCCTAGCAGAGACAGTGCTGGGCTCAGGGGTCAGGAGACCCAAGTCCTGCTAGTGTGCCTGGCATGGGTAAGTACCCTGTGGTATCCTGGGGAGGCTAGCTGGGAAGATGATCTCTGATCTCCCTCTCCATTTTCTTCATGCAGTGAACAAACACTTAGCTTCTTTCTGTGTATCAAATACTGCGGTAGATGCTGAGGATACAGCAGTGAGTGGATAAACAAGCTAAGCACTGGCGTGCTCTTGGAGCTAACATTCAGGGCAGAGATACAAGCAGGAAGCAAGCATGCTTGCAGTATGCTAAATTCTTGGAAGTGCTAAGAGGAAATCAGAAAGAGGGGAGGAAGACTCAGTTGGGTTTCAGAGAAGGTTTGCTGAGAAGGGGTCATGTGAGCAGGGCTGAAGGGTGGTAAGAGCAAGCACCCCTGGAGATCCAGGGGGAGTACTGCAGACCAGGTGCTGAGGACGGAGAAGGGAGAGAGAACAGGAGGTGAGGGTGACAGAAAGCTGAGAGGGGTTTTGTTTGCTGTCTCTACAATCTACACTCAGCACCAAGGCCCAGACCACCTCCTCCCCATGGTATTCACATCACAGGCCTAATGAACGACATTATGGGAGAGGAGAAAGAGATGGGACCCCCGACAGCAAGGCCCTTGAGTTGCTTTCTCTGCCTGCCTCCATGTTTCAGCTTCTGGGAGAGCCAGCTTTCAGTGGTTACCTTTGGCAGGACACGCCCACCCAGGCCATGTGACTGAAAACAAAGCCAGTCCTTGGTGCTAGGCTTTCAGGCACTGCAGAGTTTACTCACATTAGGGGAGTAGAGAAATTACCTGATATGTCCCTCAGAAGTAGGTAATTGAGTAGTAATTATATCATTTCCATGCCATTTTAGAATCATTAGAATTTAAATAACAGAAAGTCTTCAGAGGCCTGACCACATAAAAAGACCAGGCTACAGTCATAATAACTAACCAAACCTGTTGTGTCTGAGTTTATAGTCCCTCTGTCATCTTAGTTTAAGATTGATTATCTTCCTGCTTGCTGATTGTGATATCCTGTTAAGTGTCTTTGGGTATGGGAGGGAAAGTCAAGTGTGTTATGCAGTGAGCTCACTGAACACCCACCTGCCTTTCCAGCTAGTAGGTGATAGGCTTTACTGAAACCCTAATTGTGAGATAACCAACTAAATTACCAATTTTTGCATTAGCTTGGAAAGAAAGGTTTTGTAATTGATACATGCAATAGTATAAGTACAATGCTCACCATGCTTTAAATAACAAACTTAATTGTAAGTAAATAGGCTGCCTGAGGATGCCCATTGTCACTAGATGGAGCTAAATAAACTCAGATTAAGGAGTTAATGACACAAGAACATTTTGAGTCCTCAGTTGGAACATATACATGTATACTTATGCAGTAAGGTTAAGACCAAATGGATCTAGCCTAGAGAATGTTCTTTTTTTAAATATTTATTTATTTATGTAAATTGATGTTCTGTATGTGTGCATGTGGGGTGTCAGATCCCCTCAAACTGGAGCTACAGACATCTGTGAGCTGCCATTTGGGTGCTGGGAATTGAACCTGGGTCCTTTGGAAGAGCAGTCAGTGCTCCTAACCACCAAGCCATCTCTCCAGCCCCCTAGAGGATGTTCTTGATGGGTATTAATCATTTCTTTAGTCTGTCATGAGGCTTTTCAATTTTCAGTAGAGAAAGAACACTCACAGGTCTGCCTCCTACACAAGATAATCTGGCACAGAATGACTGAGACACAAGTCACTGTGTGTCCTGCAGTTATAACACATAGGTAAAAAGTAATAGCATCGAAAAAGGAAATGCAGAAAGAAAGGACTCACACGTGTGGCTGTAGCCTTCTCTGTGAGCCTGTTTTTCTTTTTTCTGAACAGTTAGGTCTGCACTGGGTTCAGCTGTCCTTTCTTTACCGCACAGCTCTCAACTCTAGGTCGCCTATTCAGGTGGTGAGTGCCCAGCCCCCCCCCCCCCCGCTGCTAGTTTCCCTTCTGCTGCTGCTGCTTACCACCCTGCCAAGTATTCTTCATCCTATCTGCCCTAAGGGAGAGGCAGAAAATAAAGAAAAAGAGGAATTGGAGGCCATTCCAGTTTGTCTCCTACTTAATAGCTCTAAATGAAGGCTTATTTGATATGGGTGGAGACAGGAATTGAAGTTTATGGCTCAAATAATAGTGTATAATTATTCAGTTATTTTCTGTATATGTGGGCCCATTGTTTCAAGGAAGATCACAGAGAATCTCAAATTGAAGATAGTGATATTTTAATATAATTTTTTAAATATTTTGATGGGCTTAGTGTTTGGAGCAGATTGCAAGTGCCTAGTATGGCACTGTATGCGGGAGTGCTCAGTAAACACTCAGTGACTGCACTGGCCTCTCTCGCGGTAGTGCAACTAAAGGGAGTTGTATCTGTCAACTGAATCGGACATCATATTTGCTCAGTGCGGTTCATCTAAGTGTGTGTGAGGAAACTGCTGAGACCTGGCCCAGCAGATGACTGACAAGGGGCTCTGGAGGCGGCACCGGCATCAGCTCAGGACCTGCTGCCTGCTGCCTCATTCCTTCTGCTTCCATTTCATTCTGAGTGCCGTCGGGGCAGCAGCACATCTGTTTACATTAAGACAGCCTTCTTTGCAACCTCAAGAGCTAGAAATTTCCTTTTTTATAGTCTGAAGAATACAGCAAGCATCTGAATATATGACTCCTTGGCTTTGGATTAAGATTGCCTATAATTCTAGTTGAAATTGGAAAGATATTTTACAAAATTTGCTTCATATCAGTCATGCTGAGCATTGTGTGTCACAGCCCCGAACTGAGAAATTCCAACTTGTCTTGCTGGTCTGTGATTTATTTACTAAGTGTTGTTTCTCCCTGAGCCCATCTGCATCACGCTGACGTCTCCTCATCACCCACAGACCTCGGCACTCTGATTTCCAGCAAAAATCAGAGTAAAGAATTATATCTGTGGTTCCCAGCAGATGCTGGAGTCTAAGCTGTGTGAACATGCAAAGGCCAGGCCAGGAATCCTGGAGCCTGGCAGCAGATAGTGTGGGGCACAGTAGATAGACCCTAGCCATCTTCCATGACAGAGGAATTTCAAGATGAAAATGAATTACTATGGCAACTAAGTTGCATGTGAAAAATACAAGAGGGGTGCTAGAATTCAGATGTTCTTTGGAAACGCAAGAAAGGTTAAATGCCAAAAAAAAAAGTGTTTATGTGTGTGATTTACCTCACATATCAGCCATTTATCTCTCGAGTCACTGGGAACTTGACAGCTAGTCATCACATACACAGCTAGATAATGTGAAGAGTCTTTTAGTTGTCAAAGATTAGCCCATCAAGAAGACATTTTTACAGAAGATTTAACCCCATTTGACCTAATATTTCATGTACAAACACATGCTTTGTTAATTATCTAGAATTGTTGGTTAAAACTCCTCTAAATCACCCCGTTCAGTCATTCACAAGTACAGTGCATTAACTCTGGGTTCTGGGAGCCCCACCATGTCCTGGTCTGGCTGCTGGCCACTGCTTTGCCATAGTTGGACACACAATGTCGTAGAAATACGACTGCCCTTGGCAGGACTGATGGAAGAACTTTGGGAAAATGGATGGAAATTTCTCATAGACAGGATTGCTTCAGTGTATCTTTCGGGTATTGAGTGAAGAAAGCTATTCTCAAAGTCAGGAAGAGCCATAGCTACGTAAGCTCAACCCTGAAAGCAATCCAACACAGTTAGTTTGCTTTTGGAAGCCATCACACTTCTCAGGTACCTTTAATCACAAACTTTTTTTTTCTTCACTTTTTCGATGTTTTGGTGTCTCTTAGTAGCTCTCAGTATCATGTTGTGCACTCCCAAGCCTCCCCTGCTCTTGCTGTTTTGTTAACCCCTTGTAAAAGTATAGCCACAGAGGACTTGTCAGAAGTATTCTCATAAATAATAGATGAGCCACCAAGACCAAGGATATCCTGAATCCCGAGCCTGCTCCTCTTGCCTGGCCTCTATATCTACCTGCATTCTATGTCCTTCTGGTGACTAGCAGTGGCTAGGAAGGCTGCCTGGTGCCCCAGCAAATCCTTTATCTGCCTCCCCCACTCCTCCCTACCCCTCGCCCCAGGGCACTTGGGGCTTCACTCCTGCTGAGGAGTCTTTCTGCTATGCTGCCGCTTCAGCATTCACTATAAGAGGGATCGGTTACCAGATAAATGCACACTATGCTCACTCTTCTCCCAGGATCTTCTTTCCTTGCTGCCCTTGAGTCCTAATGGGAAGGATTGTCTTTCTCCCTTCTGAAACCACATCCCTCAGCGATGACACTGCTGGTCTTGCAGGTCTTGCATGATGACTTTTCCCATAGCCCAGCACCACTAGGGACGGCCTCAGTCTCCTCAGTCTATTGTTCAAGAGTGCATGATACTTCTGCTTGCTATCCCTCCCAGGAGTTCTTTTTATTTATATTTAATGTGTGTGGGTGTTTTGCCTGCATACATGGCTATGCACCATATGTGTGCCTGGTGCCTGCATTGCCCAGAAAATGCTGTCGGATGCCATGGAACTTGAGTTACAGCTGTTGTGAGCCACCATGTCGGTGCTGGGATTTGAACCCAGGTCTCTGGAAAAGCATCCGATGCTCTGAACTGCTGCTTTTTGTGAGCCACCCTCCCCTTCTCCCTCCAGTAGTTTTATGGGTGCAAGCTGTGCTCACTATGGTTTGGGAGGTGAAGACACCAAGCTGCCCGTGGGCTCCTTGTTCTCACCACCATAACAGGAGGAGGCAGCTGGTGCGGAGGGAGACCTGCTCTGAAGAACTCCAGTTGCACTGTGCACGTAGCCCCTTCAGCTCCAGAAAGAGAGAAGATGCCTTACCTTTGGCTCAGCCTGCTTTTGTTTTCTAAGGCTGTAAATTATAGAAACTCAGTTAAACATTGCGACTAAAACTTAGAGTTTATGTTGATTGCTAGCACTCGTTTACTCCAAAGGAGCTTATATTTGAGTTTTGTTTGGCTGCAAATAACAGAGAATGATTTGAATTTTTTCAATATATTTTTGTTTTGTTTTGATTCTGTATGTATCATTTATTTTTTTAATATGTAGGGGTACGTTCCTACAGTTCAATGAAGTATGAAACATTGTTTTTCTTTTCCACTTGTATCTTTGTCCCAAAGAAATAAGACAATTCTTTCAGCTTTAATTACAAGTCTGTGTGTTTAGGCAGGAATAAGGAAAAGGGCAAAGAGATAAAATGAACTGACCTCGAGACTCTCACACAACTTGCCCCTTCTCATAAGGAAGAGCCTTAGCCCTCCTCAGGGCCCTTCCCCCTCCTGCCCTGAGAGGAAACCTTGTGCATACGGTCATCATGTTAACCGTTATAGCAATGCTGGCTAAGAAACTGAGGCTCATGGTGGTGGAGTGGCACACCTAGCCACAGTACCGCACAGAGCCCTGCCTTGGGCTGGACTCCGCTTGCTTTGGAGTTTCTACAAATCTCCCACATTCCATGCGCTGTGTTGCTTTCTAATGCTTAAAAGCAACTTTATTGAGTAGTTCACCTATTTAAAATACATGAAACAATGAGGGGCACTTCTTTTGAAACTGAAGATTAAACCCAGAATCTTGAACATGCTATGTAAGCACTCTGCCACTGAGCTATACTCCCAGCCTTACATTTGGTTTTATTTATTCACTTCTCACTGTATAGCCCAGGCTGGACTCAAACTCTCCATCTTCTTGCCTCTGCCTTTTTAGTGCTAGGATTATAGGCATAGGACACCATGCCCAGCTACATTTATCTTTAAAAACTGTCCTTTGAGACCACAGCTTCTGGATGCATCTAAAACAGTCCTGTAATAACTGTGCTTTATATTAGTCTCAGCTTCAAAAATGCTGTGTAAATTAAAAAAGCTGTCTGCTTACTGTAGTATTCTGATCCAGAATGAGAGACATTACTGATTATATATGTTTGATTTCTTATTCATGAAATTTACTTCTTAAGAAAAACTGTGTTTCTGTTACAAATATTTAATCAAGTTTTCTGTAACTGGTCCCTGTGTTTTGCCAGCATAGTGATAAATCATGCACATAATAAAGGAGGCAGGCAAGATCCCAGCTGACTTCAGTTGATCAAAGGAGAACAGGGGCTGGGGCGTGGCTCCATGGTAGAGTGCTTGTCCATCATGCACAGGACTCCAGGTTCAATCCCGGAACCATGCAGAAAAAAGCAGTAAAGAAGTACCATTGTCAGTGTTTAAATCTGAAGTTTAAAGAACCATGACCATCTGAGTATGGTGGCGCACACCTGTAATCCCAGCACTGTGGAGACAGGGGCAGGAGGGGACTGCTGCAAGCCTGAGCTGCGTAGGGAGAGAGTTCCAGTCTAGTCAGGCCACATAGTAATACCTTGTCTAGGAAACAAACTATGTCCAATTAACCTGGAATAAGACAGTAAATGAGAGACTTTACTTTCAAAGAAGGGCTGGACACTGGCTGTCATACTACCGCTAGACTTTCTCTAACTTGTCTGATGGTACAGTGTTGTTGTTTCTGGCTTTGGGGATTTGGAAATAAGCTGTACGGCCATGAAGAACATAGTAGAGCTGCACTGTGTGAATACCCCCTAAAATGTCTGATTTTCCTCCTGATCTTTCTGAGTATTGATGCCACACCCATCTTCAGTCCTTGATAAAGGATGGTTATGGTCTGCCAGACATGGTGGCACACGCCTTTAATCCCAGCACTCGGGAGGCAGAGGCAGGCAGATCTCTGTGAGTTCGAGGCCAGCCTGGTCTACAAAGTGAGTCCAGGACAGCCAAGGCTACACAGAGAAACCCTGTCTCGAAAAACAACAATAACAAAAGAATGGTTATGATCAGTCCCCTAGGTTCATTTCCAAGGCTGAGGTTGGTCAGCCTAGAGCCTGGAGGACACAGAGTGGACGCGGTTCAGTAGAACCGTTTCTGTGACTCTGAACTTCGCTTAGAAAGGTACTGCTTTCCTTTGCCTTCCTTCTTTCCTGCCTCTTTCCTCTCTGTCCTTACAACAAAGTGGTAAGGGGCAGACACATGGTACTCTCACCTTGTGGGTAAAAAAGTGTTTTTAAGGGCAGCTAGGGGAAGACTTTAAGGGCAACTGAGGGAAGCTAGCTAGCTCAGAAGCAGCTAGCTGTGGGGCAGCGTGGTCTCATAGCCACTGTTTCTCTAGTTTAAGTCTTGGTATTGGGCTGCATCTTCCCTACATGTTAGTGGTAAGAATTGGTAGTAAACTTGGGGGCTGCAAAAGGATCACAATAGGGCCCATCCCAGGAGCAGAGACCATGCTGTGTTCTGTCTTTTGCTGGAGGGTTTTCAGGCAAACATTCTCAGTACACAGTATTTCTTTGCTTCTCATTTCTGTAACTTTCCTTGGCATATACTTAGCTAAGGATCTTTGTTTTATTTGCTTTTCTGTCACTGTGATAGAACCCCATGGCCAAGGCAATTCACCAAAGGAAGAGTGTCTTTGGGCATGCAGTGCAAGAGGATTAGTCAGTTAGATCGGAGAAGCAGAGAGGGGAAGCTGAGAGATCATGTCAAGCACAAAGCAGAGAATGAACTGTAAGTTTCCCACTGGGCAAGAAAATGCCCTTCAAGTGTAGACAGAATGCTATCTGAAAAGGACAGAACTTGGAAGCAGGTAAGTCGACAGCCTAGCTCTGCCAAGACAGGATGTGCAAGCCCTTCATAATTCCTGCTTTATAATTAATGTCTGTCAGTGATACTGGGCCAAAAGGCTGAAGATAGATGCTCCAATGTTATAGAGAGAAATTGGGGAGGCAGCCAGTTGTCTGTCATCTCTTACTTTTGGAAGCTGTATACTCTCAAAACCCACCTCTAGTGATGCATCTCCTCCAGCAAGGCAGCACCTTCTAAACCTCACTTCTACTGCCAGCTAAGGTACCAACTATTCAAATACTTGAGCCTGTCGGGGCCATTTCTTTTCCACACCATCACAGCCCTTGGGTAGGGTTATTGGCGTCTAGGAGGATAGATATTGTTCCCAGGTCCATTAAGCTTATACCATTTGATTGTCCACTGAAAGCTACTTCAGACCCTTGTCAGTCATCTTTCTGATACTGACCTTTGTGTGTTCATTTCTGAGAGGTTAAAAAAAAAGACAAATGGGCCGGGCGGTGGTGGCGCACGCCTTTAATCCCAGCACTTGGGAGGCAGAGGCAGGCGGATCTTTGTGAGTTCGAGGCCAGCCTGGTCTACAAAGCGAGTCCAGGACAGCCAGAGATATTCAGAGAAACCCTGTCTCAAAAAACCAAAAAAAAAAAAAAAAAAGACAAATGCAATCAAATACTGTTTATTGGAAAGTCCATTGTAACCTTGTTAAGAAATAGGCAAGGCATTATCTATAGATAATTAGTTGTAGCCAGGTAAATAATATCTTACTGGTTATAACCTTCTTAGAAAGATAGGAAAGTGGCTTTGTCATGATTGGGTTATTCTAGTGACATTTTAGCTGTCCATGTGAGACTCAGAAGCAGAAGCAGACAGAGAACTTGTGGAGAAGAGTTGTTTCTATTTAGGAACAACATGTTCAAGACTCATTCACATTTAAATTGCTTCATTACAGATGGCATATTGAGGAGTTGAATTAAAACGCCAAGTACTGTAAGGTCCTGTTTGTCTTTGGACCTGAACTACTCTGGCCAGCTATTGGCAAACTGCACTTTATTATGAAAGAGAGAGGTAGTGCTAGAGAGACAGTGAGGGGAATCTTTGCAAGCCCATTCTCCCCTGGGCACCAACAAGCAGCTACCCACTGTGCTCACTGAGCTCCTAGGCTTTGGTCTGTGGGGGCATCTTCCTCTAGGCTGCTGTCACATTCATTGCCCTGTCACTGACTTCATAGCTTTCTTGGTATGTTATTTATGCACAAGTTTCCTGTAACTTGTTCACCTGCCCTTACCCCTTCCATCTTATTGGGATTTGAAGACTGGTGGCTGATGACGATCCTTTTTGTTCATGTTCAACCTGAGAATGTTCATCTTGGGCACTTAGAATCAGTTCAGAGAGCAAGGAGGACTTGTGAATGACCTACTTTAATTAAATAACTCTGTTAACTGTTGGGAAAAAATACTAGAAGTTTGGTTTGAAAGGCAAGCCAAGAATTGTCAGTGCAGTTGCCACAGTAACAAAGATGGAATTGCGACTAAAGCAGAATCTTAACTCCATGTGGATTTTGCCGCATTAAAAAACATATTTTGAACCAATCAGTGAAAGAGATTTTAGACATTTTTAGGTTAGGCTCAACCTTTTTTTAAACCATGCCTTTGTTCCTCGACTCTGTGCTTTTCAGTGAGACTAGCTTCAGTTCTTGGGCTGGGCCAGGTTTCCTCTAAAGAGGCATACAGTGCCTTTGTCATACTCGCCCCCAGTAAACTTTCTTTACAAGTGTAGATTGCCCTTGCACAGTCTAGGCAGACACTTTCCTCACTGGCATTCCGGCCTCCACAGCAACGGCAGTCAGAGGATTCACATGCCTTTCACAGCTCCAAATATGAAAATAATAGTACTTGTAAACCTATTAAAAGTGATATTGAGGGCTGGAGAGATGGCTCAGAGGTTAAGAGCACTGGCTGTTCTTCCAAAGGTACTGAGTTCAATTCCCAGCAACCACATGGTGGCTCACAACCATCTACATTGAGATCTGCTGCCCGGGCATATATGTAGACCAAATACTGTATACACAATAAACAAACAAATAAATGTTTTTAAAAAAAGTGATATTAAAAATCAACATCTAGCTTAGGAACAAAACACGTTCCATGACCCAGTGGCTTCTCCTACTGTGTTTTCTGGGGAACAAGACTTTGGATTGCTACAGGAGAGGAACCTTTCGAAGTGCTAGCATGTGAAGACGCTTTAGCCTGATGAGGTGGAAAGCAGGGCTTGGCGCATGCCAGCAGTCTCTCGCCCCTGAGCTCTGCCTCTGTCCTCCTTTAGAAACTGAGGCTCTTCGAAGACAATGCTTGTAACAGAGGATCCACTTCTCAGGAATACTTTTTAAAATATTGGTTTCCTTGTTTTTTTTTTTTTTCCTTCCAACTAATGTTTATATTGTGGATATTTTAGAAGAAAGTCAAAGGATATATCATCTGTCATTTTGTATTGAAAGGAAAAAATATATTAAAAAATAATAGCACAAATTACTTTAAATTAAAATCCATGCTTCCCATCTTGCAAGGCTAGACACCATGATGTCACATTGAGCAGTGTTGTGTCCCTCAGAGGCTTAAGCTGAGACAGGGAGAGCCCTTTTTGGTCCATCTGAGCTGAGGAGATGACTTCTCCTTCCTTTGGTGCCAGGAGCTTCCATCTCTTGAATGTCCCCAGGCTATTAGAGCTGCCACTAGCTCTTTGGAAGTTGACTCAGGGTATCTTGGCTCTTGGGAGCTCATCACTAAAGAGGGAGGATCATTCCAAGAAAAGGTGAGATCTCACCTCTGGAACCATATCCTTCTTTGGGTACCAAGTCTTTTCTTCTGTGCTTTCTGTAAGTGCATGTGCAAGGTAGCAGGGCAGTGTCCTCAGCAATTCCCTGTGGTTCTTCTTAGCCACATAGAAAAGTTAAAGGGATCTAGCAGCAGGATGGTGGGGCAGAGGGGAGATGAATGTTTGCTCTTCTTGGTAAGGAATGAAAGAGACAGAGTTAATTCCCAGAGTGCAGTATTCTAGTGCTGCCTCCTGCAGTGCAGTCAGTGAGGCAGGGTCTTGCTGCAGCAGAGCCTCCGGAGGAGATTTATTCATCTGCCTTCTTCCTGTGATTTCCTTCTTTCAGCCTTCCAATATCCATCACTGAAAAGCCTGCTTTCTGTGTGGGAGTTTACCCTAGTGACTTGCTTGGAATACATTTTGAAGGATTAGTGTACATGGCATGGAAACTGCCCCCATGCCCAGCACACACTGGTGAATATTCATGCTGACACCTGGAAGGGTTATTTCTGAAAAGGCAGTTCTTGTGGAATACATTCCAAAGAGGGGTTTTTTTTTCCTCTTGTCTTAGGATCCTTCCTCCAAGCCAATGTCAGAGGAGTGAGGGGGCAGGGGTTAGAGCCTGCTTTCCTTATCTTCTGCACCAATGAAGAGGACCAAGACCCCTCCCTTGCCAGCCTTTGCTGGGCTCCAGCTCTGGGCAAATCAGTATAGGCTATTCTAGAGGGGGAAAGGCAACTATTCACTTAGCCTTTGGTCCTGTAACCTACACCAGTTTGGTTTAATTATGACTGTTGAGTAGTAAGGAAAGTTAAAGTTGTGAATGTTCATCTGAAAAATGTTTGAATTAAAACTTATGATCCTAGCTTTGAAGACCTGGATCAAGAAAACTGTACTGAGTGGCCAGTGATCAAAAGAATCCTATTGAAAAACTTAATTAGCCATTTTTCCTCTAGCCATTACAAAAAAGAAATCACATAAAATGTTGCTTATTTTCTGGCTTCTTGCCATTCTTCAAAAGATTAATCACACAGCAACATATTAAATTAATTATCTTTTGTTTATAAGAATTTACAGTTAGTTCGGATTTTCACCTTTGTGTGCTGTGGAGAAGATGTTGTTATTATTATTCTCATTAATGTCTTTATTTTAATGGTACGTCATGTGCCACATGGGGAGTCATGATTTATCACAGCTCAGCCCTGGAACAGAGAAAAAACTACCTTTCTTCTAAGACCTTACATTGCATAGTGCTTGTGACTTAATGCTTTGGTCTCCTGTTTCAGAGGAAGGTTTTCATGTGGACTTCACTAAAGTTCAGAAAATAGATGTGTGGGGAGGAATTTTAAAACAAGTAGATATGAGAGACATCCAGCCAAACTTTGATTATATAGGACCTAGGAGAATTGCTACTGGCTCCAGGAGGTGGGGGCAGGAAGGTGCAGCCATGTAGGTGGTAGGTGGGGCTTAAACTGTTTTCAAGTCACTCAGCAAGTGCTCAGGACTTTATAGATTGTGCCTGTGGGGAAAAGAGGGTGATTCACAGCTGGGCAGAGGTGGGAACCCAGATCTGACTCAGGTGAAGAGGTCAAGCTGGTAAGAAAGAGATGTGGGAAAATAGTACTGGCTGTGTTAAGAGACACCAGAAAAGAGATTTGCTAAGGGCAAAAATAGAGGAAGGGCATGATTCAGTAGGAAGAGTTTTGCCTTATACTTTGTTTCTGCTGGGATGTTCTCTTGCCTATAATATTGAGGCAAACCTTCCTACCTTGCTTTGCCCTTCCATTTTCTCTCTCACCATGTTGAGAGAGTACAAAGATCTGCCTATAGCTAAATTGTGACTTCTCCCCCAGACACACATTCCTGAGAACACTTGACCCAAGGGAGTAGAGTGGAGCTGTGGAGCTTATTAAATTTCTGTTTGACTGTTTCTTGGTGCTTTGTTTAGGTGTGTGCATGTGAGCACACATTAGCATGTAGTCAGGAGCAGCAGAAGAATAAAGTAAGAGATTAAACAGCAGTGAGTGGGCCAGGTTGCAGCCCAGTTGGTGGAACACTTGCACAGCATGTGTAAGGCGCTAGTTCAGTTCCCAGCATTGCCAAGAAGGGAGGAAAGGAGAGAGGGTGGGGCAGGAGGAGGAATAAGTAGTGAAGTTTTGAGAGCCATGCCATTTATCTGTGATCCTCTCTCTTTCACCTGTCCTCTGCTGTCCTGATCTGCACATCCCCTAAAGTGTAAGCCAGTTGATAAGGTAGAGGGGACTGGTGGCCCCACCCGGAGGGAGCATCCTTTGGCTGTTACGAAGGGATGTTGAGCCCTGTGAGTCTGTTCTTCCCCCTGCCTGTTGAATGGAGACCCAGGGTGGGACTATTTTGCCTTCTAGGAGTTATATGTATTAAAGACTGAAGAGGACAAACCCCAAACACACGTAGCTTATAAACCAGCGAGCTCTTTATCAGGTCTGTCTGTCTTACACTCCTAATAAGTCCATAGAATCCTGGGGGATTGGGGAAGGCAGGTCCCACAAATGCCTATTGCCTTTAGCTCTCAGATGTTACTGACTCTGGCCTTTTAAAGTCACAGTGGTGCCTGATACTCTCTCCAACAAATGAAGCTGTAGGTGAGCTGGCTGAATGGCTAAGAAGCCACACCCTGTGTGCAGTCTCCTGCTGATCCTCTTCTGTGCCTGCTGGACACCACCCATCTCATTGAGTGTTTGTCAGTACCATGATAAGGAAGCCGCTGGGATCAGGGGAGATGTCCTTGCTGCAGAGAGGGGACTTGATAATGCCAAATTTAAAGGACAGGAAAGATCTGTAAAAAAAAAAAACTGCCTACCTGCTTACTGTGTCTGTGCTGGAAAGACCTCTGCAGCAGCATAACAGTTCACCTTGTCAACTAGCACGAGGCTGGCAGCCAGTCCTAATACACTTGACGCCACCTTCTTGTTAAAGAACGGTCTGTATTGCAAGAGTCACCTTCAAAATACAAAAAAAAAGAACTTTTCAGGGCTGGAGAGATGGCCTAGAGGTAAGAGCATTGGCTGTTCTTCCAGAGATCCTGACTTCAGTTCCCAGCAACCACATGGTGGCTCATAACCATCTATCATGAGATCTGGTGCAGGTGTACATGCAGACAGAACACTGTATGCATAATGAATAAATAAGTCTTTTTTTTAAAGAACTTTTTTTCTGAGGGCCATTGGCCTAGACATAGTTTTCTCATATTCACATGGAACGCATAAAATGAAAGAAAGTTCTTCAAAAATGACTGTGTAGTATGAAATCTAGATCATAAGACTGGGCCAAAACTTACTTGTTAAATAAAAAAATAAAGGTTTGCCAAGTGACTGAATAATCTAAATGTAGTTGAGGCAGTGTTTAGCCCTTGCCAGAAAATTAACCAATGTTGAGAAGTAGGAAGTGCTCAGATTATAAATTGTTATTTTTCCCTATGTGTGATAATGTATGTATAGACAGCTTGAAATGGGTATGGTGTGTACAAATGTGAGCCCAAGCAATGCTTAGTCACTCACTGTTCATCCCACATTCCGCACTGGTTGATGAGAGTCCACCCTTCCCTTATCATCCCAACGTTGAATTTTTAAAGCTTTCTATCTCCAAGCAGGAGAACCATGATCCCAGTTAACTGTTAAAGATGGCTAGCCTTGACTTATCTCAAAATCTTGGAAAACTTTGCCTTGTCCAGCTGTGCACCCCATAGGCCTATTCTCCACTTACGGTTCACTAGATCATGCTGTGCCAGATGTAATTTGGAACTAGTGGAGCAACTCCTCTTTTATTCACATTTGTCCTAATGTGATGGCCTCCACAGGTATCTATTTTGCCACCTTCCTTTATTTTTATTTGCTTCCTCTTGGGATATCAGTGCAAAAACACAGAAAGTACAGACAGCGGATCTGAGTGACACAGCCCTGACCAGGGCCACTGTTTCCAACTTTCTTAGAGAATCATCTTCTGTGCCTGCTGTAGCCTGAATAGGAAATGGCCTCAAAGGCCAACTTGTTAAAAGCCTTGGTGCCCAGCCCATGATGCTTTTCAGAGATGGAGAAATCTTTCAGAAGGGAGGCCTCAAGGAGGAGAATCAGGTCATGTGCAGAATGCCTCAGAAACAGTGCTGGAGCCTTGGCCCTTCCCAGCTCTCCCTGTTGGCTACCTGGCCGTAAGCAGTTTCTTTCACTGTACACTGTCTTACCATGGACCCAGAAGTAGTGAGCTGACATCCAGGTGCCCAAACATCAAAAACTGCCATGGCCATTTGTGGTGGCACAAGCCTTTAATCCTAACTCTTGGGAGGCAGAGGCAGGCAGATCTCTGTGAATTAGAGGTCAGCTTGATCTACATAGTGAGTTCCAGGAGAGAACTATCTGAAAACAAAACAACAAAACCTGTGTGCCAAAATAAACCTTACCCTTTTTAAAGTTTATTATCTCAACTGTTCTGCCATAGTAATGGAAAGCTGACAGATGCAATGTCCTAGCTTTCAGAGGTGAAGCAGTGTTCCACAGTACATGGAGGCTGTGATGTGTTCTGACTAGTGTGCTTGCCAATAACACATTCCTTCTGGTGAGGAGCTTGCAGTTGCCTCCTGATGCTAGAAGACTGGTGTCCCTCTGCCCTGGAAGGCTATTGCCCAAATGGAGGCACGGTCATTTTGGTCACAGGTCCTTCAGTATTCACATTTCATCTTCAGGGCAGCCATTTGGTCTCTTTGGACTCTTCCGATAAAAAGTAACATGGCTCTAGCCTCCTGCTGAGAATCTCATTTTGGACTTGTGATCCTCCAGCCGCTCTGCTCAGCTGGCTCTTGACCCAACCTGAGAAGTAGTACACCATCAGATGCTGTGGCAGCCAACAAGAACCCTTTCATCAGTGGGACAATTCCTGTTTATTACTAGTACTAGCAACAATCTGAGAGGTGCCATCCCACTGGGTTTGACCCGGCGAACCCAGGGACTAATAAAAGTCCATGGAGAAGACTCTCAGACACTCAGAAAAACAGACCCACAGAAACCTCGGAAGACACAGAAACTGGGAAAGAAGGAGATTTGTCACCAGGAGAGGACCCATGGGTATGAGCCACTCAAATACCCAGTGAGCAGCTCTGAACCCCAGACAGGGGTACTCACCAGCTTCCTGGGCTCCCAGATTCCACGCAGGCATTCAGACACCAGGAGGAGGACCAACAGAGCCACAGGAATAGGTATATTCTCAGCGGAACCATTGTGGCCGCCAACCACAGCACATTCTGAGCTGTGGGACCACAGCAGTATATTTCCAGCAGAGTGGCGGTCTGGGAGACGCAAGTATATTTGGGCTTGCCTAGAAAGGTGTTGGGTGTACAGGCTCCTCTATTGGATTTTCAATCACTTGGAAGAACACTGCAGCTAGACAAAGCAGGGGATACACTTCCTGTAGCAGGCTACACCTCTGGCACCAGTGCAGTGTCCTGGGCCTTGGCGGGCAGTTCCAATCACCAGATACAGATTCCTCCTGCCTTCCTAAGCACCCAGTATCCACAGGACAGCTCCAGCACCCAAACCAAGACCAGCACAGCCACAGGAGCGGTGAGATCAGAGAGGGCTGAAAGGCAGGTGGTAAGGTTGGAAGGTTGGTTGGCAATCCACTGAGTCCAAGCCCTGTGGACGGACCCCTCAGCTAGTGCACCTGGCTCCTGCAGCAGGAAACCAGATCTTCAGCATCTACAGTTCCACCACTGGATCAGCGAGTTCTTGGCCTGTGTGCACTGCTAAGTGAGTCAGACTACAAGGGTTTAGTGCCTAGGGCCAAGAGGCCCAGAGGTAACCTGAGGACCATCTAGGAGGAGCCACCTGAGGGGAACAAGACCACTGACCTAACCCTCGGACCAGACACACTAGCAGCAGGGGACACTGCAGGCTGGAATAACACATCCAACCCTAACACCAACCTGAGTTCCCAGTTGGGACACAACTGGAAGGGGTAAACTTCAGGAGGCCCACTGAAATACTGCCCCCATCACAAGACCCCACCTAGCCTGTATTGAGCTACAGATCACCAAGACTATACAGCCTCTACACCAAACCCCCATCCTTAGCATCAGGTCCAGAAGACACTAGGAACAATGGGGTAAGGACAACCAGATGGCTAAAGGTCAGTGAAAAAACAAATCTGACAAAAATCAGGGAAACATGACTCCAACAAAATATAGTGATGCTAATACAGCAAACCCTGACCATCCCACCACAGCTGAAACACACGAAAAGGATGACAAATCTGTATTTAGGAAAAGGACAGAGTCCTTACAACAAGAAGTTAAATCCCTGAATGAATATAAGAATCTTCAATTTTACCAATGAAAGCAATGGAGAATACCATTAGAGACCTCCAAGCCAACTCAGCCAAATATGAATGGGAAAGAGATAAGACCATAAAAGATTTTAATAATTGGCAAAGTCATCTAAATTGGAGTGGGAAATGTATAAAACATATAAAAGCATTCAAGACTTGAAATAGGAAATGGAAGCAATAAAGAAAACACAAGCAGAGATAGTCCTGGAGGTGGAAAACCAAGGGAAGAGAACAGGAACTACAGACATGAGTATCAAAAATAGGATACAAAAGATGGAAGATAGAATCTCCGGTGTGGAAGGTTCAATTTAAGAAATCAGTACAACAACCAAAGAAAACGAGAAATCTAAAAAAGTTCTCACCCACAACATCGAAGAAATCAAGGACTCAATGAAAAGATGGAACCTAATAATTAAAGGCATAGATGAAAGAGAAGACTCCTGACTCCAAGGTCCAGGAAACATCTTCAACAAAATCATAGAGAAAAACTTCCCAAACTTAAAGAGATGCCGATAAAACTCCAAGAGGCATACAGAACTCCAAACAGATTAGACCAGAGAAGAAATTTCTCTCGCCACATAATAATTGAAACTCCAAATGTACAGAACAAAGAAAGAATATTAAAAGCCGTAAGAGAAAAAGGTCAAGTAACGTATAATAGCAGACCCATCAGAATTACACCTGACTTCTCCTCAGAAACTCTAAAAGCCAGAAGGGCTTGGACAGACGTCCTACAGGCTCTAAGAGAACATAGGTGTCAGCACAGCCTACTATACCCAGCAAAACTTTCTATCAACATAGATGGAGAAAACAAGATATTGCATGACAAAACCAAACTTAAGCAGTATCTATCCACAAACCCAGCTCTACAGAAGATACTGGAAGGAAAATTCCAACCCAGAGAAGATATGTACACCCAAGAAAACAAAGGAAGCAAAAAACTCCACTGCAGCTAAACCAAAAGAAACACACAACCACCACGTACATCAAAATAACAGAAAACAACCACCTGTGGTCATTAATATCCTTCAACATCAATGGACTCAACTCCCTAATAAAAAGACAGTCTTACAGAATGGATCCATAAACAAGACCCATCATTTTGGTGTATACAAGAAACACATCTCACTAACAAAGATAGACTCTACCTCAGAGTAAAGGGCTGGGAAAAGGTTTTCCAATCAAACTATCCCAGGAAGCAAGCTGGAGTAACCATCCTAATATCAAATAAAATAGACTTTCAACTGAAGTTAATCAAAAAAGACAAGGAAGGACACTACATACTCGTTAAAGGAAAAATTAATCAAGATGACATCTCAATACTGAATATCTATGCCCCAAATACAAGGGCACCCACATTTGTAAAAGAAACTCTATTAAAGCTTAAACCACACATCGACTCCTACACATTAATAGTGGGAGATTTCAACACCCCACTCACAACAATGGACAGGTCATCGAGACAGAAACCAAACAGAAATAATAAGACTAACAGAGGTCATGAACCAAATGAACCTAACAGATATCTACAGAACATTTCACCCAGAGACAAAAAAATATACCTTTTTTTTAGCACCTCATGGAACCTTCTCCAAAATTTACCATATAGTCAGACACAAAGCAAGCCTCAATAGATACAAGAAAATTGAAATAACCCCTTGTATCTTATCAGACAATCATGGATTAAAACTGAACTTCAGCAACAATAGAAATAACAAAAAGCCTGCACATTTCATGGAAACTGAAGAACTCTCAGTGTCACAGAACAAATAAAGAAGGAAATCAAAGACTTCTTAAAATCCAACGAAAATGAAGGTACAACATACCCAAACCTATGGGATACAATGAAAGCAGTGCCGCGAGGAAAGTTCATAGCACTAAGTGCCTTCAAAAAGAAAATTGTGACAGCCCTTATGAGCAACTTAACAGCAGAACTGGAAGAGCTAGAAAAAAAAAGCAAGCATTCCCAAGAGGAGCAGGAGGCAGGAAATCATCAAACTTAGGGCTGAAATCAACACCTTAGAAACAAAAAGAACAATAGAAAGAATCAATGAAACCAACAGTAGGTTCTTGGAGAAAACCAACAAAATAGAAAAAACCTTAGCCAAACTGACAAGAAGGCAGAGGGAAAATAACCAAATCAGTAAAATCAGAAATGAAAATGGAGAAATAACAGCAGACATCGAAGAAATCCAGAGAATCTTTAGGTTTTACTTCAAAGATCTGTACTCCACAAAATTTGAAAACCTAAGCGAAATGGTCAATTTTCTTGATAGATTCCATCTACCAAAGCTAAATCAAGATCAGGTTAACAAACAGTCCTATAACCCGTAAGGAAATAGAAACAGTCATTAAAAATCTCCCATCCAAAAAAAGCCCAGGGCCAGATGGTTTCAGCACAGAATTCTACCAGACCTTCAAAGAAGAGCTAATACTAATACTCTTCAAACTCTTCCACAAAATAGAAACAGAAAGAACACTGCCAAACTCATTCTATAAGCCACAGTCACCCTGATTCCCAAACCACAAGAAGACCCAACAAAGAAAGAGAACTTCAGACCAATCTCCCTCATGAACATAGATGCAAAAATACTTAATAAAATACTGGCAAACAGAATCCAAGAACACATCAAAAGTATCATACACTATGATCAAGTAGGCTTCATCCCAGGAATGCAGGGGTAGTTCAGCATACGAAAATCCATCAACATAATTCACCATATAAACAAGCCAAAGAAGAAAACCACATGATCATCTCATTAGATGCTGAAAAAGCATTTGACAAAATCCAACACCCCTTCATGCTAAAAGTCCTGGAGAGAGCTGGCATACAAGAACCATACCTAGAAATAATAAAGGCAATATACAGCAAGCCAGTAGCCAACATCAAAATCGAATGGAGAGGAACTTAAATCATTTCTTCTAAAATCAGGGACAAGGCAAGGATGCCCACTCTCCCCATATCTCTTCAACATAGTACTTGAAGTCTGAGCCAGAGCATTAAGACAACTAAAGGAGATCAAGGGGATACAAATTGGAAAGGAAGAAGTCAAATTATCCCTAGTTCCAGATGATATGATAGTATACATAAGTGACCCCCAAAATTTTACCAGAGAACTAATACAACTGATAAACACCTTCAGCAAGGTGGCTGGATACAAAATTAACTCAAAAAAATCAGAAGCCCTTCTTTATACAAAAGATAAATGGACTGAGAAAGAAATTAGGGAAACAACACCCTTCACAATAGCCATAAGCAACATAAAATACCCGGGGGTAATCTAACCAAACAAGTGAAAGACCTGTATGACAAGAACTTCAAGTACTTGAAGAAAGAAATTGAAGAGGACATCAGAAGATGGAAAGATCTCCCATGCTCATGGATAGGTAGGATCAACATAATAAAAATGGCCATCCTTCCAAAAGCAATATGCAGATTCAATGCAGTTCCAATCAAAATACCAACACAATTCTTTACAGACCTAGAAAAAACAATTTTCAACTTCATGTGGAATAACAAAAAAAAAAAAAAAAACAGAATAGCTAAATCTAATCTTGTACAACAAAAAAACATCAGGAGGTATCACCATCCCAGATTTCAAGCTATACTACAGAGAAATAGTGTAAAAAAAAAAAAAAAAAAACAGCATGGTACTGGTATAGAAACAGATCAGTTGATCAATGGAATCGAATTGAAGACCCAGAGATTAACCCACACATCTATGATCACTTAATTTTTGACAAAGAAGCCAAAACCATACAATGGAAAAAGGATAGCATCTTCAACAAATGGAGCTGATCTAACTGGATGTTGACATGTAAAAGAATGAAATTAGAGTCGGGCGGTGGTGGCGCACGCCTTTAATCCCAGCACTTGGGAGGCAGAGGCAGGCGGATCTCTGTGAGTTCAAGGCCAGCCTG
Organism: Lophiomys imhausi; assembly: GCA_907164525.1. NCBI lineage: Eukaryota > Metazoa > Chordata > Mammalia > Rodentia > Muridae > Lophiomys > Lophiomys imhausi. The sequence continues at coordinate 6,182,912 of CAJQZJ010000247.1, read as the reverse complement.
GTCTACAAAGCGAGTCCAGGACAGCCATAGCTGTTACACAGAGAAACCCTGTCTCAAAAAACCAAAAAAAAAAAAAAAGAAAAAAAGAAAAAGAAATTAGACCCATACTTATCACCTTGCGCAAAACTTAAGTCCAAGTAGATCAAAGACCTTAATATAAAGCCCAACACACTAAATCTAATAGAAGAGAAAGCGGGGAAAAGCCTCAAACTCATCAGCACAAGTGACAACTTCCTGAACAGAACACCAACAGCTCAGGCTCTAAGACCAACAATCAATAAATGGGACCTCATGAAACTGAAAAGCTTCTGTAAGGCAAAAGACACTCTCACTGAACAAATGGCAACCTACAGATTGGGAAAAGATCTTTACCAACCCCACATCTGACAGAGGGCTAATATCCATAATTTACAAAGAACTCAAGAAATTAAATGCCAAGAAACCAAATAATCCAATCAAAAAGTGGGGAGCAGAGCTAAACCAATAATTCACAAAGGAGGAATCCCTAATGACTGAGAGACACTTGAAGAAATGTTCAACAGTCTTAATCATCAGAGAAATGCAACTCAAAATGACTCTGAGATTCCATCTCACACCTGTCAGAATGGCTAAGATCAAAAACTCAAATGACAGCACATGCTGGTGAGATTGTTGAGAAAGGGGAACACTCCTCCATTGTTGGTGGGCTTGCAAGCTCATATAACCACTATGGAAATCAGTCTGGCAATATCTTAGAAAACTTGGAATAGCTCTACCTCAAGACCTAGCCATACCACTTCTGGGTATCCATCCAAATGATTCCTCACCAAACCACAAGGACGTTTCCTCATCTATGTTCATAGCAGCCTTATTTGTAATAGCTAGAAACTGGAAACAACTCAGATATCCTTCAACCGAGAAATGGATTTAAAAAAAAAAAACTGTGGTATATCTACACAATGGATTACTACTCACCCATCAGAAACAACGAAATCATGCAATTTGCAGCCAAATGGATGGAACTAGAAAAGCTCAAGTGAGCTAACCCAGACTCAGAAAGATGCACATGGCATCTATTCACTTATAATTGGATTTTAGCCATATAGTACAGGATAGCTATCCTACAACTAATGCACCGAAAGGAACAGGAACATAGACTTTGTTACCTGTTAATGAGACACTTTGCCCTAGTGGTGCTGGCACATAGGCCCCCAGTATATGAGGAAGCTCTTAGCCCCCATATGACTGATGAACTGGGGCAGGGGACTGATATGTAGGGACACTCCACTCTCTGGAGAAGTAGGATAGAAGGGAGAGGGGGTAGAGTGTGGGAAAGTGGGATTGAGAGGCGTGGAAAGAGGGCACTGTGATGGAGATGTAACCTGAAGTATTAAATAAACATTAAAAAAGAATATTATGTATACATTTTTGAGGTTATGAATGTCTTTGACTGAAAGTTTATAAATAAATTCTATAAGTTGTTAGACTGCTAATAGCCTGGTAGTTTATCTTGCTTTGGTTGGTGGTTTTCTCGAAATGAGGAAGCTCTTAGCAACAGCAGCAGTGTGTTGTGTCCCCATGTCTTCCAGCTAGGCTACCACCAATGATAGGCAATTAGAAACAAGCAAACAGGCCCTTACTCCTGGTGTGAAGGCACCAATTCAGTGGAGGAGCTGCTGATCTCTTCTGTTAGACTTCAGCCATTGTTCACAGTCTGGCGTGGAATTAATCCCTTAAGAAGGGGATGGGGAAAAATGCCATTCAGCACAACATAGTTTGTCATCGCATGCATAATGCAGGCTTTCCAATTAGAATGCTACAATTTGGAAACTTTCTTCACAGACTGATGAGAGAGCAATTATTTTAAGAAGGGAAAGCTCAGTCCACTGGGTTTGCCTCCAGTCACTTCTGACTCAGGCCACAAAGACAAGAGTTTTGAAATCATATTCACTATCGAATTTTGTATCAAATCACCAGCAAGGAGAACAATTAGTTGCTGTAAACTGAGCCCCGGGTAATCAATGGTATGCAACCAGCCAGAGCATTTATGGAAGATGTAAGCAGAATCGCATCTGCTAATCAATTTCATAAAAAAGCAGCACCTCACCGCTGTTAGGGAGACTCCGCTGTAGGAATAAGGGGAGATGGAGGAGACAACTCTTAATGCCCCCAGCGGCCAGCTTCTCATGCAGTGAGGTCCCTGGCAGTTATTCACAGACCTCATCAGCATCACTGAATCTCTCTGCTGGGACAAAAATCAGCCTCTTAGAAAATGGCTTCTGATCCTGGGGTGGAGGAGGGAGGCGTATGTTTAAGGAGCTCATCTCCTTTAAGGTCATGAGAAGTGTCTGTGCTGGGTGATCACACTCTGCAAACATTCCCAGCCAGATTACAAGCCAGAAATGTCTCTATGCCTTCAGTGCAAATACTAAGAATAGACTTTGCAGGCAGGCAAAGAAGAGAGGGAGCTGTGGGGCTTTACACTGTGCATGAGGAGGCCAAGTCTAGCCTGTAGGAAGAAGGAGCTGGCTCAGGTTTTCTTAGGGCTTTACACTGTGCATGAGGAGGCCAAGTCTAGCCTGTAGGAAGAGAGGAGCTGGCTCAGGTTCCTTTAGAGCTTTAAACTGCGTTTTGAGTTGAATCAACAAAAGGATTCATTCCTGATGAAGCCGAAGTTCCCAGGAATTATGCACTCTGGTACATGTAGAAGACGGAGCCCTTCCTACCCTTCATAACCTGTCATCCATCAGTGTCCCTTCCTCTCAAGAGCCACCGTGACCCTGCATTCCCCAGGGACTCTTAATAGGAGAACAGAAATGAGCTGCCTAAACCAGTGTGGGCTCTTGGCTGCTATTCAGGGAAAAAAAATTTAGGCTAAGAGAAATTACTGAGGTAAAGATCAATGGACTAGGCTAATAAAAATTAATATCTTTAGCATGCCAACTATGATAGGCAGTGAATTAATATCCTTTGGATATAGAGGACATTTTGGAAGTCATTAACAATAGGATAAATACAGAAAATGTTCAAGTTCAATTATAAGTTTAAAAAAAAAAACAACCCTGCAAATGTGGTCCATTTCTAACACCCAAGTTGTTTTTAAGTACGATTATCGTAAGATACACAAAAACCGGCTCTGGCTAGAAGCCACTGGCAGCATAATCTATTACAGATTCTTGGCTGAGGGTGGGAGAAAAGTCTACAGCTACTTTATAATACATACCCACAACCTCAAAATGAGACTATTTTTGTACAAATTTTCAAGGGAAGTAGTGGATTTTGCTAAGAATGTTTATTGAAGACGTTCCTAACAGTGGAATACTGCTAACTACCTACATGTTGACTACTAAGAGACTGATCAAATTGTGAGACATCGGTAGAATGAGATGCTGTGACGTCAGTACCTAGGATACAGATGACCTGAGGCATGGAACTAGCTCTGTAGTCCTACAGGGATCCTCCTCCTATCTCTGAGGGCTGGGGTTAAAGGTGTGTGCCACTACTAATCAGTTTGCAGTATTTTTTTCTAGTATTTCAGTCACTCCAAGAATCTCTGAGGACATTTATAGTACTCATAATTGCTCATCTTTCTGTATCTTCTCCATATCTTGTATCCTCAAAGTAGTCTCTTTCCATGAAACATTTTGAAATCTGGTTCAACTCTATCCCACAGGGAATAAGTGTTTTCATATGGGTTCTCTGTAAGATGCATACTCATGTTTATCTGGAAGAATAGGGGGTTGTAATGCTCTGGTCCTCCATTAATAATACAAAATCCTAGTAAGAGCTGGGTGTGGTGGTGCACACTATTAGTCCCAGCACTTGGGAGGCAGAAGCAGGTAGATCTCTGTGGGTTCAAGGCCAGCCTGGTCTACTGAGTGAGTTCCAGGACAGCCAGGGCTACACAGAGAAATCCTTTCTCAAAAAACCAAACCAAACCAAACAAAGCAAAACCCCACCCAAAACAAAACAAAAAACAGAATTCTAGTGAGAGTTGTCTTCAGAGAAGCCTTTTACTGGAGCCATGAGATGAAGAGACATTTAACTTGAGGCTTCCCTCGTCTGTAATGGCAAATAACTATTACTTGGTAACAAGCAGAACAGAACTAAAACTGAGAACTGAAAGGAAAGGAGCAAGGTCATGAGCCTGTCATGGCAACTGCTCCGAGACCTGAAAGGCAGAGAATCAAAAAGTTCAAGGCCTATCTAGGCTATGGAGTGAGAGTTCAAGGTCAGTGGTGGCAACTTAGGCCCTGCTTCAAAAGGAAAGTAAGAGGGCTGTGATCATGGCTAAGGGATGGAACACTTGCCTAGCCCAGGTTAAATACCCAGAAACAATCACAGCAGCCTTAATTCTCCACAGGAGCCTCATACGTGACACAGAGCAACTTGGGAAAGGAATTTCATTGACTGTAATAGCAAAATTAAAGAAGACACTAGGAATGACTGTTCCAGAGTGGTGGGTTACAATAGAAACACGATCCAGATACGTAAACTAGGAATAACAGGAACACTTGGCAGGGGGGTTACAGAACTGGGTTTTGATTGGGATACCAGGTTGGAATCCTGTATCGCTCATGCACTGACAATGAGCTTAGATAATGTACTTGGAGCTGCAAGGCTCACTTCTACCATCTGTATATGTGAGGGGAGCAGTTGTGCTTCCTAAGAGGGTATTTAGGGTGGTTATAATAGACCAGACTGCGCAGAGCACTTAACTGTGGGCCTGATCAACATTAGCAGTAAAGGAAGGTTGGCTGTCTTGATCATCATTGTTACTGCTGTGTTTGCCCAGCTGACACACACTGGCTCCGAGTGAGATGCTGATGCAAGCTCTGGTGTAGAAAAGCCATTTAGACATGGGCACTGCCTTCAGGGCACTCACTGTTGTAGCTACCCAAAGCATAACATGTGACTTCCTGATAAACAGTATGTTGTTGCACATACTTTGTTTAGGCAAAGACAGCTGATAGAGTGGAAATCAGTGCTCTATTTCCTGAGTCATGGTAAGTAGCCAAACACAGACCCCATATTGAAAGGCTCAGATTCTGGTTGTAATTGAAGAACCATGCATGTAGAGTGCATACATCTTTTGTGTGTAGCTTGTTGAATATTTGCATGCTCCTGCAGCCGTGTACCTACCACCGAGATTTTCATGCTCCTGCAGCCATGTACCTACCACTGAGGTCAAACTAGTACATCTCTGGCCTTCTAGAAGTTGCCCTCAACCCGTTTCCCAGTCAATACCTTACAGAGAAGCAACAGCTATTCTGAAACTGGTAGGTAGGTGAATGTATTCTGCTTTTAACTTGGCGTAAATGGACTCATACAGTCCATTGAAGTTCTCAGGTGAACAGAAAAGGGCTCAGAGCAGGACTGAGGTTGTAAGTTCTCAGATAATGAGAATGTTTTCTGGTGCAGTTGGCCCTCACACACTTGGTGTCCACAAAGCTTGACATTGTTGTAAATGTTTTGGTTTTCATAAAAGGGAACAGAATTTTTTTGTCAATTCATTTAAAAATACTATTTTAAAACAAAATGGAATAAAACTATTTATATAGCATTTATTTTGTATTGGGTATATTAGGAACATAAGGATAATTTGAATTTTGTAGGAGGCCAGGTGGGAAATCAACAACTCTGTAGTCACAGCATTCAGGAGGCTGAAGCAGGAGGATTGTGGGCTCACTGGCCTAGCCTTTATGGCAAGACATTATTTATGGAGAATGCATGCACACATATACACACATCTTCATATATGTGTGTATCTGTCTACACTTATGAGTTCATATTCATGTATATCAGAGATATGGGACTATATATGACTGTGTGTAGGCTTTATGTTTATAAAATATACATAGTGTCATGTTACTGAGGACTTGAATAGCCACAGACTTTGGGGGTGCTAGGATTAGTCTCTTACAGATATTAAGGGATAGCTGTATCTCCAGTGCAGGTAATCTTGCCAGTCATGTGGAAACCTGGTAAGAATGAGAAGAAACATAAAATATGGTAGGTGTTTGTTAGCATCGGTTAGACAGCACTGATTCCCTGAGCAGGTGTTTCTGGGATGTTATCCTCAGTTAGTTCAAATGTTACAATGAACCCTGGAGAACCTGAATAGACGACTCAGGGACATTCTTCCTCCTAAGCCAGCCTGAACTTTGATGCTAAAGGGACATTGTGTGGTCAGTGAAGCAGACTTCCTTCCAGAGAGCTGACCCACAGCCTGACCCTGGCCCTTCTCTTCGTATCTTCTTCATTGGGATTTGCTCTCCCTCTGCAGCCCTGCATGCAAGGTGGAGCACAGAAGATTGGGGACGGATGGCACGAGCCCAGTGACACTAAGGAACAAAGACAATGCAGTGTTCTCTCTCTCCGTCCAGGTTGTTGCTGTGGGACTGTGATGATCGAAGCTACAGCTACTACGTTGAGGTCTCCACCAATCAGCAGCAGTGGGCCATGGTGGCTGACAGAACCAAAGTGTCCTGCAAGTAAGTCACATCTTTTCACTGCAAGGGCAGCCTCTGAGCTCAGAGGCCCTAAGAAGATTCACGCAGCCACCAGGGAGGTGAAGTGCATTTCCACGATCCTTTGTTTTGGTTTTGACTATTAAGCATTTAAATGAGTTTGCTTGATGTGCCCAAGTAAGTTTTAACTGTGAACTAAACTTGTAAATGACGGGCATCCTCATACAAGGAAGTAAGTGACTCCTTATGCAGTCCTCTCTCGGACCTCCAAGCCCCTCACTACTGCTTTAGGAACTTCCTCAATTTTACATGAGTGGTTACGGTGGGCTCCGTCTTACTCTGGAATCTAAACTAAGGAGAGCCATAATGAGTCTTAGGCTCTTCATTCTTTGGCGTTGGGTCTCTCTTTATGCTCACCTGGCTGTGGCACACCTAGGAAGGACCGTGGAGGTTCTGACCATAATGTGTGAAGAGAGCTATGGAGGGATAGTTTCTTCTGGGACACAAAACGGAGCAAAGCTGAGACTTTATCTTTAAAAATCAAACTGTGAGGCTGTGCTAGTCAGATTTCTACCCCTATGACATAAAACTGAGAAACAGCTTACACAGGAGAAAGGGTGCTTTGGACTAGTGTTTCTGAGGTCCATGCCCATGATCATGAGCTTTCCACATGACACTGGGGGGCTGAAGGAAAGGAGGCAATGGAGCCCCAGTATCTCCTTTCAGGTCATGCCTCTGGTTACCTCACTTCCTTCACTAGGTCCTGCCACCACTTCCTATTGCCACCCATGCTGGTGACCAAACAAGCCTTTACACATGGGGCTTGGAGGGACATTTTACACCCAAACTTTAATACCTTTGGGTACTCTTAAGTTCACCCTCATGAAGTGCGAAGCTGAGTGTTGTTTAGTGCATTCACAGAATTGTGCAGCCATCACTGTCTGATGTTCTGCAACATGTTTATTACCCTGTCCCCAAAATAAACCTGTTTCTCTTTGACTCCTCCAGCATCTAGTTATTTCCTTTCTGTTTCTGGATTCGCAAATTATGGAAAACCTATGTAAATGCAATCATGTGATGTATGACCTTTTGTTCTCAGTTTCTTCTCCGTAGCATCTTCTCCAGTTCGTCCTGGTTGTATCTGTCATATATGGGGATTTTCTTTTTGTCTAGGTGAATAATATTCTCGTGTATGACTTCATTTTCTTTCATTGTTCATCTTGACAGATATTTGAATTGCTTCTCTTTAGCTTTAATGAATAAGGCTGCTTTGTATATTCCTACAGGAGAGTGTGTGAACATAACTATTTAAGCATTCTTGGATGTATACCTAGGGGTAAAATTGATGCATCATATTTCTTTTTTTTTTCTCTTATTTATTTATTATGTATACAGTGTTCTGTCTGCAGGTATATCTGCAGGCCAGAAGAGGGCACCAGATTTCATTATGGATGGTTGTGAGCCACCATGTGGTTGCTGGGAATTGAACTCATGACCTCTGGAAGAGCAGCCAGTGCTCATAACCGCTGAGCCATCTCTCCAGCCCGCTGCATCATATTTCTTAATGACATTGATAATAGTGTGCTTGACTCTGTGTTCAACACATCAGCACTACTATTAGAGTAACAGTGCTGAACTTTTTGAAGAATGGCTGAGCCACTTTGCATGGCCTTGAGCAGCATGTGAGGGACCAGTTTCCCATTCTTGCTAGCCTTGTTGTCATTACCAGTCAGCCCCAGAGGCAGTCAAGTGGGATCCACTGAGGCTTTGATTGGCACTATCCTGTGGCTCATGCTGCTGAGCATCTTCTTGTGGTTGTTTGAGTGTAATTTATTATATTTCTTTCTTTTTTTAAGATTTATTTGTTTATTTTACATATATGAGAGTTCTAGCTGCACGTACTCTTGTATGCCAGAAGAGGGCATCAGATTCCAGTATAGAGGGTTATGAACCACCATGTGGTTGCTGGGAATTGAACTCCGGACCTCTGGAGGAGCAGACAGTGCTCTGAACCACCGAGCCATCTCTCCAGCCCTGTGATTTCTTTTCTAATGTCTGTTCTTTGGATGGTTGTTTGGTTGGTTGGGTGGTTGTCAGGATTCCTTACCTGCTAGGCAGTTGATGTCACTGAGCTGGGCCTCTGGTCCATGATTTCTTAATGGCGATGACACTGTGTTTGATTCTGTGCTGAGCACTATCAGCACTGCCGTTACAGGAGTTGCCACACAGCATGTTTCATGTTCACACTCAGGGCTGCAACAAACAAGCCACAGTGTGTAACCAGCTTCCTGTAACAGTGTGATTAGCAGTCCCTGCTTGTCAAGTGACCGCCTCTTGTGGGTTCGTCACCATTTGGGTCCTCGTCATTATCTTCTGCATGTAGCAGATACAGGTCACGGAGGCAGAGAGAGAAGCTAGAGCTGGTTGTCAGGAGCCCTGGCTTACATAGTATGCCTTCCTTCTACGTATGTGCTACTGGGACAGAACAGCTTGTCCACACTTGTGTGATGGGGCCACCACTTGTCAGGGAACATGAGTACTGTGAGCACCTTGGCCACAGCATAAGAAAACAAGCTATTATCTGCTAATATTCCAGTATTTTCATGTATTATATCTCATTGTCTGAACACACAGTGCTTTGTGGGATATCGCCCTCCTTTTATAAAAGAGAAAATAAAGTTTGAGAGAAGACTCGTCTTTCCCAAGGAGCAGAGGTCAAATTTTAGTCTAGACTCTGCAGCATAGCACACACTTTATAGAACTCAGGTATTACTAAAGAACACCAAACCACCCTGTGTGGAAAAAATGGGGAACAGGAGGTTACTTTGTTCCTAGTAGTGGAACCCTTGACAAGCAATGGCGTGTCTCTAGGAACCCTTGACAAATGGCGTGTCTCTAGGAACCCTTGACAAGCAATGGCGTGTCTCTAGGAACCCTTGACAAACAATGGCGTGTCTCTAGGAACCCTTGACAAGCAATGGCGTGTCTCTAGGAACCCTTGACAAGCAATGGCGTGTCTCTAGGAACCCTTGACAAGCAATGGCGTGTCTCTAGGCCCCGTGAGCCGCCAAGCCTCTCTGCACAGCCAGCTATTGAACCTGTGCAGCTCCCATGCCAGACTGGTTCCCCACAGCTCTCTGTTCTTGCTGTTCTTGTTCATCTTCTCCGTCTGTCACTGTATGTTTCTTTACGAGGCTCCATCCAGGGAGCTCCACCAGCCTCAGCAGAAGCACACTTGCCATCCTCACACCTGTCCTAATGGCTGGTATTGAGCTCACTGGAGAAACTCCTCTGCACAGATTCTCTCGCCGCCTCTGCTTAGCCATCAACATCTTAGGGGTTTGTTTCCATTAATTGATGGGCTTAAATAATTGACGAGATTCCAACTTTGATTGTCCCACTCAGGTTCTCCAGTGTTTTACATATTAATAAGCTGGGGATGGTGCATCAGAGCAAAAGAGAAGGGAAAGGAAGGCCGGGCTCTAGCGACTCCATTAGAGCCAGTGGAACCATGTAAAATGACTTTACTCTACCTCCCACCATTAATGTAGTCCTTAAGAAGATACTCAGTTTTCTTCTCCACTTTCGTACTTCAGAGCAGATGCTAAGAGAAGGTTCTCGTGGCCACGTCTAGAACTCTAGCCTCCTGTCCTTGAGACAGGGTAGGGTGGTGCATGGGTAGGGTGGTGGTCTGCACAGATGTATGCTTGGCCCTCCTCTTGTTTGCTTTCAAGGTGAAGGATTCTTTCCTATTGTGTATACTCCTGCTTAGTACTGACAGTTTTTAAAAACATTTTGTACCTCTTGTTCTTCTCATGTTCTAACCCTTACCCTTTAGCCTTCAGACCTTCAGATTCAAATTGCGATTCTCTTCCTCTGCTCCCCTCTAAATTGTTGAACCCTAATCTTTCCTAACAAATGCAAACAGCACATAGAACACTAAACAATACCGAGGGACCTAAGCGCAGAGCAAAACTTGACGGTCCGTCTTCCCATCCACTCCTCAGGTGTGGCCGGCCGCCTTTGACTTGCTTGTAGGGTTTTTTGTTTGGTTTGTTTCCTGATCCCTTCTGTACTATTCAACAGCATCTTATTCCTCTATGCATTTACCACCTTTATTAATTCCTTGGTATAAAAAAGTAAGAAATTTTAAAGTGCTTATTTCTGGGTTGCATTTTTTTTCTTTTTAGTTCTGCTACAGTGTATCTTTTTAAGATGAACAGTATACCTAATGGCTGCTTTCTGATCTATCCTTTAAACAGAATCTCTTGACTTCCCACTATGTTGATGAAGACATGGATAATTATCTATCTTTCCTAACTTCTTATTTTTGTCTTTCTTGCCTTTTCCCTCCTTCTGTCAGTAAAGATCCTGAAAAGGAAACCACTCAGAAGTCATTGCCGTATTCTGATTATATAAACATTGTCCAGAAAATACCTGGTAATTTGTAGATGAGGGAACCTCATCTACATGGCGCCTCTAAGCACACGCCCTCCTGAGGAGAGCTATGTGCCAGATTCAGGCAGGTGGGCGGGGCTGTCTGTGAGTGCTCAGAAGGATTCCACCCTCAAGTAGCTGCCTGTCAACCAGCTTCCTGTTGCCCCACGTTCCTAACTGCTTAGTTTTCCTGTTACCAAAGCTACTGGAGCTTGCTGGTCACTCTTAGGTTAATTCTGGACAGATTGCTTCCTACACGTACTCTGCAGCTCTGATGTAGAACGTCTTTTCTTTCCTGTCTAGGTTGGCATTTTCTCATTTTCTTTTTTTCTTTTTCTTTTCTGTAGAGCGTGGTGAAGGGTTAAAAAAATCCTTTCTCTGTGAGTAAGACACTGACCTTGGACCCAGTTCCCTTGCTTGATCTGTTTTCCCCAAGCCCTCACAGACGTGAGTGTCAGCTGTGCTGCTGAGCAGGAGTGCTTATGATAAAACTACCCCTGTCCATAAGCAGCCCTTGGCCTGAGAAGCTGCACGTGTGGTTAGAAACTGCAAGTGGGACTCCCTGGAGCGATGGCGCTGTAACTGGGCATGGCCTGTTGTTCTGGGACAGAGCTCATGGGCTGTCACAAGAAAGTTGCTTTGTGTGTGGAGTGTGAGGTTTCCCGGAGGGACTCGACCTGCCTGTCACTAGGTCACACTCACACTCACTGCACCTCACATGCAGGACGCACAGTTGTGTGAACTGCTACAAGGAAGAAGCACAGTGTTGTGCCGCTGGTTAGTGGCTTTTTCATTCCCTCTCATGAGTTACCCTGAAGCCCCATATAGCCTTTTTTTGGTTTTTTAAGTCAAAACATTTACTTAAGATCATTGATAGACACCCTGTAGCATAAATCTATAGATTAACCTTTTTTTTTTTTTGCAGAAGAGGTATGCCAAAAGCAGATAATAAGAACTTTTCCATGTCTGAACCACAATTTGATTTGGAATTAAGTTCCTCTAGACGTTTCATTCCTGTATAAAATTCAGTCTTTCAGAACCTCAGACTTCCCTTGGATGTTGCTTTTGCATGTTTTTAAATTTTTTTTATTACAATTTACTTTTGGGTTGTGTATGCCTGTGAAAGTCAGAGGGAACTTGCAGGGAGGAGTTCATGGGGAAAGCTCAACATGGGGCCAGGAATCCAATTCAGGTCCTCAAGCTTGCTGGCAGAGGCCTTGACTTGCTGAGGCCTCTCGCTGGCCTTGTTTGTCTGAGGAGAGCTCTCACTGTGTAGCCCTGTCTGGATTAGAATTTACTATGAAGACAAGGCTGGCCTCAGATTTGTGGTAATCCTCCTGCCTCTTGAGTGCTAGTATGACTGATGTGAGCCACCATGACTGACTTCCATTTGTATTTCTTTGAAGCCATGTTAGAAGCTTCCAGAAATAGAAGCAAGTAAAAATATCTGCAGTGTGACAGGCCCTCTTGCATCTGAAGCCCCCGATGTTGCCTGGTTCCCTTAGGGTCAGCCATTGATGCTCCAGTGCCTTGAATTGCTTTCTGCCTTTGTCTCTCTGCCTAGCTGCACCTCCACCTGTCACAGAGCTGTCCTGCTTCCTGTTTGAGTATCTTTCTCAAGTGCTGACCCCATTGTGTTCACACTTTAACCAATTCTTTGTCTGACAAAGTATTAGTGACCTTAGCCATCTTCTCTCCCAGACCAGTTCCTTGGCAAGCATTTTCGGAAGTGAGTGGCGATGGAAATGGTGTTTTGTCATTGAGAATGCTCTGGTTGTAATTTGGAACACCTGCTCTAACTCATGGGTCCCAGTGTCCTCACAGAGTAATGTCTGCCTGCCAGATTGGTGACCCAGATCCCTTCTAAGAAGCGTTACTGTTTTCCAACTTCAGAAGTCGTTAAAGGTCACCACAAGAAGGTCTCCAGAGTAAACTGACCTGGGCCCATGGGGCTCACAGAGACTGAACCGCCAACCAAAGAACATGCATGGGCTGGACCTAGGCCCCCTACACATATGTAGCAGATGTGCAACTTGTTCTTCATGTGGGTACCCTAACAATTAGAGCAGGGACTGTCTCTGAATCTGTTGCCTGCCTTTGGATCCCTTTCTCTGAATCTGTTGCCTGCCTTTGGATCACTTTCTCTGAATCTGTTGCCTGCCTTTGGATCCCTTTCTCCTGTTTGGACTACCTGGTCTGTCCTCAGTGGGAGAGGATGCACTTATTCCTGCTGTGATTTGATGTACCAGGGTGGGTTGGTACCCTCTCCTAGAGGGGAGCAGTGAGGGTAAAACTGGGAGGACAGGAGGGACAGGGAGCTGCGCTTAGGCTGCAAAGTGAATAAATAAATTAATAAAAAATGTAATTTAAAAAGATTCACTAGTCAAGGAATTGAGTGTTGTGTGGAGCTCTATCCCAGTAGCTCCTAGGGTACTTGACGCCAAGGGGCCAAGTAGCGCCCTCCTCCCAGCCTCCTGAGCCAGGCTAGAGCCTGCACAGTTTCTACCGCATTCTGATATGAAATCTTATCCACGACTTCCACAGCGAGTGCCTCACAGTTTCTATGTCTTGGGAAGACCTGCCTGGGCTCCCCTGGTCATCTCCCTGCTCTCCACATGATGATAGCCACATCTGAGAGTCCTGTGCCCTTGCTGCATGTCACACACTCAGACCCCAGGAAGCATACTTCTGTCCTGGGGTCTGTTTCTGTGACTGCTGTTTATTCACTGGGAATCTTAGGAAGAACAAGAAATTGTGTTTCTTCTCCCAAATGCTTCCATGACTGAGGACAACAGGACATTTTGAGGAGAGTTACAGACTCTTTGAAAGTGTCATGAGATTGAAAAACGTAAGGATATTTTTAAACCTAGTGATTGACTGTACCTTAGTTTTTCTGCATCATCTTTCCCATTGGTGATGACAAAGTTTAGACAGCAATTTTCCCCACCTATTTTATTTCTTAGCCAGAATTCAACATAACAACAGTTTTGAGTAAGTTCTAGGAAGTCATGGCTAGCTGTGCAATTTGGAGTTGTATGTAAAGGGCTTGTGATCACAAATGTCCCAAAAGGCAAGAGGGGTTTTTCTGTTTTTTTGATTTTTTTTAATGTGTTTGAATGCCTTACCTACATGTATTATACATACCATGTATATGCCCAGTGCCCTCAGAGGACAGAAAAGGGCATCATATCCCTGGAACTGGAGTTATGGGTGGTTGTGAGCTACCAGGTAGGTGCTAGGAACTGAACCCAGGTGCTCTCTACCACAGAGCCATCTTGTCAGCTCCAGCAAGAAGGTTTTGAAGAAGGTAACATCTTACCATTGACTGGTGAGAAGTTCACAGTCAGTGCCAGGTTCAGTTTTCAGGGAAGGAATGTCACAGAGACCCTGCTGAAGTTCCAGGCTCCTCCTCCTTCTCATTCCTGCTGGGCTTGGATGAGTATGTTTACTTGTTCCTTCTGGAAGTGTGAGCCAATTAATGGGTGCTGGTTGTGTAATTGTCACTTTCAAATGGCTGGATGAAGATTTTATTTTTCTCTCCTCATACTTAACTCCATTTTTTTTCACACTTTGACAATAATGAAAAAAAAAACAGTCATGTTCTTTCCTTTATTTTTTAAAGGGCAAACTCTGATGTTAATTTTTGTCAAGACTTTTAGAACTTGAACAATAAAGAAACATGTCCTTATAAGAGTAATACCACCACAGAAGTCAAATAAAATGCACAGATCCAGTTACAAAAGGGCAGATTCCTGAATATCAGAGCTTGTCTGTGGAGGGTGGAGGGGCCTGTGTGCACCACCACACTGCTGCTTTTGAGTGAAGAAAGGCTTAAAGTAGGAGAATGTGTTAGAGTCAGAAACATCAATGAGCAATTAGTGGGCCAGGCCTGTACTTTTTTTTTTTTTGGTTTTTTCAAGACAGGGTTTCTCTGAATATCTCTGGCTGTCCTGGACTCGCTTTGTAGACCAGGCGGGCCTCGAACTCACAGAGATCCGCCTGCCTCTGCCTCCCAAGTGCTGGGATTAAAGGCGTGCGCCACCACCGCCCGGCCAGGCCTGTACTTTTAAAGAGGACTTTTTACATCACAAAGTTTTGTGCAAAACTTTCACCATACAGTGAAAAACAGGTGGAAAGCAGATTTGGGGGCTGAGTAGATGAATTGCCTAAGGACTACCTTTGGACTGCCTGCAGGTGTAGGTGAGGATCCTCCCTATCCAGAACATTTGATAGCTGAAGGAACTAGAAGGAAATGGTCGTGACTGAAAATCTCTGAGCTCTCATTTCCTTCTTCCTCACGTAACCACAGAGCTACATTATTTTATAAGGATAATAACTTTCCACATGCCTGTTATTAAAAAAAAAAAAAAAGAAGCATACCTTAATGAAACTATCTTGGTGAGCTGTATGGGTATACTTAAAGTGTGCATGACCAGAAGGATTCTTCTTCTGTCATGGGATAACTTTCATATTAATATTATATTCCAAATGACAAAAATAAATCAAGACCACACTATTTCAACTACTGTCATTTCTCTAATTGACTCACTGGTCACCCCTCTTCTACACATTCTGCAGATTAACTCCACACACTGTAGCTGGGTGGATTTTCAAGCACAGTCTTACCAACTTCCCTACTTAGGACCCTTTGGTCTCTGAATCAGAACCAAAACTCTGCACATAGCTGGAAACCTCTGCTTTGGCTCTCTCCTGCCTCTCTAGCTACACCCCCCTTACTTCCTGCTCTGTTTCCATCTCTAGCTTCCCTTCCATTCCCATTACGCACAGTACTCTGTCCTAGCTCAGGCCCCCTGTACTCATGGTGGCCCAGTCTGGAGCCCACACCCCTGTCTTTTGACTGGTTCATCACTGTTATATATTCAAGACTCTCTATTTCAAGAAAATCAGACTTCCTACCCATTTGATGGCTGAGAGGTCTCAGTCTGTTTTTCACAGCCCATGATACACAGTGCAGTGAGCATTCATTTGCATGGTAGTTAAATTGCTGTTGGTCTTCTCCACTAGACAAGCTCCAAGAGAAGAGAGATCTAGCCCTCTTTCCTTACTCTTTCATCTACTGGAGCCTAGCAATGGCCTAGTACTCACAGAGGCCGTGTTCACTGATCTGACTGAACAGATATGTAGGCACCACCTGATGCCTGCACACATCTCTGACTGCACACACGATGGTTTGCTTTGCATAGATACTTTGTAGATTCCCTTTAGCTGTTGCCTCAGAGTTAGATCACGTGAAGCAGGATGAGCTTGCGAGAGAGAAGAGTGGCCCTGATAATGTCATTTTTGGAGATTCACATGTATCATCCCAACTTCTCCTTAGAAATCTGTTGTCTGTCTGCCATCTTTGATTCACTGACAGCCTTACCCCCTTGACTTTCTCCCAGCACTGCCGGAAGTCCAGTGTTCCCTGCTCTCCACCTCTCTCCATTGTCTCTCAGTTTACGACCTGGATCCCCAGTAACAGTGCGTCACTTGAGGTTGGTTATGGACTGGGAGTCCATTTCCTCTCTCTTTAGCTACTGTTAGGAAAGGGATGTTCTTTATGGAAGGCCAAGTGCTTTTAGAACTTGGACCAGCTGTGCCCCTTTCACTTCAGAATGGGTTTGATTTAAAATCCCAACTCTGTCAGGTTTCAATGGCTTCTCTGAATTTTCAAAGTAATAAGTTAAAAAAATTTTTTTTAAAGAACACTGACCTTGAACTCTGGAGAGGGACTCAAAACCACTCACAAGACATTTCATGGGCCTCTTCCTGCTGGGAGAATCATACTACCAGAGTGGGCCTGGCCCTGAAGTCCTGGAGCACAGCCACCTCTCCTGGCCTCAGGTGGCAGCAGAGTATCATGTCCCAGCATTGGCTGGCTGTGTGCCATTGCCCTGGCTTTGTGCTGCAGATGCTGCCAGCTGCAGGACTACCCTACCCTAGAGCATGCGGAGCTCTGGCACCACCGTAGCCATCCTCACCATGTGCATTCGAGAGACCCGTCAGGATGGTATCTCTGAAGCACAGGAGAACCCAGGCATTGGCCATGAGCAAAGGCACAGAAAGGGAGACCATATCTTTCAGGGTGACCTGCCTCAGTTTCTATTTATACCCCAGAAGCCATGAGCCAGCCTCTAAGTCCCAGTGGGGTTTTTTTGGTGATCACATATTGGTTGACACTGGCTCAGGCCTACCCCTATCTCGTACTACCTACACCCCTTATCTTCTGCCCTGTCCTTCCTACTGTGCCCCTTTTCTTGGACATCTCTCACCCTTTTCTCTTTCATTTTATTTACTCTCCACACTTGGTCTTTAATTATGCCGCAGTGTCTACTCTTTCTTTAACACCCTTTCCTCCATTGTTTCTCTTCCCATCCCTTCTGTCCTGCAGACCTCCGTGCTTCTTTCCTGGTGTGTCTTTAGTAGGCCCTGGTAAATTCTGTCTGTCCTGTTTGTTGCTTTTCTAAACACTGTAACCCTGGCTCTAGGTTGTTCTTGCTTGTCATTCCTTTTTCTCCTGTAGAGCAGGTTAGCCGTCTGCAGGAGACAGTCGCAGACAGACTGTACCTAGTGCATCCTTTGTCTCATGACTAGCTCTGGTCTAGTTTTCGAATGTCCTATTCTTTACTAAAGCACGTGGTTCAGACATCACATGTATAATTTCTGTGTTGCTCTGGTCCAGCCCGGCTTCCTCACCTCTCTGCTGTCCACACAGGTAAGGTCCTACTTATCTTTTAGTCCAGACCAGCTAACAAGTCTGTGCTGTAGCTCAGTCATCTTTGTTTCCTCCAGCCCACCTTAAAGTCTCTGGCTCCCCAGTTCCTCCTAAGACCCCACCCAGTGATCAATTCTGCGTGACCTTATCGTCGGATACTTTTTCATATAATTTGATAATAATTTTACATATTCTTACATCTGTGTCCCAGAAGGGAAGAAGGGAGAAAGATACATTGGGAGGAAATGATGCTTTAAAATTCCAGTCATTTTTCATTGTAAACTGTCATTGTCCTCTTGAAGTACAGGGCCAGCTTGATCCATAGAAGCCTGCGTTGTTTTGTATCCATATGCACAGCCCAGTGAGCTTTCATTCAGTCTTGTGTTTGCTGACTAATTCGCATAGGAGGCATGTGCTACAGTCCCAGGAGGAACCCTGAAGGGACCAGGAGACATTTTATCAGTTGTGTTCATATTACTCCATCTCTGTAAAACAACAACAACCACCCAGTGTACTAGCATCAGGAACTGCTTTAAGAACCTTAAAAGTCTTAGCCCCTGCCAGGCGGTGGTGGCGCACACCTTTAATCCCAGCACTTGGGAGGCAGAGGCAGGCGGATCTTTGTGAGTTCGAGGCCCGCCTGGTCTACAAAGCGAGTCCAGGACAGCCAGAGATATTCAGAGAAACCCTGTCTTGAAAAAACCAAAAAAAAAAAAAAAAAAAAAAAGTCTTAGCCCCAGGCATCTGCCTTTCATATAGGAAGTTCAGGTGGAGAAACTTTCCCAAGTTCATATCTACTGGCAGGATACAGATTAGAACCTTGGTCTCCTGGTTCCAGATCCTGACCCTCAGAATTATATGTAGCTTGTAACACCATGGTTTTGTTGGTGGTGGTGGTGGTGGTGGTTGATTGATGGTTTTTGTTGTTTGGTTGGTTGGTTCATTTTGTTGTTAGTGGTGGTGGGTTTTGTAGGTTTTTTGGGTTTTTTTTTTGGGGGGGGAGTTATTTGTATGTTTTTGAGACAGGGTTTTTCTTGGCTGTCCTAGAACTCATTGTGTAGATCAGGGTGGCTTCAAAACCAAGATTGTCCACTCTCTCTTCTGTGCTAGGATTAAAGATGTGCACTATCACCACCTGGCCAACACCATGGTTAAAAAAAAAAAAAAAAAAGGTTACAACAATGTTGTAAGTATATAGACATGATCAGAGCATAGCATGATTTAAGGACATTTTCTAGAAATATACATTTATAATTTGACCCCCTGCCCTTGGTCCACATCACAGTGGGAAAACCAATGATTTCACAACCAAAAGTCCTGTGAATTCAGATTTTAAAGCATTTGGAGGTACAAATCAGAAATAGACTGACTTCCAGAGTTGCAACAAAGGCCACAGACCGCAGAGAAACCCACCTATATTTGTAAACGATTTCCTATCTACAACCACATTACTTTTTCCACAGAATGTTAATTTGTTCAGCCTATTAGCTGTACCATAATTCATAGTTTGAAATTGGTTTTTTAAAGTACAGTCCCTACACCAGTATTCAAATCTAGATCACCCAGGGGTTCATTATCCGGGCTATACAGCATATTAGCCTCTGTGTTTCTTCCTGTTACCTACGTTTAAAAACTCATTACACTGCTCATTAGGCCATTTATTAAACTATTTCCTTCCACTGAGAGGGACTTGCATGTGTGTTTTTCCTTTTGTTTTAAGCTAAGATCTATAAAGCATATTTCCACCACAGTTGGCATTTTCTTTTCACAATCCCTTGAAATGGAGTGTAAGTGAATTTCAGCACAGTGTTGTAAATTATGTGCTGAGTATCGGTGATAAACATTTCTTACAAAGTTTTAGAGTGTAGTTTCAGGGTGGTGATCATCTGGAATTGCACACATTTGCCAGCTGCTGTGGGGGGAAGGGAGGGGAGGCTTTCTCTTCACAGACCTTGTTTTTCCCTCTTTTATCCAAATTTATACAACAGTACAGAGTTACAGGCATAAACAAAACAAAAGAATGTTGTGCCCTGGTGACTTGGTGACTGGGACCTGCTGAATGATCACTTTGTTTTTCCTTTTCCCTCTAGGCAGCACCACACATTAAATTTATTCCAGAGAGCCTGTGATTTCCCTGTTACAGAAGCCATCTTAATAGATGTTGCTTCCCCATCTCTGCTGCTCAGAGCCTCGGAGGGAGTGGGCTTCTGCTTCAGGGCAGGGCCGCAGGCAGGCAGGGAACGGCACTGTAGGGCTGTGCCAGGGCAGGGCCGCAGGCAGGCAGGGAGTGGCACTGTAGGGCTGTGCCAGGCCAGAGTAGCTAGTTGTGTTTTCCGACCACATGGCCCCTCCTCTAGGGTCCTCTGAGAGTGTGCGTGGAAAGGAAGGATCCTGGAAGCTACTTACTTGTTTGTCTCACATTTCTCAATGTTTTGAATTCATTTTTTTTTTTTTTTTTTTTTTTTACTGAAGAATCAGTCCTTTTCCAACCTACTTTTGAAGTTACAGATTTAAACAAAAGGACCCGAGTTTATGCCGTCCCAGCACCGTTAGCCCCTGTTAGCAAAACCTCCGCCTGTTATTGACAGCTGCTGCTGGCAGGCTAACTGGGAGCTCATTGCACAGAGATGGTTCTGTTGCCCGATGACCAGAGAACCCTATAACATCAAACAGTAGTCAGGTTTTTTTGTAAAACAAAGGAGCCACAATTACAGAGGCATTTGTGAACTTGTAGTCCAATTTCAAATTTATTACTTCATATCACAGTGGTATAATATTCCACCATTAATATTAATTAACTGTAAATGTCTGAGGAGACGCGAAGGGAATGGGAGACACAGCCCTCTTCAGCCTTTCACATTTGGGAGAGAACCGCTTTTGATGATGCTTTTCAGGAACTGTTTTCTCCTGCCTCACTTCCTAATTACGTCGTAATTCAACAGATACTAAAGCAGATCCCAGCTAGGAAGCCCAGTCTGGGAGACCTGGATCCACATTAGCTCAAAACTTGGCAGACATGTTCTGAGCCACTGCTTCCGGCCAGGCACACTGAGCGGCGCCCTACCCTGTGGGCTCACAGTTTAAGCCCACTCCAGGGGCTCAGAGCCCTGCCAGAGTAAAATGCAGTGATCCAGGTGCAATCTCAGGCATCTGTGAATTCTGACACAGGTAGGCCACATCTCCGGTTGAATCTTGAGGGTCAAGCAGCATGCTTAACCAGGAATTATGTGGCACAGACAGGTGGGCTCGGTCTTCGTGGATAATACAGACCACCCTGTGTCCTGCAGCCTGCTAAAGAGAAGTTCAAGTATGCTTTTGAGTGTCCCCGTCCCAGAGAGGGCAGGGTTGCAGCCTGCCCTCTGCCTTTGGCTTTTTGTTTGGTTTTGTATTGAAACTGTTGTTCAACCATGGGGAGGCTCAGTAGTGGATGATGTTTGGTGCAGTCATGCCCACCATTCTTCTGCCCTTTGTGTTGATAAGTACGATAGTTCATTTGTAATGAGCACTTGCACTCTATGTAAACTGTAATCCTGTATCATGTAAGCGGTCATTTTCACTTTGCTTGAAAACAAAGGCATTCTACTTGGTTTTAGTTATAGCCAAAATGTGGGTGTTTTCCCTTCGCACCAACATGATACAGTTTCAGAGGCATATTTTTTCCACAAGATAGATTGGCAAGGTGGCTTTCTAAGTTTGTCCAAAATGTATAGTGGTTACTCTTGTCCTGAACTGTCAAAGGCAAATAGTTCTAAGATAGCCATATATAATTAAACTGTGCTGTACGTTCCCGCTGTCTCCTGGCCTTTTCTCAAGGGATCAGTGGATCTTGAAGCTGGCTCAGTAGGTTGGATCATAAAACTGCCAAGTCTCAAGTTGTTTTAAATTTCCTATAAGAGGTGATATCTTAAGTATAAAGGGAACTTACCAGTGACCCATTGCCCTCCCTGAGAAGAAGAGGCTCTTCATGCTGTGTCCTTTTTCTCATCAAGACACGTGTTTTCAAGATCCGGTGGGATACTTGCACTGATTTTTTATTTTCTTAATCACCAAAAATACATTTAAAATATAAATAGGCAAAAGTTTACACTGTAACCTTCCTGACCTGTGTGTCAACATATCTTTACTTTTCCTTGATGATTTCATACCCTGAAACTGCACATCCTTCTTTAACAATCTAAGCTTGCTTTCTCATCCACTGCCTGCCTCTCTCCTCTCTGGGGTAGAGCTGGCATCATTTAGACAAGCATTTCCCTCTAGGTCCCTGGATGGTTCTACCTGAACAAGACCAGCAGGTGTTGATCTTGTGATGTCAGAGAGGCCTTGTGGATCTCTGCGATGGGAGCCCTGGTGCACTGTCCTGTGGTCCCTGGGCACTGTTGTCTGACAGAACCATCCTGGGGATGTCTATCCTGGCACTTAGGTTCCTTTGTGACTTGCTAAAACCAGAGAAGATGCAGAAGTTGTAAACTGACAACTCATTTAAAAGGTGACCTTGCCATCTTGCCTTTTTGGCACAGAAGGTCACATTTGTTCATTAGAAAAGCAGGTCGATGAGCTCTGTGCACTGGAGGAGTTAGGAAGGAAAGAGAAGACAGGCCACTGCCTGATGTGTTAACGTACAGAAACAACCTAGAGGTGAAAAGGTTTGTTTTGCTTTATGGTCCCAGAGGAATAGAATCCTTCATGGCCAGGGGAGCATAGCCTGGCAGCAGGAACAGAAAGCTGGCTGGCAACATGTCATCTGTATATAGGGAGCTGAGGGAGAGCAGAAAGTAAGATGAGACCATAAACCTTGAAAAGGCCTGCCCTGGTGACATACCTCTCACAAGGTCGCACCTCCAAAAGGATCCATAGCCTCCCCAAGCAGCTTCACCCACTGAGGACCAAGTGTTCAAATGTGTGAGAGCCAGTTGGCAACCACCACACTCGTAGACAGCATCACATCCTCATACATATATACACATGACTCCTATGCACTGCCACCAAAAAGCAAACTAGAGTTGAAGTGACTGCTTCTAGTGTCCAGTGAGACTACAAGGCAGAGGGGCAGGGTGGTGAGGTGAGGATACGGACCAAGAGAGACTATGAGGGGACAAGACAGATTTCATATTTCCTTTATACATGGATTTAAACATACATACATAAACATACAGCGCTAACTAGGTAACATGAAAGCAGAAGAGAGACTCTGAAAGGAGGAGGAAGAGGGGGAGGAGGGAAAGGTAGGTTAACAAGAGGGTGAATATAAGTAAAATACAATACTATATATGTATAAAAATGTCACAATGAAAACTATTTTGTATGCTAACTAAAAATAATAGTTAATAAAAATAAAAAATAACCCATTAAAAAGAAAAAAGTATCCAAATCACAGGACAAATGAATAGATTACAAAGACATTTATTAGAACTGAAATAGTAAGCAGATTGTGCCTTTCCAGGGTTCAGCTGCTCAGCAGTGAGGTGAGACACGTGTCCCATGGAACCCATGATTGCACCCAGCATTTGCAGGGCTGCTCGGATGTTTGTGCCACCTGGCCATGCATTTCTGAAGCCCCTTGCTCCCCACATCCAAATCTGGAGATTTTAGGAACTGTTTCTTGCTTCCTCCAGCCATGTATTCTATTGAAATTGTCCCTCTATGTGTAAGGTTGAGTCTGCTCTGTGCCCAAAACTCAGTGACCCAGGTGGAAGCACACTTGTAATCAAATGTCCATAGAACAATTCATTTGCTACCAAAATCCCGAGAGTTCTAGTGTTATTGGCAGGCACGTTTCCACTGTTTTTGTTTTCTGGATTTTGATTTCTAGCCCAGCACGTTGTCTTGGGGGTTTGTGTAAATCATTTGAATAACATTAGGGTTTCTGGTTATTTTCTTAAAAGTTATTTTTGTTTTTTATTTTATACGTATGTGTGTTTTACCCGCACCATTTCAGCATGGTGCCTGTAGAGGCCAGAAGAGAGAGCATCAGATCCCTTGACACTGGAGTTACAGGCAGTTGTGAGCCACAGTGTGGGTGCTGAGAATTGAACCTGGGTCTTCTGGAAGAGCAGCCAATGCTGACCCATCTCTGCAACCCCTTTTAAATATTTGTTTTTGTTTGTTTGTTTTGTTATCTGCTTGTGTGTGTCTGTATGGGTGACTGTGTTCATGTATGTGTGTAAAAATTTGCATGCCTGTGAACATTTGGACACTAGAAGATGGCATCAGATCCCTTGGAGCTGGAGTTACAGACGTCTGTGACATGCCCATCGTGTTTTGGGTCCTCATGGCAATACCAGCCTTTCTTGGCTGCTGGCCATCTAGATGCCTGGCCCCAGGGTCTCTGGGGAGAGTCCCATGATACTGTGGCTAGCTAATGAAGCCAGTTTCAGGTGAGAGTCTTTTCTTCAAGCAGAGGTGGTAGGTGGCAGGTAGCCTGTTAGGAATGTGGATTTCAGGCTTAGGGACCAGTTTTCCAAGTTGTTCCAAACTGTGTCAGCATTCTTTAGAAACAACTAAGTTGTGTGATTTATTAGGAGCACTACAGAGGGAAAGTAAGGGGGTTTGCTGGAAAACTTGCGATTGTAATTCCAGAGAGGACCAAAGAGGTGGAGTACATCTTACCCTACTCCTGCAGCCGCAGCTGGATTGCCTCCTGTCACTGCTTCCCAAGTGAGGTCCTTCTTCCCTACATGACAACATCTGGCTCTTTGGGACTTGAAAGTCAGAGACCCACATACTCAGCTTCCTGGTCTGATATCCTGTCACATGTGACAACATTACCCAAAGTGATAGAGGCCTGTCAGGGCTCCTGCATCCCTACACCTCAGAGGTCTGTGCACATCTGCATTTCAATATTGTGGGTTTCCTGTGGCATTGTTTCTGTGCATTTGAATGGATTCTGAAAAGTGTATATGGCCTCTTGTGACATACAGAGATCCACAGCACCAGAAGGGGGACCTGGGGGTCAAACAGGTGCTCACCTATGGAAAGCCTTGGATAGAGCAGCAAGCGTTGGCCCTAGGTATCTGTGTGACTATCATTCCTTGCTTAGCTTCTCCTGTGACGTTTTCCAAATGAGTGTGTATCTGAGGTCTGGGACTGTTTGCTGCAAAAGTGAGCATGTCAGTCTCATTTCTGTCACTGGCCATCTGTGTTAAGCCTTAAAGTGTGGTGACCTCAGTGGTTAACTGTAGCTGTGTGCTGAGAACCATATGTTCATAGTGAGACAGCCTTCCTACATCTCTGGCTTCAGTCATGTCTCTCCAGCTGTTTGCAGCTCAGTCCTCTGAAGGGCAGGGCTGCAGCAACAGTAAGCCTGCACTTGCTGTCCACTGCACTCTGACACCCCTCCCCCGACCCCCCAGGCTACTGGCCTTCTTTTAGAATACCCTTTTTGCCTAAAGGAGAGTTCAGTGTCTACCAGCAGACACAGCTGATGCAGACCTCTAACTGTTCATCCAGTCCACTTTACAGAGTACCCACTATGACGTC
Organism: Lophiomys imhausi; assembly: GCA_907164525.1. Classification (NCBI taxonomy): domain Eukaryota; kingdom Metazoa; phylum Chordata; class Mammalia; order Rodentia; family Muridae; genus Lophiomys; species Lophiomys imhausi. The sequence continues at coordinate 6,157,835 of CAJQZJ010000247.1, read as the reverse complement.
AGCTGTGCCAGACAGAAATCCTGACCACCAAATTAAAGAGCCGGTGGCAGGGAACTGAGGTATGTAGCTGGCTGTTGACAGTAATACAGTAAAGTCCGGGCTTCCCTTAGGAGCAGAACTGTGGTGTTCCCACATGCTTGTGGAGTTTACTGTGTATCTCCTGCATGCTGGATACCTGCGAGAGGGCTTGGGATCTGCCCAGGAGTACTGCAGCCTCTTGGTGAAGCACAGCCCATGAGTGTGAAGGGCACATCCGTGTCAGACTTGTGCTTACCTTAGAGACTGCGAGCTTGGCCTTTATGCTGGTGACTGCTTTTGGGAGTTTCTGCTGTCTTGTCACACGAAGGAGAGGGGTGAAGATGCAACACTAGCCACAGAGACGGAGGATGAAACCGGCCTTGTTCTGCCATGGACTGGCTGAATGTCTCCAGAAAGCCATCCACTGTCTCTGTGCTTCTGTCTCCATTGCTGTAAGATGCCATTCCTAAGACAAAACTAGATGCTAGGCTCCGGGGGCTGTTTTTTAGAAGAGTGTGTTTCATTGTTATGCTCACAATAAAAATGTGTAGTAGTTACATAGAGCAGAAGATGGATGGATTTACTTCTGAGTTTATTTTAATGTTTGCATGCATGGCTCCAAAACCCTGGCATCATACCATGGCTGCACAGATGTACAGATATCCACAGACATGTGTGTTACACGTATGTGCATGTCTGAGCATTAAACACTTTTGTGTGAGGGAGAAAATCACTCCCTGCTCCATTCCTCCTGTTAGCCCCATGTGTGTCCCTGAGCCCAAGCTGCAATAGAGTTACAGCTCCATGTCTAGAGCAAAGTTGCAACCTCAAAACAAAAGGAAGGACCAAAAAGTACTAACCACCTCCTGAAAAGGATGGTGAAGCCGAGAGTCCAATAGAATAACAGGCACAGGGCCGAAGCACGAGGTCAGAAGAGCTTGCTTTGTGGAAGGGTCATGAAGTTCACCTTGTCTTTCTGAGTCACAAGTGCACCCTCATGACTGGCTGCTGTCTCCTAATGAAATATTAACACCCAGTAGGTGTTCGGTGTGCATTAAAAACATCCTAGCATGTATATTTTTAGCCGGGACACAGTGGTATCAGTTAAAATAATTAGCCCCAGCCTGTAATCTCAAACCCTTATCTCTCTGCTCTTGCTTTTTTAGAAGGCAGATGTTTTAAAACTGATTTGAAAATCAAATTTGCCCTTCAGTGATTTCGTTTGGAAGAAACAGAGAAGTAAACATCATAAGGAAAGCTTCTGAGCACATTATGCATGCAAATGTGGCAGCGAGTCCTCCTCCACAAGAGGAGAGGCGGGTGGCTGCTCTGGGTGGGAAAGGTTGAGTTTAAATGAACATAAAGGTCACCGACCCTCAGATTATGTTCTTCTGTCATTGGGTAGCAGATCGTGCTTCTTGTTACTGTACCTGCCAAAGCGAAGCAGATAAAGGCTCTGCAGGTGGAGGTGGTGCTGCTGCGGCTGCTTAAAGTTCAGCCTCTCTTGAGTCCTGTCTGCCCAGCCCTGCGTAGGGAGGTGTGAAGAGGACTTCTTCCCTCTCACCATACTGCTCCTGGTGGAAACTAAATGCATGCTGCCAAGACTCTCTCTGCTAGATTTCAGGGTTTGTTTGACCACTCCTCAAGGGTCTATCAGGGACTGTGTCTGTGCAGCCCAGGACCTCAGCCCTTCCCTCCAGAGGCTGGAATGTATTAGGAGCTGGAAAATAACTTAAGGAAAATAAATGGACAGATAAACTGAGGAACGAAGATTGAGTAGTTAGACTTTGGATACTGTTTTGTATGGAATGACAGCACAGATTTTGTCACACTGATAGTAAATTAGATAAAGGGGGCTGCTGCAGAAGAGTAGAAGATGACATTCATCCCCATGCAAACTCAGTGCTTGCTCATTGTCCTGAAGAGTAAAAATCTGAGTCGTCCTTGAGATCTGAAGAGATCTGTCAGTAAGGAGACACTAGCTGCCCTGCCTAAAACAGGAGTTGCAAACTCAGTGGCCCAGCCTCTTGCTTGGGCAGCTTCCAGAAGGCAGTGGACTTTCCTAGGCTGAGCTCAGCAGCCTCACGGCAGGGTTGCTGGAGAGGGCCATCCAGTCTGGGCTTCAAGAGAAGGCTTGGCCTCTTGAGGTGGTATTAACCCATGTTCTAGAGAGACTTGTTTCAGAAGGCTTTGTTAAATGAGGTGCAGCCTGCAACCAGTGGCAGGAACCTCTGAGGAAAAGCCTTCTGCAGGTACGGTTCTCATGCATGCTTTACCTCTTTCTGTTTGAAACTCTTCATCACATGCTTCTGGAAGAACAAGGCAGGAACCCCTGTGTGCTATGCTGGGTAGAGCATGCATCCCAGCCCACATACACGAAATCGCTCTCACTCACCTCTGGTTAGAGCCATGGCTGATGGCTTAGAGCATCTCAGAGCATGTCTACTAAAGCTATTTATGTGTCTCTAGTTGTTTTCATTGGTTACAAAAGGGCCTTCTTCGAGCAAGCCTCTGAGCACCTGCCAGAAGTGAACCAGTCAGGCTGGATATATGCTAAATTCAACTCTTGAATGCTGGAAAGTGGATTTTCTGTGCCACTGGCCTCCCAGTGACATCTGTGGAAGCAACATGCTCAGCAGCCACTCAAGGGGAAAAAGTAATTTGACCAAAATCATAAGTGATCTCTGGCTTTCTTGAGAACATAGCTATTTGGCATCATGGAAGACATTCTGGAAAGAGTATGAAGAACTGGAGGGTGAGAAGGAAGCCTGTGAACTGTCTTCTGGACACGGCATGGCTTTAGCACCCAGGAGCGCACAGTAGCAGTGGCTTCCCTGCAGAAGACCAGCACAAGAATAGGTCTGCCAGCACAGCATCATGGATGGGGAGGGCTCATAAGGCAATTAACAGTTGCTCCAGTCATGTTCCTAGGTGGTGTGCCCACTGGTAAGTGGCCTTCACTCATGTAGACAACAACAGCCCTCCATACTCAAGCAGGCAGCCAAAACTCATGTGGCCAAAGGGAAAAAAGATGTGAAACTAGAAGGGGTCTTGTTGGGAAGAAGGACTCAGTTGTGGAGGGGGAGAAAGAAGGTAATGGCAGGGATATGCGCAAAGTACATTGTATGTGACACTGTGTATCACTAGCTATACTTTTTTTTATTTTTTTATTTTTTTATTTTTTTTTTTGGTTTTTCGAGACAGGGTTTCTCTGTATAACAGCTCTGGCTGTCCTAGACTCACTTTGTAGACCAGGCTGGCCTCGAACTCACAGAGATCCGCCTACCTCTGCCTCCCAAGTGCTGGGCTTAAAGGCGTGCGCCACCAACGCCCGGCTTTTTTTTAATTTTTAAAGAGACGACAGCTATTTGGGAAAGAAAGGGGTGGAGGTAGTTGAGTTCACCGCCACCCATGTGGAAGACAGTCTGCCCTGAAGAAGAAAGCCGCCATCCTCCCTGAACATGCTCACAGCCTTAGTCATGATAGCCCCAGAATAAAGCAACTCAGATGTCCCTGGGTAAGAAGGGTAAACAGAATATGATCTGCCTATCAGATGTTATCTGACAATTAAGTGGAATAAAGTCCCAGTGTATGCAGCAACATGGATGTCCTTGATAAACCCACAGTCACGGAAGACCATCTACTGCCTCACTTCCTGAACATGAAGCATCCGAGTAAGCAAGCAGAAGAGCTGAGCAGAGCTTCCCAGTGTGGGCTGGGAGGATGCCTGTACGGGCTCAGAGTACAGTTACTCTCTGCCATAGAGTACAGCTTAAGCTTTGGAGATTGTGTGGATACTAACAACTAAGCTAAAGCAAAAACAGTATGTCTTTAAAGAGTGGGTGGTATTGTGTGTGAATCACATTGCAGTGAAGTTCCTAGAGTGGAACATGTCCCAGGGCGGACCCTGTTCCAGGGCACAGGATAGCTCTGTGCAGTGGGAAGGCTGGCAGTTCTTCTGTTCTTCTGAGTGTGCTGGAATAAAGCAGAGGCCTGGCATCAGAAACACTCATTCTTCCCTTCCCTCCCACTCCTTCCCCTTAGTTCCATGATTTTTCTCCACCAGTGTGAGTAGACAAGGCTTCTTCTTAAACACACCTCACTGTCCATATTCAGATCCAGAGCTTTCACTCTGCTGATTTTGGGTGACCGGAAAGCAAAGCACAGGCCCCTGCACCCTCCTGTCACGGAGCTAGGCCACTGCAGCCCCCTGGGAGAGTCTTCTTGGTGACACTTGGCACATGCATGGCTGGGCTCCTGATGGCCAATCCAGCCCCTTTTTACAGCCCACTTTATGTGCTGACCAGTATAGTAGGTCAGTGGTGTGAGCACCTACTGTAAAGAGAATCTTAGGCTGACATTGTAATGGTATTCTAAGTCAATAAAACTGAGATTTTAAAATCAGAATGAGCTGCCCTTGATGTTACATCGACCATAAATGTATATAAATGCAGGAGTCAGAGGCATTTGCATGAACTTGGCCTGAGCAGCAACTCTCTTAAGTGGCTCTTTTGATATAAAAACATTCTAATCCTTTAGCCACAAAGCTGCACCAGCAATGTAGAGAGGCCCCTCAAAGTGTGTGTTTATAAATAGCATGTCTGTGTTAGGCCACATAATGCAGTTTTGCTACCAATTATTGTCTGACCTAACTCAGTGCAGGTTAATTCAGTTTGACTCCTTGATGGCATCATAAGATTTTGATAAAAAAGTAGATAATAATGGTATACTAGTGGAACCAACAGCCATTTTTATTAATGCCAATGAAGTCACAGCACATAGATTTGCATTTTCCCAGTTGTCTAATTCTCAAACCACCATGCATTCTCCAAATAATCATTGAACACCTAGTAAGTACCCAGTACCAAAAGACAAGCAGTATTGCCACTTTCCTAGTTTACATCCTAATGGCAGAAATGCCAGATAATTGTGAAGTTATGACTCTTGATAAATTCTCTGAAGGAAGAGAAACAGCAGGTAGTGAGTGACCATGCAGGCATGGACAAGACCTGCCTTCTGCCTTGGTCCAAAAAGGTCTCTCTGAGACATTGGAACCAAGATCAGTGTCTCAGTTAGGGTTACATCATAACCAAAAGCAACTTGAGGAGGAAAGGGTTATTTCACTCACTGTTCCATCAAAGAGTTCATCATCAAAGGAAGTCAGGACAAGGAACTCAAACAGGGCAGGAACCTGGAGGCAGGAGCTAATGCAGAGGCCGTGTAAGGGGGCTGCTTACTGGCTTGCTCTTATAGAACCCAGGACCACCAGCCCATCAACAGCCCCACCCACAATGGGGCCTCCTGCCCCATCAATCACTAAATAAGAGAATACCTTACAGCCAGACCTGATGAAGCCATTTTCTTAGTTGAATTGAGGCTCCCTCTTCCCTCATGACTCTAGTTTGTGTCAAGTTGACACAAAACGAACCAGCACAATCAGTGTCAGACACAGCCTTGTAGGGCTGAGGAAAGACCTTCAGGAGGGGTTAAAGTCCTGAAACAGGAATGAGTGTGTGCAGGGCAGAGTGTGGTGGGTACAGCTGAGGCTTGGCAAGGAAGCCAAGGGTGATATGGGAGGAGGCAAGAGCAGTAAGGACCAAAGCAACAGTTGGGTCTTGGTGTAGACTGAATTTTATTCTAAGAGCAATGGAGTGTTGTTAGGGGGTTATGCAAGGAAATGGTTTTTTTGTTTTGTTTTGTTTTGTTTTTTTGTTTTTTGTTTTTTTTTTGTCTGTTTTGATTTGAAACTTGGCCTCCCTGTGTAACCCAGGCTGGTATCAGACTCCCAAACCTCCCTCAGTACTGGGACTGCAGGTGTATGTTGCCATGTCCAGCTTATTTCTGCTTAAAAATTTTTATGTTCTCGGTGCTAGGGAAAGAGTCCAGGCCCCTGTCACATCTTAGCTTAGGCAACATGCTCAGCCTATTTCTTCTTTTAAAGGTTTGTTGTGATTGCAGAGTAGTTTGTTGTGATTGGATGAGAGTAAGTGTAGAACTGAAAGCCCATGAGGGAGGCTGTTGATAACTCAGACAACACACAGATGGGAAGTTTGGACAAAGGCCGTGATGGTGGAGATGGTGACAAGTGTTTACTGGTGAAGTGCACAGTGCTGATAGAATGGGTTGGCAGTCCAGGCTGGGGAGAGGAAGGTCTTGCATGGTTTCTGTCCCTGTCCCTGACCCTGGTCCTGAACACTTCGTTGTTATCCATGCTCAGAAAGCATGCCTCTCAGGTTTCTACATAAGACAGTTGGGCAGGGGAAGGGAGGTTGATAAAGTGGTAGATAACAGATATGATTTTCAGAGTGATCTCTGTACGCCATGAAGTGGGACCAAAACAACAGGATGGAACTTAATAGGGATAAATGTGATGTCCTCCATTTAGGTTCAGAAAATCAATTCTCTAGATGGGGCAGTCAAGATGGAGAGTGGTTTATGGGAGAAGAGCTGTGGTTTTTAGCTAGCCACAAATTCAATATGAACTACGAGTTGCCATGGGCTGCCACAAACCCTGGGTAGCACAGTGTTCACGTACCCATCTGGCCTTCCTGTTGGCCCTGTGTGTTGGTTAGGACACACTTGGACACGTGTCCACACTTAAAGAGCAGCATGGAAGGTGGCCAGATGACGAGAGTTCAGGAATAAAATAAGATCTAGGTAAATCCCCCAAAGTGTTGTAGTGTCATGGCCATTAGCTTTAAGTGTGTGTAAAGCTAATGTGTGGGCCTGAGATGCCAATTCTATGTAATAATCCCAGGGTCAGCACCAGAATTCGTTACTTGCACTCACTGTGTCTAGGGAGCACCCCTCTTCTCTGCTGATTGTTGTTTGTTTTTCTGTCAAACAAAGTGAGCTAAACATACAATAATAATCCCTCCTATAATCCCACACTCAGAAGGCAGAGGCAAAAGGGTCTGAACTTCCAGGTCAGCCTCAGCTACAACCCAGCCTGGACTACAGAGTGAGGCCTTGTCTTTTTAAAAAGCAGAACAAAATCTAACTTGTTAGCACTTTCTTTAGAGATCATTTTTAGAACAAGTTTAGGCTTACAGCAAAACCAAAGGTGCAGAGATTTCCTTTAGACTCTGCCCTGAAACAGAGCAAAGTCCCACACCTCATTCTGCAAGTGCTCACTGTGAGCAGGCCCACTGTGCTCTCGTCTGCTGATCACAACACAAGGTGCCGCAGCTCTCCATGTGGAAATACTACACACCCCGCACCCCACCTTTCCGTTCACCTTCACAGAGCTACACGAGCAGTGTAGGAGTCGCAAACACAAAGGAAACTGACCCCTGTTTGTTCATAGACCTTCAGCAGATATCACGGAACTACTCTTGAAGCTCCTCTTTAGTCTGACAGCTCACTCTGCCACTGGGCAGCCTGGCTGTTGGATCACTTTGCTTCCCCACCATATCAGGACAGAGGGAACAAGGACAGTAGCTGATGTGTTTGCTGGATGGTAACATTCCATCAAAATACTCTGTGCCGCGCCATAGCTCCAATTGGTTGTGAAAGGATCATTGTTTAAGGCCTTCAAAAGTCTTTAGAGGGAACCTGAGTAGTGTGAAGCCAAGATGCACCAGAATAAGGATGTCATCAGTGAATAACCTGATAAACATGTGTCCCTAAACAACACCAAGTGGCAGCACTAATGACTGCTGCTAGGACTTCAAAGTGCAAAGCCCCAAAGTGGCCTCATTTGGAGAGAAATCCTAATCCCAGAATTCTCAGTAAACTTGAAAGGAAATTTCTCTGCCTCTAAGTGATGCTCTGCATCTTCTTGCAGTAAAGCTTGAAGTCCCCTGTTGAGTGGCTTCACACAGGGAGATGTAGGCGCAGACTGGACAAGAGCCACGCTGGGGCACACTTGTTAAGCAGTGACCCTCCCTTGCCCCAGCCTCTCTCTGTCTTAGCTGTAAAGTCCTGGGTCAAACTGTGGTTACTAAGTCGATTGCTTCCCAAGACAGCCTGCTGTTTTAGTTGGGCTGCTCTGCCAGCTGCAGGCTTGCCTTTGATAGGCCACAGCAGTGGGTTTGATGTCTAACTAGGGTTTTAATGTTTGTGAAGGACTGTGGTTAATTGGATCCTCATAATACCACAAGTGAATTTAGAAGCCTCTTGTACTAGGAGAGAGGATTCCATGCTGTGAGTGTGTGCATGAGTGCATGCATGTGTGTGCACACGTATGCATGTGTGTACATGTAAGCCCTCTATCTGAAGAAGCAATACAAGGTTTAAGTGTTGTTGGACCCAGACTTAGCTATGAGGGGAAGTTATTTTGTTAAAGACTCAATTTTGGGCTCACAGTTTGAGAAGTTCCAGTTTGTGGTCAGCAAAGTCCATTGTTTTGGGGCCCAAGGTAAGTAAGAGAGACCATCATGGCAGAGAGAATGTGTTAGAGTCAGGCTGCTCACCTGGTGATTAGAAAGGAAGCAGAGTGTGGGTTGTTTTTTTAAATAGATATAATTGGGTATAGTGTATTATTTCTACATGTGTAAATGTTATATAGTGATCAAATTTGGGTATTTAGCATGCTTATGCCTCATGTATTTATCATTTCATATTAAGAGAGTGAAGTTTTCTAATTATTTTTGAAACAGTCAAAGCAATATTATTAACCACAGTTTTCACACAGCACCTAGAACACCAGAATATAGTCCCCATCAAGTGTGACATTGTACCTATTGGCCTGTCTCTCTGTGCTCTCCTGAGTATGATCATCTCTCTCTTCCTTTCTGCTTTCATGAGATCAGCCTCTTCTGGTCCCACACAGAAGTGACTTCATGCAGCATTTGTCTTTCTGTTCCTAAAGTGTCACTTTCATAGTGTCCTTTTTATGGCTGACTCTAGTATATTATGGTTTGCATATATTCCTAATAATTGTTTTTTCAAAGTCAAGGTCTTGACATGCCCCTTGACCTTTCTCCTGTCTACTCTTTGAGCTGCCTCGCCATACTCCTTGGTCTGTGCCTGCTTCACAGTAGAGGTGAAGAGGAGCCTCTGCTGTCCTGAGGACTGTTGGTTAGTGACTCCTGCAGAGCTGCAGCACACACACTACCATTGTGACTGGAAGGCTTACACCTCTCACTTCCCTGCTCCATCTCAAAAGTGGTGCCATAATCAGTCCTTATCCCCGGGTTGTGATGCTTTAGTTGTCCACACTTGTAGGCCTTCTTTGAAGTCAGTGGTGGCCTGTTCCTGGTAACTCAGCCTATGGTGGAGCAGAAGTCAGACAGGTGTTTTTGAGGGACTGGATGGCACACTAAGAACTAAGCTCTGGACCAGAACACACTGAGGGAGCCTTAGGTTCAGGACCCTTCGAAAGAGGGATGTTGATGTGGCTGGGCCTCAGGGTCCGTGGTAGACTGTGCTCTGTGAACCCCAGCACTGTTAGTCTTCTCTCTAGACGTGTGTCCATCATAGCTCTCAGCTGGAATGCAGAGCATGGCTTTGATCTTTGATTCTCTGCAGCACTTAAAGTCCAGCTTTGCTCAGATTCTCAGAGGAAGTCCCTGATGTTCCCATGAGTAATTCTTTCCAGCCAAATTGAGTGGGTCTCTGTTGTCCTCTGTTAGTGCCATGCTCTTTGTCTTCATCGTAGCTGGCTGTATTCGTAATCGTATGTTGTTTATAACTAACATAGTTCTTTCCCATTAGGCTTTAGGTTCCATGAAAGTGGAGGTCACATTTTGTTTCCACTTACCTCTCAGCTCCTCTGTACTATCCTGTAGATATTAATGTCATTTTGGTTCCTAAATGAATGACTCCTGAGGAGGACATTAGGAAGTCTAACGCATGTCTTGTCAGGGATTTTTACCAGACACTCAAACCTTCACCTTTAGGTTCTTTGTGGCTGGCTTTTCTTACTGTCACCTGGGCATTCTGCCTCTTCAAGGGCACCCCAGAGTCTCTAGCACACACCATCAAGCAGGAGGTGGCAGCACCTGCTGACATCTGCCCTCCCCACTTACTCCAGGTGTGGTAGATGAAGAGGCAGGTGGGCTTGGGCCCCAGATGCAGAGGGATGAGCGTGTGACATGACAGAGCACCTCTGCCCTTCGGAATGCTGGGATAAGGTCAGAGGCTGCCTGGGGCAGCCCCAGAGGGTGTGTCCTTTCGTGTGCTCCTGCCTGTGGAAAGGCATGTTCCTCTCACAAGAAAGCCGTTAAGGCATCATCCATCCTGTGCAGGAGAAATTCTGTTGGAAAGTGAGTCCTTGGTTCTACCTTTGCCTTTCTGACCTGGATGTGTGGATTTGCCTAATTAGATTGTAGAATTACAGTTGTGTTCTGAGTACCATGCCCTGTAAACAGTGTGGGTCAGCACTGCCACACTGCAAGCTTCGCAGTGAGTAATGTTTGGATAACCGATTAAATGCATAAGCATGGAAATCAAAGAAGGTGAAGAGGTCTGCCTGAGACGGCTCTGTGCTGCTCTGCACTGCACTGTGGGACTGGCCTGTCTCTGGAAGCTCTTCTTCTTCCTCAAGCTTTTCCCTTCACACTTTACCTTCCAAGTTCTGCACTCCCTCATCCTGGCTCTGACTCTGCAGTGGGCAGAGCATTTCCTTTGCTCTTGTTTGCACATGGAGTGTGCATGACTGGGAGCTCAAGAAAGCCTTTGTGGGAGGCTTTAGAGCATGTTCATCCAACACTGGTTTGCCCAAGGATCCTCTTTCCCCAGGAGGTGGTGTGGGATTTGGAGGGTCCTGCTCTTTTTCTTCATAATGAGATGGCCCTCATCCAGAAGTGTGCTCGTGCCCTAGCTGAGATTAGCACAATGCTCATGGGACCAGGGCTTACCAGCTGAGCCAGCCAACAGCAAATCTAAGAAGATGACAGAAGAAAAGGAGCTTGCACAGGCCACGAGACTTCAGGTCACCGTGGACGTAGCCAGACCTTGTGCCTTTAATGAAGCTCCAGTTACTTCAATCCTGTGCACAGCAGTAAGCCTGCTCAGTATTTCCAAAGGCAGAAGAGAGCAGGGTAAGGCTTGGGGAAGTTGTTGGGGACAAATGTGGCCAACTTTCCTTTTAAAGGGGAAGGGAAAAAAACAAAGTGAGTCCAAAAAAAAAAAGAATAAAATCTGGCAGAAGTGTTGCAGCTGAGCATGGGTGGGATAGGGAGAGCAGGCCCGACCAGTACCCCTTCCCAGCTTCTGTGCAGGGCTTGGGTGTGCATCCCCTACTGGCCTCAAATACGTGATCCCCTTTTCTTAGCCTTCATGAGTGCTAGGACTACAGACGTGTGTTCTTTCAGCCTGTCTGCTGTTTAAAGGGAGGTCATTGGTGCCATAGTGGGACTGAAGGGTAAAGCCTGGTTGCTTGTTGTGGGAATCACCTACAGACTTTAAAGTCAGGACTAGAAATTCATTTCTGTGGGGCTGCCCATGCTGATTATTTTTCAAGTGAAAAATAAATTTAAACAATAGCAAGAAGGTGACTAGAGTCTTGCACCAGAGAAAACCACTGTGACCACCATGCATACTTTTAGCCACAAATGCCTGTTTTCCATGTCTGTCTGGTGATCTTTGCATCTGACATGTGGATGTTTCCATTTCTGGGAGAGCTGGAACCTTCATGTCTGTGCTCCACCGTACCATGTAATCCACCCCTTGTCTGTTATCAAAACCTGTATCATTTGTTCAGTGAACAAATGGAGCAAGTTATTAGTGTCGTTAGTCTCTCAAAGGCTCCATCAGTGATTCTGAGGCATTTTCATTAGACACATTTTATTTGAGTGGCTAAAAGTCCAGTTGTCTAAGGCAGAGCGTGCATTTCAGTGTCAGAGGTATCTGGTTCCTGGTAAGTCCCAAGCCAGTCTCTTCCATCTCTGGCTTCATTTCTTCTGAATGCCCTCACTCTCTGTGGGGATGTTTGGAAAGCAGATGAGGCCATAGCTCTGACAGCATGACTGGCTTCAGAAAAGTCAGTCATATTTTCACAAGTTCATTGTTATTTTTCTTTTCCACACACTGCCCCACATAATGCCTGTGGCACCTACAGCCCAGCCAGGCAAAATGATTTGGATACAGTATCCACACCCTGGCTGTGCTCTCATGGCTGTTGTGATGTTGGGCAGGAAGGCAAGATGGCGGTGATGGCTTCCTGTGGGGAGGCTTTTGGTCAGAAGTGTCTGAGTAATCACAGGAAGACAGGTGCTGATTTACCTGTTTGCTAGTTTATTTTCTTTTGGGAGTCAGTGTTCCAATTTACTACATTCCTTGGAGATTTGACATATCAATTAGATATTATCGACAGTAATAGAGGGGCAGTTGCTGTAAATGTGAAGTTTTTACTGGTAGGCCATGAAATGACACCCCAAGGGACTGTAACAGCAAGGCATGATAAATATCAAGTTACCTAACTGCCGGCAGAAGGCCTGATTAATCGTGGAGGGTGACTCTCTCTCCAACACTAAAGTGGTCTTTATTCATTTGCTGTCAATCAGACCTTCTGTTCTAATTGGCTAAAAGGCTAAATCAACAAGCTCTGCTCATAAGCCAGGCTAAGGTGGGAAGAAAAGCGGAGGTAAATCATAATCAGCTTGTTTACTGATTGCAGCATCGCATCTGGGTGACCTTGAGAGCTGTCTCGTATCCTCTGGACATAGTAGCGGTTCTGACGCAGCCTGACACATGGGTGGGATAACTGCAAAGGACAAGATGCTGCCACGCCCAGTGGCACGAAACAGAAGCTGGGGATTCTGAGCTCAGCTTCAGGTGACAGGGCCTCAGTGTAATTAGACCACTGTGTCTCTCTTGTGCTGCGTTTTTAATGTATGGCCCTTGTTTTGCACGACACTTGTAAAACAAAGAATTACTTTCAAAAAGACAAATATATTTCCACACTAACAGTTTTATAAAGATGTCAGCGAATAAGTATGAGCATCATTAAATCACATTTTAAAGGCAGACACCTCGTGATAAATCTGCATTATCAAGTCTCATTTCTGAAATGAATCATATACTGTAAAGCTTTATGAGGGTTGAGGAAAAAGATCCCTTGTTGGCCAGAACAGTGTATATTGTCAAACTGTACAGAAAGGATAGCTTCAAACCCCACTGAAAACATAAGAGGGGGACACCCCTTCCTTGTGCTTTGGAAAATAAGCTTATTAGGAGAAAGCCAGTAGTAAATCCCAATAGAGCAGTTCTCCGCCCTGCGTGCAATGGAACTGGCAACAATCAGACTCTGGGAACTACAGTGTGGGGAGGTGAAGTAGGTCCTGGATGACACACTGACCCTTCAGGACAGCTGCCCACCCTGTGCCAGTTTCCAGATACCCTGCCCAGCCTCCTGCTGCGCAGTCCTGCAGAGCCACGTCCCAGAATGTGAGCACTTGGGCTGGAACCTGCCCTGCCCTGTTATCCTGACAGTCAAGCTCACAGCCATGGTGGCTCGACTATTTTAGGCACAGGTGGACATTAGCTCCTGCATATGATAATACCATATTATACAACATGAGAAATCATCATGAATCATCATGTTCAAAACACTTTCGCAAAGAGGGTCTAGTTGTCACCCCTGGAGAGAATCTTAGAGGTGAAGGGCAGGAGATGATGGGGAGACCTCACCCATCCCCTCAGAGTGTGTGAAATTTGGGTTGCTGAGGTGTCAAAAGTCAAAATAAATGTTACTAGTAGTTTGGGGCAGAAACAAGAGTTTTCATGTTGTCTTTTGTGTGAGAACTGTACTCACTGTGGGAAGAAAGCCCTCTTTTCACATCTGCCTTAGTTTATTCTTGATGATGAACTCTGAAGTGTGCTGTTGTGTGGTTCCGTGGTGGTAGCTGAGGTGCAAGGCCACCAGCATCCTGGGTGGGATGGCATGGTGGGAGAATTGAAAATCAGAAGGATGAAAGTTCATGGGGACTTGAGTGGCTGATTGACGGAGAGAAGAGCAATTAGTCTAAGAAGACTTAGGAGCCATGCAGTGATACAGCACTGTCCCTCCTCACCCGGCGCTCCTCACCTGAAGCGCCTCACTGTTTTTTGCAGACCAGCCCTCTCCTTAGATGCTGTACAAAGAGCTTCTCAGCCTGGAGATGCCAAGAGTGGACCAGCAGACAGTCTGTCTAAAGCATGCTCAGTGGGCAGGTGACTTTCCCACACGAGCTGAAATGCCCTTTACTACTAGAAACCGTCACTAAGTTCTTGTTCTAAGAAACACGATTTATTGATCAATTGAGATTTCAAATTAAGGAACACTAGATGAAGACAGCAAGCACCATGTTTCTGAAATTGCCCTATAGTTTCTTCAGTTTTTGCCAAAATCTGGCCCTGCCACATACCCTTCTGCTGAAGATCCTTGCTAGCCAGCAGTCCAGACCAGGAAAGTTGAGGCACAGTGTGGGCCTCTCTACTGGGACACTCTCTGTATCTCAAGGGCAAACATCAACATAACTATCTTGGGCAGGGGAGCCTGCCAGGGTCAGGGGCTGATGGAGAAACAGCACAGCCGAGAGGCTGGCGCTCAAGGGACAGTTCTGGCTACTTGTGGTAGGAACATGAGCTTGAGACAGAATGCAGGAACAGACTGCATGCACATTCCTGTGTTGCAGACTCCATCGTCTGAGACAGGAGCACCATGAATCTCCGTTCAGCTTGTGGTAGACCCTATCTCAAATACACACCAAACAGAAACCCAGCTCTAGCCCAGGAGAGGCTGGAAGAGTTGCCTTTGCTGGGGTTCAGGGTTGGGTAGAGCCTGGGCCAGAATTGCCACTGCCTCCTTTGTATATATAGTCCTTGAGCTAGGATGATATTTATATTCTTTTTTTTTTTTTTAAATATTTTATTTATTTATTTATTTATTTGTTTATTATGTATGCGGTATTTGCTCTACATATATGCCCGGGCACCAGATCTCCATGTAGATGGTTGTGAGCCACCATGTGGTTGCTGGGAATTGAACTCAGGACCTTTGGAAGAACAGCCAGTGCTCTTAACCTCTGAGCCATCTCTCCAGCCCGATATTTATATTCTTAAAGGTTTGTTTTAAAAATTAAATGCTATATGACACAGACCTTTGTGTCCTTCAGAACTTACAACACTGGCCCTTTGGTAAATTCTGTGCTGACCTGAGTGGACTTAGTTGTAAGTACAGAAAGATTACTGCCACCATAGAGGGTGATGCCAAGAGCAGGTGAGACCTCCAGATCCCAGAGTAGAGCCCACCTCATGACTGTTCTCTGCCTGCACTCTTTCTACAGGAAAGACAGACTAAAGGCAGAAGAGCCAAGGGCAGAAATGACAGGTAAATGAGGGTCAGCTGGGTCTGACAAATGCAGGACTCCTTCAAGGACACAAATGGGTAGCAGCAAAGCCATATACATACCTTACACCTGTAAGAGCTGCAGCCAGGAGCACCATGCTTCCTGTCACTCATGACTCCCTGCAGGAGAGGGTTCCAGCTTTGACTCAGCCTGTGCGGCTGCTGAGGGGGTGGGTCCTGTGCCAACACCCAGGAAGACTGAATCTGACTACCCTATTTTCTCCACTGCCACTTCCCATCCCGTGACCCTGGGTAGGCCCACTGCCACGCTCAACCAGGAGTTCTGCCTCCATGCAGGTCACCCAGCTTCACAACCACTAAAATGATCTTCCAAAACCGTTGATTCCTGATGCCAAAGCCCCCATGGTTCCCCAGCTTGCTGCCTTCCTCCTTGTGGACATGCCATGTTCTTTCTGTTGAGGACTAGAGTAGAGCTACTCAAGGTGTGGCCTCAAGGCCATCATCACCTTGGAACATGCTAGAAATGTGCTCTCCTTGCCCCTTTTTACCCTCTAGTAACCATTGCTTTCCCCTGCTACAAAACCAGCCCTTTTACTTCTCATGTGGGAACGGCAGGGATCTGGATAGGGAGAACCAAAATACAGCTAGATAGAAGTTTAAAGAACAAAGTGTAGATGATCCACACCTGTGTCTGAAGGGCGGCATCCACTAATGTCAAGCACACCCTCCACATTGAACCCCTGAAGCTTAAGCCCTGGGGCAGCGTCAGAACATACATGGCATTGATGTACAAATGGTATATCCCACACTACAGCAGCACTAAATGTCCCTCTGGAAGATGGTGATTGTTCTAGGCATTTGTTGTGAAGCTATGGCTTCTGTACAGTTCGTTGTACATTGGCCATCTCAGGAACCAGTGGAGTTTTGACTGCCACAGTGAAGCTGTCAACGCTCTCATAGGTGCTGAGCCTTGTGGACTAAGGGGAAATGCTAGCACTCAGGTATATGAAGCATAAACCTGTTAGAAGCATGCAGAGAACTTTCCCCAGGGGCCTGTGTGTTTTTTTTGTTCATAGGATAGAATCGTTAGCATCAGGACATTTTTGGGGGGGCTTTCCCACTGGTGTTTAGTATTTAGCTTTGTGCTGATGGTGTAATGCCTCCTTGGAACAGAATCCCACATCTAGATTGCAGCTGCCTTAGGGGAAGAGCAAAGCAGCTGAGCTACAGAACAGCTGAAACCCACCCATGTGTGTGTCTCATACCCACAGGCCTGCAGGATGGCCCAGCACGACCCCACTGATCCTGATGGTGCACAGCCATTGCAGAGGGAGAGCCAACAACATCATCTGGCAGCTTTAGGAAAGTCTACTTCGTGCTTCCTCACACTTGGTTGAACTTTTCAAAAATATTGACTAAATAACTTGCCGGCTGTGATTACCAACAGCTCTATTTGACAGTCTTTGACAGAAAGCCAATGGGCACATTCGACGTCATCCAGCACTAACAGGGCCTTCATTAGCAGCTTTTGAGGAGATGTGTGCTCTCCTGGCCCCACAAGAGTGATTGCTGTCCCCTGGTGCTGTTCACTCGAGCATTGGCAAACTGTTTGCTTAGCAAGCCCAGAGGCAGACATTCAGTCTGCCTATATGTCTCCATCACTCTGAGAGTTTTTTATGTTCTGATCTCCAGGAACACAAATAATATTCTTAGCTGCTCCCAAACACAAGTGATAGAAAATATCATGGAAAAGGTGAATTGCCAGACAGTAAGCCCTCATGACCGAGCGCTTATTCATAAACTGTTGACAAATTTATTGCACACATTCACTGCTTGCTTTCTGAGATTAATAGCTGATCTATCTGATTTTAGAGCCTGACAATAGAATCAAAAAGAGTTAGTGGTCAGTTTTCTCACTCACCCCTTCACCCAGCAACCCTCCTTGCCAAGAAATAATACTGAAAAATAAGCTGATTTAGCTCCAGCAACAACTGTGCAGTATTTTATTGCAGGAGATTTCCATGTGCCAAGGCTAACTTTTAACCTTGTTGAATGCAAGTTGACTTCTTGGCACCTGCCTTCAACTCTGCTCACCCTCAGGGTGGGAGACAGGCACAGTGCAGAACAGGGTAGATTGAAGTAAACGTGGAAAGGAAGCCATATTTCCATATGTCTCGTGGCCCTTGTTTACTGTGAAGTATGAAAGAACTTATTTGTTGACGTCTTAGCCTTGAGGGCATCATCAGATTCAAAGCAGGTGCTGAGAAGTACATTGCCTCACATCTTGGTGCACACACGAAAATGCAGGCACACACTTAGGCACATGAGTGAAGCCTCGGTTTGCAGAAACATGGGGAGGGAGTCTCTGAGGTTGCCAGGCTGAGGGACAGGATTTCTTACAAAGAGCAAAGCATCCTATGTAACCTACCTGAGGTGAGGAGGGTATGGTGATCCTCTAACCTATACAGTCAATTTCTCAAAGTGCCTAGCTTAATTCCCCTCCCCATCACAATAGCATTTGCTTTTGTGCCACAAGTTACTTAAGTCATTTAACTTCACTCTATATTAGCATGCCCTGTTGTTACTGTCCTCAGTGTCCAGATGTGTTGTAAACTCACAGCGAGCCAGCAAGCTGCCCAAGCCCTTCTGCAAGCTGGCACTGAGAACAGCAAGCAGAGGCAGCTTGGGGGAACCTAGTGCTTGCTTGTGAACAGGCCATTGCCAACAGGAGCCAGGGAAGGAGCTGCAGATTGATTCTTAGCCAAGTGCTGGCCAGTAGGGCCCTCGATGGAGGGCAAATCTTCCAGGAGTCCACGAGAGGTCTGGCAGCAAAGAGGGGGTCCAGAAACTTAGCCACACCAAGTAGAGGGGCAGATATGTGTTTTTGTTTGTTTCCAGTAAAATATTTGAAAGAAAGTAGAAACTGAGATGGTAATATAACTTAGTTGAGACTGGGATACCGCTTAGTGATACAGCACTGGATTAGCATAAGCTTGGGCCTGCCTCCCACCCCAACAGTGTAAAGCAAAGAGAGGTGAAAGTTTCTCTTAGAATTTGGCCAGCCTGCCTCCCTTAGTTTGTCTGAACCTCTGCCTTCAGTGTTTACATTCAGTGTCTTGCCTGAACTGTGTGGAGTGTGGTACTTAAGCAGTCTGGAGGGGGGCCTTTATGGAACCTGCCTAGAAGACTTGTCACCTTTTCATTACAGCTGGCTTGCTTGTATTTTGAGAGTCGACTGCATTAAATGGCTCCAGGCTGATCTTGGCAGCTTCCTGCTAAGAGGGATAGTTTTCTCATCATAAGGAAGCATTCCTTGCACTCTAGAGATTTTTTTTTTTTTAAAGTTCTCCCTAATGTGCCCAATTTCTTACCAGTTCAACTGCAAATGCCTTGGCCCTTAGTGACTGAGAGAGGAGTCTATTTTTAAGTTTTTACTGACTGTCCCTCATGTTAGGTACTGAGCACTATGTGTCATCAGATCTGGAATACCCACAGGGCGTTTGTGTAATTTTGAGGTGTAAAAGTGATCAGGTGTGGTTGTGAAAAGGCCTGGGAAGACTTTTAGGAGGCTTCTTACTTGCTTAGGTGGGGTGTGCTGTGGAGGCTCCTGAGCTCTGGCAGGGTTTCACTTGGCATGGGTTCTGGGACATCTGCTTGGCCTTCCCTGTGTCCTAAGTGCCTTTGGAATTTAACACACCAGGAAATGAAATAGTCACATTCATAGCATTTGAAAATCAGTTTCTGCCCAGGTTCTCCTGTCACCAGCATGAGGCTGGGAGGGATTGTGCTCTGGGAAGGCCAGGTATGGTGCAGGAGCTGAAGAGGAGGGCACTCTGTAGAAACAGCAGCTAGACGATTAAACTGACTAGAAGACGAGTTTAGATGGTAGCTGTTTCTTTGTATGCGTATGTATGTATGAGAGGAATATGTGTGCATGCATGTAGAAGTCAGACACCTCTGGTGTTGGTCCTGAAGTACTTTCTACGTTTAATTTGAGATAGCCGTTCATTGGCCTGGAATTTTGCCAAATAGGCCAGACTAGCTGGCCAGTGAGCTTGAGGGCTTTACACATCACCGCCATGCTAGTGGTGGAATTACAAGGGTGGGCCACCACACCTAGTGTGTATGTGGGGTCTGGAAATCCAAACCCCAGCCCTCACACATGTAAGGCAAGTGTCTTACCACCCAAGCCATGTCCCCAGCTGCATAGTAGCTTTCTCTGAACTCATTTCCCCTTATTTGCTCAGAATCTTCCTAGATGTCTGAATCTCACAGCATAAAAATCTGAAGAGAACTCAGCTATAACCTAGTTTTGCTAGAAAACCTGAGGACCAGTGCTCCTAAGGTCTTCCTTCTCAGCTCCAAGTCTATGAGTAGGAGAAAGACCAGCCTTTAGGTGGGAACCCAGGTGTCCTGGGATGTGGTGGAGGCCCTGGGATTTACATGTGCAGTGCTATGTTCAAGACACATGCATGGTCCATGGCAGAATCCCTGGTCTCTGCCTCTTACCTGCTCTCCTGGAGAAGGTAGCTCATTGGCAAGGACACCGATCATTGTTATATGATTGAGTGTGACAGAAACCTATTCAAAACAATGCCTCTCTTCACAAGTCTCAATTGAACTAAAAGTTGTAAGGAAAGCCATTAAACCTTTTAAGAAAGAAATACCAGACCAAGAAGGTGCTTTGCAGATACTAACTTGAATGAGCAGGCTCTCTCTGTGTCTGTGTCTCACAGAGGCTTCTGCCCAGGCATACGCACACACATGCACACCCCACACTTCCACTCCCACCAGCAGTTTTGCACAGACATGAATGTGCAGACAGAAACAGGACTTTGCTCCCCCTGCACGATACTCCAGCTCACTGCACACTCACACAGCGGCAGGAGAGAGGAAAGCACTCGGCCTGGGTCTGTTTATGTGTTTGAGCTGAGAAAGTGATTTTTGTAGCAGAGAGCTCTAAGTGAGACTGACAGAGTCAGAGAATAAGAGAGAGAGATAATTATCTAAATTATGTTCGTGCTATTATCGAAGACGAATATAGTTAAAATGTAATTAAATATGACGGGCTAGCAGGATGTAAGCCAAGCTTTGGAATGCTTATCATCAATTACCACATCCCCTTAGGGGAATCAAGGAGTGCTCTGTGGCAGAGTGGGAGTGAGGACAGGGGGTGGGCAGCTGAGTGAGATGAGAGTATGAAAACAGACCCCTCAGCTCATTCAAACACTCATGCGTGTCCCTGGACAGTCCCTTTCTGTAACTGCCACAGGCGTTAGAAGCTTTCAGCGTGGTTTGTAGGATGAGCTGACAGGAGGGTCCTGACCTTTCCTTTGAGAGGAAATTCCTCTAAAAAGGAAAATTATTATCTGAACAGAGAAGGTAAAACTCAAGGCCAGATTATATTAGGGTAGTAAATGCATGTATGTCTGCCAGGCAGAAGGGACCATGTGCCCACCCAAGTTCAGGAATCCCTGGAGGGACATCATGAGTGAGGACCACAGTTAGCACCAAAGATGCCACTTGTTCTGCCCACCCCTTCCCTAAAGCCCTACACCCTGTCCACACACTGAAGTTCCCTGAAGAGGTGAAAGGACCATCTCCCAACACACATCTCCTGGAGTTCTGGGCTTTAGCTGGCCTGGCTTTGGTGCAGAATTGGTTTGAGATGTGTGAGCACAGTCACGAATGGCTGTTGTGGTTAAACTCGACTTCATAGCAGGCCTCAGTTGAAGACCAGGTCATTGTATGACTTCACCAATCTCACTGCATGTGTCTTGAGACCAAGAAAAAAAAAAATCAGAGGGCTGTGGGGAACGTGCACACACGCTTTGTTAAGAAAGTACTCTGAGCCGGGCGGTGGTGGCGCACGCCTTTAATCCCAGCACTTGGGAGGCAGAGGCAGGCGGATCTTTGTGAGTTCGAGGCCAGCCTGGTCTACAAAGCGAGTCCAGGACAGCCAGAGATATTCAGAGAAACCCTGTCTCGAAAAACCAAAAAAAAAAAAAAAAAAAAAAAAAAAAAAAGAAAGTACTCTGAAATGTGGCGAGTCCTGGTGCTTGATGTCAGATATTGACATCTGAAGCTACTGAGGTCATTGCCTGGCCACCTCATTAGACTGAAGAAGAGAGAAAAGTAGCCAGGCTCCAGAAGCCAGAGCTCATCAGGCCCATTGTCTCGTTCCTAGCTGCCATGCTGATGAATCGCCTGATTTTCAAGAGAAACCAAAAACTTGTATCTTAATGTGGTGTTAACTCAACTTCTAAAAATACCCAGGAAATGAGCAAAATAGGTCTGTGTGTCCTCTCCAACAGGCAGCCCAGGTCCTCATTGAGTGCAGGCCTCAGAGCTTCTGAAGCAGTCGCCTGCC
>CAJQZJ010000247.1:6111212-6131212 GCA_907164525.1 Lophiomys imhausi | reverse complement strand
GTCTTAGTGTGTGTGTATGTATATGTGTGTGTCTCTGTGTTTGTCTGTGTGTGTGTCTGTGTGTGTGTGTGTGTGTGTGTGTGTGTGTGTGTGTGTACATGCACAGCACATGCCCCAAGGCTCAGAGCTCTGTGATGTCCACCCATTGGGTAGTAATGCATACCTAAGTAGGTATCGGAAAGTTGCGGGACCCAGGAGTTAGACCTAGGGACCAGCTAGTGCTTCCACCACAAAGGTACTTGAAAGTTTGTCATTGTGCCTTTTGGTGGGAAAAGACAAAGTAGTTCTCATTAGATCCTACTTCTGTTGTTGGCTCTACATTGGCAGCCAGGAGATACCAGAGCTTCCTTATCCTGTCCTGCCTTAACCTCCTCAGCTCTCCTCAGGATTTACAGCACTACCTGACTCCCTGACTCCCAGAGGAGGCTCATGTCAGGAGCCAGATGAGGGAGAGTGGCTGTGACCCACACTTCTCAGAGCTGTTGGTGGCTCTGACAGTGCTCCAGGTTACATCCTTCACTTGATATGCCTGATGGTTCCTAATCCTCACTCCTCAGCAGGGGCTTTAGAAAGATTGTTTTAATCTCTTGTTTTTCTGACTTGTTTACCACCACTGTGGCAACATTATTTCTCTTTCTAAAGCTTCATATATGTAATCTCTTAGCCTCATTTTGAGTTTTATAGGTGGGCCTGGGAACCTCATCAAAATTTGTAGCTGTTTTATTTAAGAAACACAAGATACAAGGGGACTTTTAACACCAGTTTGTGAGTTGGGACACTGCTGTTTATGTTGTTCTCTAGTTAGTTTGTTGGAAAGACAGATAATCTCCCCAGTGAAGTTATAAATGTCATTCAGGCCACACTGTCTGTGCATGAATCCCTGGACACCGGGCAGGTGCACGCTCAAGATTGCATTCATAAATACATTTAGTTACCTGAAGCATAGCTGCCTGTCCGCCTCAAAGAAGTGAGTGCTGGTAAGAGCGGCCATGGGTACCCTGGTGCCCAAACTCGATGCTCCTAGACAAGACACAGGGCAGCAGTCTGTCTTGCCCAAATTCGTCTTTCTTCAGCACTTAGTAAAAGTGAGCACTGTTCTATGCTGAAGTCCTCTCAGAAGTGCTTTAGATGGCGGTCATTACGCCCACTCTATAGATGAGGAGATTGAGGGCCCACACAGGCTGAGCAATGTACATAACTTCCAACTGAGGGCTGGACGTGGTGGCATATCCCTTTAATCTCAGCACTCTGGGGAGGCAGAGTCAGGTGGATCTCTGTGAGTTCGAGGCCAGCATGGTCTAAATAATGAGTTCCAGGACAGCCAGGGCCACACAAACCTTGTTTCAAAAAGAAACAAGCAAAAAAGTTTAAAACTGAGATTCAAACCTAGGTACCCTGGCTCCAGGACCCAAACTGAGTCTATCCTGACTGAAGTGCAGACACAAGGATTAAACCAACTATGAATAGCAAGATCTTGGAGACCCCACTATGATGACATCTTCCTGTCTCCTGGCCTCTGTTAGCGCCTCACAGCAGGCGACATAGGTGCCTGTTTTTAATGGGTTTGTGCTTACACTATGAAAGTAGACAGTGTTAGCACAAAATACTCTTGAAATTCTTCCAGCCAAAAGCAGAATCTTTTTATCTATTCCTCTCTCTCTCTCTCTCTCTCTCTCTCTCTCTCTGCATGTGTGTGTGTTGCAAATGCATGTGTTCCTTACACCTGTCTACTGTATACAGTGTGCATGTAGAGGCCAGAGTTGTTTCTCCCCTTCCTGAGTTGCAGGCTTAGCAGCAAGCACCATTACCTACTGACCCATCTCACTGTCCCAGTAGCACAATACAGAATCCTTTTCTTTGGGGGCTTTTTTTTCAAGATGGGGTTTCTTTGTGCACCCCTGGCTGTCCTGCAATTCATTCTGGTAGACTAGGCTGGCCTCAAACTCATAGGTATCTGCCTGCCTCTTCCTCCTGAGTGCTGGGATTAAAGGTGTGTGCCACCACCACCTGGCTAAATGTTTGATGTGTAGTGAATCTCAAAATGAAGAGCACATCTGTTTTCTGGCCATTGCTCATGTTCAGCTCCTCCACCCAAGCCTGTATAATGCACTACTATTCCTGGGGAGATATGAACAAATATCTCCTCACCCTAGATAGGGAACCAATGACAGACCAACGTAAGGACACCACCAAAGTCAACTTGGTAAAGCAGTGAGTTTTATTGGGATTATTTGCAGGAGTGGAGAAATCTCAAAAACAGCTGCACCCCTAAGCCCACCCCAGCATGGGTGGCAGCTCACAAAGCTGGGGACCTGGAGCACACCACACACCCAGGAGGCACCTCAGCAGGTTAGAGGGTATCCTTTCCAGAGAGTTGAGTCTTCTAGTCTGAGAGTGTCCCTGAACAGTCCCTATTGACTTTATACACTTGGGGGGTGGCTTTTGAATATGGTCAGTTTCAGGGGCTTCCTGAAGCCTTAGAGTTGTTCACTTCCTTAGCTTAAAGAACTTCCCTAAGAATGGACTGTCTCACCTCCTCATAGAACTTAGAGCTTCCGCCGGGCGGTGGTGGCGCATGCCTTTAATCCCAGCACTTGGGAGGTAGAGGCAGGCGGATCTCTGTGAGTTTGAGGCCAGCCTGGTCCACAAAGTGAGTCCAGGACAGCCAGAGCTGTTACACAAAGAAACCCTGTCTCGAAAAATCAAAAAAAAAAAAAAGAACTTAGAGCTTCCCTCCAAGACAAAGGTTCAGTCTTGGAGGAAATTGCTGCCCATTAATTAGTCTGGCTCTTGTTAGGGGGGCAGCCACCCTGGAGCCACCCTTGTCCCTTCCTGAGATGTGCTGCTCTGTGCTCAGGGAGAGGTGGCAGGTGGCCATTAGGGAGCTGTCTCTAAAGCTCATGGAAATGGCCACAGCCTTGACTGATATGGCATCGTGGTGCTGGTTTTCTTGGTTCTGTGAAATTTTATTTGAAGCAGTGTCCTCTAAGGTTACACAGCAGTTATTAAAAAGGCTCAGGTGACATTCCCAAACCCTCTGTTTTCTCACAGGGCGTCACTTGAAGTTATTTTGACTAAGTCTAAGGAACAGATTCTGGAAGCTGGAGGGAGTGCCCATCCCTGAGTCCTAGCGGCTTCCTTCCCATTTTGCTCTCTGAATTGGTATCTAGTTCTGCTGGAAATGAGATCATATATTCAACTCTCAGGCTGCGTTAGTGAAAATGAACTCTAATGTGATTAGATACTAATGCACTGTAATGGAGGATTGGTATTAAATTGAGACCTTCTGATCTTATTACTCCACAAACTCAGGCTCCCTCCTGCTCGGCCACTGCCCTGCCCAGAGCCCGAGGCCAGGCAAAGCCTGAGTAGAAGAGAAGAAAGCACAGGAACCTGGGAGGAACAAGACCTCTCTGCTAAGAACACTTCACAGGCAGACCCACTTAGGAACTGTGGCAGAAGTACAGGCCTCAGGCCTGACAGTGGCCTGCCTACCAGCTTGGAACCCCATGCTCTGTGGGGCCTATAGTCTTATCTTAAATCCAAAGTCTCTGGAACAGAGGTGCAGGGCTAGAAAGTCCCCTGTGCTCTACTTCCATCCTACTCTGTCCTCCACCTCTAACTTACAGGCTCTTGTGTGTCCTCATTCTTGGCCAGCTAGAGCATGTGCCCTAACCTCCTCTGGGGCCGAGGGTGGAATTCTGACGCCTTTGCAGAGCCCCTCCATGTGGCCTTGTAAGAAGTAGCCACACTTGTGGAACCCCACAGTGGTTCAGACTCCCCTACCCATAGGCTGTGCCCATTTGGTGGGTACCCCAAGAGCTGAGGGTCTAGGAAAGCAGGAGTTCCCCATTGGGAAGCAGGGCAGAGAGGCATGCGTGGGGGAAGGGCAGGTAAGTTGTCTTATGTGTGAGTAATAGTGTTTTTATAGAGAGAGTGATTTTTCTTACTCTGTTTTCAAAAACCTGCTTCCAGAGGCAGAGCCTTGGCACACAGGATGGTAATGACTTTTTAATGACCTTAAGAGGACTGGTGTCCGGGCAGCAGTGAGTCCGACTCAGTGGGAGGTGCGTAGTGAGAAGGAAGATGGAACACCTGAACCCAAATAGGAAAAACAAACTGCAGATACATATATTTCCTTTGCTAGCAGACTTGGTAATTAGGCAATTACAGGAAGCAGCTTCACAGCAGCTCCCATTTCTACAGTGGGGGGGGGGCCTGGGGGGATGACAGCAACTGCGAGCTCCTCACATGGATTGTAGAAGATAGTGCAGGCGGCATTTGCAGTCACAGTGCATGCTTATGAGCTGAGCAGTGCCAGGCCAGGAGCAGGGCTACCCCTGCATGCATGTTGGCTTCTAGATGACCTAGCTCAGCCCAGACACAGGAGGAGGAACTGGCTTTAAAATGTCATGGTTGCAGATGGTGCGACGGTGATGGTCAGCGGGCAGTGTGCTTGCTGTTGAAGCTTCTGGCTGAGTTTGGATCCTAGCACCCATCTGAAAGCCAGGCATAGCAGTGCTTCCCGTAACAATTGCTGTTGTGGGAGCTGCACGGAGGCAGGTGGATTTCTGGAGCTTGCTAGACTAGCTGGAAAAAAGAAAGGCAAACTCTAGGGTCAGTGAGAGACTTTGCCTCAAACAATACGGTGGAAAACAACACCTGGCACTGACCCCTGACATTCCCGTGCACACTCATGGATCCATGCACAAAAGTGTTATACACACATGGGAGAGGGGAGGGAAGGAAGAGAAAATAAAATACTGAGATTGGTTTGAGGCCCCCAGAGTTGGGCCAGTTCTGAAAGGAAGCCTGTGGGGGTGTGTTCAGAAGCAGGAAAGGTTAGAGGGCCTACAGTGCACTTGCCTGCCCAGGGGCCAGCTCTGTCATGGAAGTGACCCTTGCAGCTCCAAGCTCCAGTACAGAAGCTGCCTCACCCTGTTGTACCCAGCCACCCCCATCTCCATTCAAAACTTTCCTCCCACCAGCTTCCAGGGCAGTCACCCTGCCCCTGACTCAGGTTTGGCATATATGCTGAATTTCCTGTTAATTCCACCAGCAGCCCAGTGAGGCAGGCCTGGCCTGCCCAGCCCAGCCCTCCCTGTAAATGAAGACATCTGTTTTATAAACTCCTACTACCCTTGATTATGTTTATATTCAGCCATACTCTTGATACCAAGCAAACATGGTCCACAGTCTTGCTTTGTTTCCTGATGGCTTTCTTTTTTTTTTTTGTTTTTGTTTTTGTTTTTCGAGACAGGGTTTCTCTGTGTAACAGCCCTGGCTATCTGGCTGTCCTGGACTTGCTTTGTAGACCAGGCTGGCCTCGAACTCGCAAAGATCCGCCTGCCTCTGCCTCCCAAGTGCTGGGATTAAAGGCGTGCGCCACCACGCCCGGCTCCTGATGGCTTTCTAAGAACCCTAAGTCACAGTAATAGACAATAACACTGCCTGCTCAGGTGAGATGGCAGACTCCCAAATGGGACAGTACATTGTTTCTCCTTCAATGACATCCTAGGGGGAAGTCCCCCACCCCTCATCCCCTTGCAGATTGGGTCTCCTTGCACAGGAGCTGACGTGAGCAGAGCAAACTGCACCAGCTAACCAGGCAATTGTTGTTTCCTCTCAGGTCCTGGCAATCAGTCACTTTTGAAAGACAGCCTGCCTCGTTCATCCGAATTGTTGGAACACACAACACAGCAAATGAGGTAAGGGCTCTCTCTTGAGAAGTATAGTGGCATTTCATGATAACGATGTAACCACTGCATCCCATGTGGAGCTCCTCCCTACTAATGGCCTTTGTTACTACAGCTCAGTATAAAGGAAGTCCCCACCCTTACCCAGAGGAAATATCATTATTAGGTTCTTGTGTCTGTTCATTAGCAAGTGAAAACCAACAGCTGCTGCTTGGTTTCTTGGGGCCCTGGCTCCTCAGAGTCCTCAGCCCTCTGTGCAGCATCTAGCGGGTGGCAGTGCTGTTGGCCCTGTGCACTGTGACCCTCACACTTTTGTCACCATTCCACATTAGCATGTACCTCTGAAAGGCTCTGGATAAGTACATAGGACCGTGAGACGGAAATGTCTCCTGTTTTCACAGTTGGGTGACACTGTAGAAGGGAAACCTGAAGGCATTAGGGACCACACCAGTGGAGTCTGCATGCTGGCCTCCTGCCCTTTCTTCTCAGGAGGGTGGGGGCTTGTGAGTCTGAGTACAAGTCCTAGGAGAGGGTCCTGGAGAATGCAAGGCCTGCCCTAGACAGAGTGTCCTGTCCCTACACATGAAGGAGAAACACATAGATAGCAAATGAAAGAGCGCGGCGGGAGGAGAGAACGCTGGGCGGGGCATTCCCCTGCCTGTAGAAAACATGACTCTCCGTTGTCACCTGTATCTGACCCACACACCTAGGTGGCCTAGATGTGCCAGTTGTTTTCGTGGCATCCCTTCTCCCAGAAAATTGTGTTGAGTACTTCAAAGAACACTTTCAAAAATGGAAATATTGTTGTAATTTACATCCATTTTGCCTTTTTACTTATTTAGGATAATAATGATCCACACCCACAATGGTTTCGTACAAGAATAGCTTTTAAATAGAACCCCAAACATTTTCTCCTACTTCTTCAAAACCAACTTGAAAATTTCAAAATAGTAAGTCAGCCAATACTTTTATAGAGTAAATGTCCTATCCTAAGCAGGTATGGTGGCCAACTCTCGAAACCCTGGCACTCAGGGTCAGGAGGCCTGCTCTGAGCTCAAGGCTGGACTGAGGACATAGTGAGCCCATGTGAGCCAGAGCTGTCCTTAAAGACCTGGATGGATGGGTGGGTGGATGGATGGATGGATGGATGGATGGATGGATGGATGGATGGGTATATGGGTGGATGGGTGGATGGGTGGATGAATATCAGGTCATAAGACTATTTTTCTTTTTGTGTGTTACATCAAAACCAATTTTTATTTGTATTAATGTTTTGCTTTCAAATTAGTAATTTTTAAATTTGACCAATAAGTTCCATTTTCTCTTTTTTAATTTAATTTTTTATTTTGTGTGTGATGTGCATATGGATGCCTTCAGCTTCAGGCCCTGTAGCTGGAGTTACAAGCAGTCGTGAGCTCCTAACACAGGTGCCAGGAGCTAAGTTTGGTTCCTCTGGAAGAGCAGTATGTGCTCTTAACAACAGTCTGTCTATCCAGGCTGAGTTCTAACATTTCTTACAATGTATACTTCATATGCATATTACTTACACATTTTTAAAAGTAACTTTATATATACAAATAACAAAACTAAAATATTTGCTGTTCGAAGTCTTTCTAATGCAGTGAACGCCACCCTCTAGCATTCCCCTTTCATGGCTAAATGGAACACCATCATGATGTGTTAGGACAAAGGGTTCTCAAGTCAGAAAGATGGAGTCTGGCCAGAGGCCCTCCAGGCCTGTACTTAGCACACCTGACCAGAAAGAGGAACCTTGGACATTGGATATCAAGGCAGTTCTTGCTGAAGCACCCCTTCCCACCACAAAGCTATAAAGTAGGGGTACAGGGTCTCTTAAGCATGTTTCCACCAGGTCTTCAGGCGCCCGGTGGTGGGGCCTTGGCACAAAGTGTTGGTGGGCCTCGCTAGAGGCTGCTGCTGACATGGTCATCTGCCTCGTCTGGCTGATAAATAACTTCCCTAGCTGCCTTCCAGAGTCAGTTATGGATTGGGAAAGTAAAGCCTCAGCATAGTGTTGTCAGTTGAAAACATCTTAAATCATAAAATACATGATGAGCAGGGCTTAAATATAGAATCCGTAAACTGTCATTCTCAGAGTACTGAAGGAGCAAGATGGCCACCTCTCCCTGGGCGTGGAGGATGTGGCTGACTCTCCCCACTGGGTTTGGTGGGAGTGGGGTGGGGGTGGGGTTGATATCCTGGAAAAAGCAGTGTCCCCTGTCAGGACAGAGTGAAAGTGGAGGACTGGATGGCTAGAACCCTTGGGGACAGCTCTAAGGGTTCACTGGTATGGCGCAGGCAGGAGTGGATAGCTGATGATGGGGTGCAGCCAGGGGCTACTGTCCAGGAGAGCGCTGTTCTGCTGGCCCAGGGGAGCCTGTAGCACGTGTCATAAATAGGGGTGAGGTGAAGCAGGATTTCTTTAGCCTGCCCCTGCTGGCTCCCAGGTGACTTCAGTGGCAATCTTAACCTATATTGCTGGGGCAGAGCCCCACCTACTGTATGGCTAGCATGCCAGACCTTGCTTGTCAAGGCTCAGGAGGCTAGCCTTCCAGGGCAGTGTGCAGTCTGCCTTGTGAGGAGCCGGTCATCTTTCTATCTTTGCATGACCTTTCCCGGAAATACACCTGGAAAGGGAGTTAAAGCGAGCTCTAGCTCCTGCTCCTTCCTGTGAGGACGCTAATCACCGAGCTCTAAACCTAGTGGCCCTCAAAGGCCCTGCCTTCTAATGGTGCACCATGCGAGCGAAGTCAGACTCTGACCATATGAATCTGGGGGAACGCAGGCATGCGGTTCTTACGGTGGCCTTCATTTTCAACCAGGGCTTGTTTCCCTTCAGCTGAGGTCTTGTGCCCCAGGCTTGTCCTGACGCTGCTGTTGTCACGTTGCATAGGACCTGGGCTTTCATGTTGTTATTGTTGTTTTATTGGTCACAACACATACAATTGTGTACATAAAAGAGCAGCGTGAGCTCTCTGCTGCCGTGGCAAGGACGTCTTTGCAGAAGACAGACATAGCAGGGGTGTGGGGAGCCCATGTTCATGGGGACAAGGTGTGCTAGTCTATGTATGTAGCAGTTTGTTGTTTAGAGCCTGGAGCCAAACATCCAGCTGGCTTAGTATAACAGAGGGCAGATACCAGAAGGGGTCGGCAGGACTTCCAAGCCCAGGCAGGTTGGGGTTCTGTGTTCATGACAGGTCTGTATCCGGCCAGGCCCTTCTGTATCCAGCGTCTTTCTGCTGTGGTAATCTCCCCTCTGCCCTCAGGTCTAGGCAGCTTCCAGCAATGTCAGCCTCGCCGTCTGTAGAGGTTCTGGTCTCTTAGTCACCTGTTTGAGCATGCTGCTCCCTCCAGCCTTCCCTGATGTCCACTGAGAATTGCTGCTTCTCCTCCCTGTTAGGCAAGAGTTCACCTAGCCACAGAAGAGCTGGCAGCCCGTGTAGTGTACCCCATCATGTGGGATGTGCAGCACAGTGTGCTGAAGGGTACCAAAGATCCCCTGTAGTAGGATCCCCTTCACGTATGCCCCATACCAGGAGAGGTTACACAGTTATACAGGAAAAGGCAAGGGGACAGCTGCTGTCTCAGCCAGACAGGAGTTTCTGGGGTAAGAAGGCTTGAATCAGGCAGGAGGAGAGCCCTGCCCTTCATCTAGGTTGTGGTTAGGTGTGTATAATTCTCAAGGAACTATGCATATATCATGTGGCACCATGATACTACAAGGTACCAGGATATTGTTCCAAGAAATCCTCACTCTCAGAGCTTCTGTTCTACAGTCTCTTGATGGTGAAAGTTATTTTCCTAAAAGGGAGAAAAGGGGCCAGGGAGAGTGTTGAATCCTGCAGGCTAGTTAACATCTGGCTGCTGTGTCTCCCAGAGAATCGTGACAAGTAGAGAGGTGCCAGAGTTACCCGTACCTCGGGTAACTGCATCATACTCTCACGGGTTTGCTTTGCACACTAGACAGCTAGGTCTAGGGGGGTAAATTGAGGTAGAGCATGTGCTTGCTGGAACTGCAGCCTCTGCCTGGCAGAGTGTACCTCAAATGACATTTGTATCTCTAAGTCATATTTCAAATGGTGGATAGAGGCACACGGCATTTGTGATGGGCCCTGATGTGGGTGTGTGCAGGGATGGCTGAAGGGCGGGGGTTTCCTTCCGGTGCTTGGAAGGAGGGGCCTGCAGATGATCCCACTCCCACTGCCACGCGTCAGGAATAATAACCAGCTATGAGCTGTCACCAGCAGCAGCCAGCCAGTGTCAGCCTTTGGCTGTTTGAGCTGCCTTCCCCGTGAATGGTTCTAGGATCCCAGTGCCACCTCGTTCCCATAGCAACATGTGACTTCAGTGGGAAAATAAAACCAGGGAAACAGACTCTGGAAAAACAAAATAAATGTTCCTTGGTGGCCTGGGGTAATTATTTTGCAGACCTCCTCTGAAATGTGCCCTGACCCCTGAAGGACTGTCCTTCGTGTTCTCCCTCAAGACGTCATCTAGTTCTAGAAGGTGCCTCGGAGGAACAGGCTTGCAGCAAACAGCAGGTGGCTACAGACTCGGAGCAGATAGAGCCTGCCCTGTGTGACGCAGCCCACGCCTGCATCCCCTTCTGTCCCTGGGGAGGGACTGGCCCTCCTGGAGTGCACAGCTGCTGACACTGCTACACATAGGTTCTTGTGGTGCCAAGGACAAGGTGCTGTGTACTAGGGTAAGGTGGTGGGTCAGAGAGACAGTGGTACAGTGGCAGCAGTGGCCTGGGCACCGGACAGTTGGGCAGGAGCAGGAAGATGGAGCCAGTGCCCAGCACACTGTGGCTCTTGAGGGTAGAGATCAAGGCATGGCACAGAGCAGTCCCTCCACAGGGTGGATGGGGCCAGAGTGTTGGAGTCAAGGGGAGTCAGCCCTCAAGAATGACTATTGACAAGAGAAGGAGCTGGGAGGAGGGAAAGCTGGGGTCTTCACAAAATTGTGTCCTCTTGTCCTAGGAGGAGCAGAGCCATGGTGCTTGTGAGAAGGTTTAGAACCTTGCAGTGGTAAGAAGACAGAGAGTGGGGAGGAGCAGTACAAAGGAGGGGAGAAGTCAGACTTCAGCAGCACACAGACACAGAGTGGACAAGCTGAGGTTCCCTCTGAAAAGGCCAAGAGGAGCAACATGAGAAATGGCTGACATGTGCCAGGGCAATGGGAACTGAGCACAGGAAAAGGCAAGCCACACTGTGCTACCTCCCAGCACTCTGTGGCCCCAAGCCATCTCACCTTCCTCCCTTGAAGGAGTAAGCCCCACTTGGACCACATCTGTCAGGACTGGGTACTCAGGCACCGAGAAACCTGGGACCAGGGATGTTCCCCACTTCTGTTCTGTAGCTTTGGCTCAGGTTTTAAATGACTTACAAGTATCTTCACCAAGCTACTAACAAGAAGAGATCATTTTTTAGTTATTTATTTTTATTTTATGTACATTGATGTTTTGACTCCATGTATGTCTATGTGAGGGTGTCAGACCCCCTGGAACAGGAATTATAGACAGTTGTGAGCTGCCTTGTGGGTGTTGGGAATTGAACCCCGGTCCTCTGGAAGAGCAGCCAGTGCTCTTAACCACTGAGCCATCTCTCCAGCCCCAAGAAGAGATCCTTTTAACTGCTTGCATTAGTCAGGCTCTGGTGTCCTCTGACCATGTGTAAGAAAAGCAGCTCCCAGAAGGAACAGAGCTCAGCTGTGGTCTCTTGGCCATGTGCACTGGTGGATGGCAGCAGGATCGTGCTGCTCACAGTCGGGTGCGCATTGCTCCTCAGTCCTTTCTGGAGATTCCCTCACAGGCATGCCAAAGTTGTGTGTGCCTCACCAGTCTCCCAGGTAATTCTAAATCCAGTCAGATTAGCAGTGAGGGTTAACTCAGAAATGCGCACATACGAAAGAGCTGGAGGAGGAGGAAATTCTAGGGCTACCTAGGGCAAGGTTCTTTTTTTCCAGAACTTTCCAAACAGTAGGGCTGTAGTTATCTATAGATATGAGGAAGTGTCTTAGGGTTTTATTGCTGTGAGGAAACACCATGACCAAGGCAACTCTTGTAAAAGAAAACATTTCATTGAGGCTGGCTTACAGTTCAGATGTTTAGTCCATTATCAAGCACAGTGCTAGAGGAGCTGAGAGTTCTACATCTTGATCTGCAGGCAGCAGGAGGGGACTGTGCCACACTGAGCATAGCCTGACCATATCTGAGACCTCAAAGCCCACCTACACAGTCATACTTCCTCCAACAAGGCCACACCTCCTAATAGTGCCACTTCCTATGGGCCAAGCATTCAAACACGACTGTATGGGACTTATCCTTATTGAAATCACCACAGGAAGTGACATTATAAAGTTAAAGTTGTGCCATGTGTAAACATTGTCACCAGAATCTTAATTCTGTATGTAGGGGGATACTCATAAAAAACACTTGTGCCTTACTAATACTGAGGTGCACACCTTTAATCTCAGCACTTGGGAGGTAGAGGCAGAAGGATCAGAAGTTCAAGGCCAGTCTCAGCTATATAATGAATAGGAGGCCATTTTGGGCTTCATGAACTATATCTTGAGCCTCCTCTCCCCCAGATGTCTCCCTGTTAAATGGTCCCTTGTGTGAAAATATATTGTGGTGGTTTGAATCAAAATGTCCTCCGTAGACTCATACATTTGAATGCTTAGTCACCAGAAAGCTACACTATTTGAAAAGATTAGGAAGATTAGGAGGTATGGTCTTGTTGGAAGAAGTGTGTCACCGGAGGTGGGCTTTCAGGTTTCAAAAGTCCACACCAGGCCCAGGCTGCCTCTCTCTGCCTGTGGATTGGGCCGTAGCTCTCAGCTCCTTCCCTAGTGCCATGTCTGCTGCCGTGCTCCCCACCATGATGATAATGGACTAAGCCTCTGAAACTGTGAGCCAGCCCCAGTTAAATCCTTTCCTTTGTAAGAGTTGCCTCGGTCATGGTGACTTATGTTCATTGGTTGGGTACTCGTGTAAAACCGCAGCTATGAGAAAAAGTGCTCACAGGAAGCAGTGCTCTTCCTGGCTTTGTTGTTTGTTTTGGATTGTTAGGTTGGTCCATTGGGTGCTTTGAGACAGGTTTTCATAAGCTAGCCTCTAGCTTACAGTCCCCCTGCCTCAGTTTACCCACCATACCCACCTTAGTTTCTGTTTAAAAGAAACAACAACAAAAAGCTGTTTGTGGTCTGTGTCTGGACTGCTCATATGCCAGCTCTGCGGTGAGCAGGACAGAAGCCACTGGCTGGAGTACGTGGACTGGTTAAGAGCTGAAGTGGTGATGGGTGTGACCCCGGGACGGGGGAGACAGTCCTCAGGCCTTCGTGAAACTAATCGACAACCAGTGAGAGGAAGACATATGTTTTATAAAGATATGTCACCTGGAAATGCAAGTCGAAAGTGTGGGTCAGGAATCCTGTCTGTACTGGTTGGCAGGAACGTGGTCTGTGTAAATTACTTGGGAGCGGCAGAAGCAAGGAGGAGTCTTTGATGAGTGTGTATTCCTTTTTCCCTGGTCTCTCATACAGTTCACAGCGGCTCCTGGGCTAATTGGTTGCTCTCCACTACCCTTCCCTTCCCCATCCCGTTCTCCCTTCCTGTCCCTTCCCCTCCCTAACCTCTTCTTCCCCCTCCTCATGTAAAAACCTCGGAAAAGTGTGTGTGCTTTGGGGAATCATAGCTCTGAAAGGAACGAGGACTCGGCATACTTCCAAAAGGGGCTAGGGGCGCACACATGTACTGCCCAGGCTCACTGAAGAGGCATGACAGACCATTTCAGGCATGTCCAGGATTACAACTCCTAGAGAGGCCTGGCTAAGTGATAATAAACAGCCACAAGAAAGGACACCCGGGCGTGAGGAAGGCTGGATCGGATTCATACACATGACTACATTGCAAATTGGTGGCTCCTCTCAGGGGAGAGATCCCGGGCCGCTGAGGATGGTTCAGTGAAGGTGCCCCTTCACAAACAGCAGCAATCAAACAGGCTAATGGGATCACGAGTGCCGAAAAGTTGAAGGGAAGATGATGCGTAGACCATGGTAATGGTTTTGCATAAATCAGAGTGCGGCTGTGTCCAGCACGCCTCATTCGCTTTTGGTCACATCCCCTCCGAGGAGTATTGCAGTCTGGGGAAAGTTCAGACCAGCTCCTGAGCAAAGAGAAAGCAAGACTTGGCCATTTCACCTCATGTGGGGCCCACAAGTGCATGGTGGGTAGAGGGAAGTAGAGGAGGTTGGTGCAGGAACATTTCCAAGGCCCTCTGTGGTTGTCACACAGGCTCAAGCCATTAGCTCCCTCCATTTCCATACAAGTTGCAGAAGCAGAATGCCACCCTCCCTTAGGCCTGCAAGGGGCTGTAGGCAGGCCTCATGGCTGCCGTGAAGTGTAGTGGGTTTTACCTCCATTTTGAGAAGAGAGACCTTCAACTACAAGTCCTTCTAGAGGTCTGTGTACAAATTGGAAGGTGTTTGGGGTCAAAGGGAAGGTGCCTGCGTGTGATGATGCTAGAAAGCTGCAAGTACCATGGCATTGACATTATGTTTATAAGCAACTTTGGTAATGCAGGGACTGGCTGCCTATGACTTGCCCTGGGCTGGGGACATCGCAGGGATAATTGAGTGAGGCACAGTGTTCACAGAGAGGTGGTGACCAAAGCAGGTGGAAGGCAACTGCCTGGGTGCAGTCATAGCCAGACCTTGGCCCAGATGTCCTCCAGTAGTCCCCTGAAGGCCACTCCCATCCATCCTGTCTGCCTCCCAGCGCTTTAGGGCCTGGTATGTGCGACCTTCTTTTCTGTATTTTCGGGAACACTTCTCTGGAGTGTTCCCTAAGGTCCACTCCAGGCATGATGTGTTCCTGACGCGTGTGGATGCCGGCACTGGTTCACTGTCACAACCCTGCCTATGGCAGGCACCCATCAAGCTAGGCTGTTTCCACATTTGTGGGGAGTGAACACTGCCCACGAGACTGTGCGGTGATCTCTCTCTAGGACCTCACCAGTCAGAGTTGGTGCTCAGTAGCTGCTACAAATTGAAAGAACAAAGGCCACAAGACCCATGAGCCTCTGTAGGGATCCGTGCAGAGGGAGCCCAAGGACTACTACTTAAGGCTCTCTGGTCGCACGGCCGGCCAGAGTCCGAGGGTCCCTGCAGGCCATTGCTCTCTGGGTCCATGTCATTGTGCGTGCTGTCAGGTACCAGGGCTCCTTCTCTTCCCACGTTTAGGTTTTTAAAAAATGATTCTTTCCTACTAACTGTAAACTGCTGCTTTACCTCAGGGTGTTTGCAGGTTAAAGCTTTGCCATCAGCTTCCTTTAAACACAGCATTTGAGTTTGTCGCCTCAGGCTTGGGTTTCTTCTGTGATCTTTATAGCAGTTTGGTTTTCAGGAGTGTCAAGAGGCTCTGGCTGAATCCTGTTCTAGGTCAGGCCCTGTCTGTCCTGGCCAGGCTGTTCCTACCTCAGCCCCAGACCTCCTTCACACACCCCTGTCTTCACCCTGAGCTCTCAGCACAGCTTCTCCCCCAGGCCTCCCCCACCCCTGCTCTGCATAGCCACCTTGTCCTTCCTGACTTGTGCCTCAGAAATCTCCGTCCACAGCAGCTGGCCTGTCCCTCTCTCTGCTGAAGACCCTGACTGCTGAGGACAAGATTCCCAACCTCCAGAAAGTGGGGACCCCCCCCTACACCTTGAAGCTCCTAGCATGCTGGAGTCTGTCTGTTCTACCAATACTATTCTCACTGGCCAGGCTCACTGGTTATGGTTGGTGCTGTGCCCCATTGGCCCTCTACTGCCTGGAGTTCATGGTTGCCCTTAGCAGGAAGGCAGCATTTCTCTGGAGGTGGCAACCAGGTGACTGATGCTTCAGACTGGCCCAAACCAGGTCAGAGTAAGCATAGTCCCTGGCACAGATGTCCAGGACGGTCCTCTTGTCCCTGCTGGGCCTTGTTGGGTATGGCGGGGTATGGGTATGGGGGCAATGCCCTGCCGGCTGTACCCTGTCCTCCTTTTCTTTGTTTTGAGACATGATCTTGGCATGTAATCCAGGCTGGGCTAGACCTCGTGATCCTCCTGCCTCTGTCTCCCAAGTATAGGGAAACACCGTCAGATCTGCCTTTACCTAGTTTTGTATAATCCTTTATTGAGCTGAAATTCCCACACCAACCTTTCACCCCATTTCAAGTGTAGAATGCTTTGGCCTGTGAGTGGATATATATAAAGCTATGGGGCCAGCCAACACTGTGCTTCTCTAGAATAAACTAATCTAGGGCCTGGAGAAGGCGGCTCAGCGGGTAAGAGAGCACTTGCTGCTCTTACAGGGGACCCAGGTTAGGTTCCCAGCACCCTTTGTGTGCTGTTCATAACCACTTGTAAGTCCAGGTCCAAGGCACCCACAGCTCATGTTCACAGAGTGCTACACACCCACACACTTAAAGATTTTTTTTTTAAAGAATGATTCAAAAGGGAGAAGGGGCCAGAGGAGAAAAGGCAATGCTGAGTGGTCCAGCCTGAGCCCTGCAGATGCACGTGCTGGACGTGTGTAACTTTGGGACCATCCATCTCTTTGCTCCTCATCTGACCACAGGGCACCTAAAACCCTGCTGCTTTCAGGTATCTGAGGAAGGCAAGGACAGGCCGGCAGCCGGGAGACTCCCTGTGCTTCCCCAGGGCGGCATCCTGGCTCACAGCTCCAGGTCTAGCCTGCATCCTGTCACTGTGTTTTCTTTTTCTTACCAGGTGTTCCACTGTGTCCATTTTGAGTGTCCAGAGCAGCAGAGCAGCCAGAAAGAAGAGAGTAGTGAGGAACCGGGGACAGGGGACCCCAGCACCCCGAGTCAGCAGCTCGACCCTCATGCACTGCGAGCTCCCAGTGCCAGCTCACTACCCGCGAGTCCAGGCCCCAACTCGCGCTCACCCAGCCAGCAGCACCAATAAAGGAGGCAGAGGACGTGGTGTGACTTGGGTGGGCCTGGGTAGAGCAGGACTGGGCCCTCCCAGGCAGGGCCAGGTGTGCTGTGCCCTCTCCTGTCCCTGGGAGGAGCAGACCTGCCTGTAAAAGCCACCCCAACTAAGTTTTCTCCCTCCAGGGACAGAAGGGCGCCTGTGTTCTCTCCCCTCTTCTGGCAATCTCAGGGGGAGGAAGTGGGTCTTGATTCTTCAAGCCCACCATCAGTCCCTACCTCTACTCTAACCCAGGTACCAGTGCAGAAGGAATCTATAAACAGATCTAAGCTGCAATAAAAAGAAGGAACACCCAGAAAAGGGCCCAGACCTTCATGGCCTAGAGGCCCCAACCCCAGAGTGTCCTCTCTGCAGCACCCATTGTCCTGGCTACTTGATGGTCTGTAGTTGGGTAGTTTTTCTCCACCTGCTAGGTCATGGGTGTTGCAGGCCTGTGGAACTACTCTGGCTCTCTGCAAAGGTCTTCCTCAGTCTCCAGTGCTTGCACATGGGCAGAACAGAGGCTGTCCCTCCTAAATGAGATCGGATGCAGCTCATGGCACCTGACCTGACCAGGAAAATCCCTGAAGTTTAACCAGACATACAATGCACAAAATCAATCTGTGGACACTGTAGTTAATAACTGATGAACTTGCCGCTCTGGTAGCTTGCTGTTCCTGATGTGAACCAGCCTGGGAGGCAGGCGTGCACGCAGCTACCACCCAGCTGCTTGCATCCATCCAGAAGCCCGTGTTGACAGACACTTGCGCAGAGCTAAGCCGACCCTAGTGGGCCTCTCGGTTCAGCCAACAGATGGGCTATCAGGAGCACAGGCCTGCAACTCCACAGCAAGGTCCCAACATCATTTCCCAGGGGCGGAAAGCAGTTCTCACACCCTTTGGCTACTGCAGCTCCACCCAGCTCCCTCTGCTGTTCCCAGGGTCTTCATGCATCATCCCAAGAGGCCCTCACGAGGCCACCTTAATACAGCACACTCAGAGAAGGGCGGGGCTTCATGTCAGGTCTATTTCTAGAAGTGAAAGGGTAGGTCAGCCTGTGTCCTCTGAGTTTGGTTTAGTTGGCATGGCTTGTCCACACTGAAGAGGTGGCAGCATGCGGCCTCAGGTAGAGGTCATATTACTGTGAGCACAGGCCAAGCTGGTCCCAGGGAGACTAGTCAACAGTCCGAACCCCCAGCTTCATTTTGCTGTGTGGTGTGGCTGCCTCAGGTAAGGGTACTCCCATGGATGGAAATCAGGGTGCAGCCACAGTGTGTGGAGTCCGCCTTTGGCAGCATCCAGCCCCCAGTTGCCAGTTGGCCTGCAGAAGCACTCAGGATCTCCAGCAACCAGTACTCCTGCCATTGCACAAGGAACCCCAGTCCTGTAGAGGGTGGGGTTTGTTTTGGAAGATAAGTGAGAGCTTATTAATTTTGTTCTTGTTCATTTATTTGCTTAAGGTAGATCTTCCCTCTGTAGCTTACACTGGCCACATTTGGGGCAGTCCTTCTGCTTCAGCACCCTGAGTTCTGGGCTTGTAGGTATGAGGCAGAACATGGCACCACAAAGCATTCTTTGTAAAGGCAGAAGACAAGATGCAGGCAGGCCTGGAGCCCAGCAGCTGCCCTGAGGCAGTGGGTCTGAGCTGGCAAGGAGCCACTGGTGTCCACCTCAGATGTCACCACACACACTCACCATGCTAGGCACTGGGCACTCAGCACTCTTGGCAGCCTCATTTCCATCTGGCAAGGACCCTGCTGACCATCATCCCAGACCCAAACCTGTGGGCTCTTCTCCCTTCAGACAGTACTGCACATTGCGGTTGTAAGACCGTAGGCTCTGGTTCCCTCAGTGTAGGCGCTGCCATGGTGCTCTCTATCATATATGCAGGAGGGGAGATGGGGCACTGAAGTCACAGGTGCCAGTGGGCAGTTCTGAGAGCCATGCCAAGCCCTCGTCATCTGGGCTGATTCTGCATCTGCCCTTGGGAAAGCCTGTCTTCAATTAACACCTGCTTAGGATGCAGGACAGTGGCCTGGCTCACCTCCCACCAGACACAGGAGTGCACCCTTGGCTTGATGGGCATGCTGATTTGTGTAGAAGCTCTAGCTAGGGTGTCACAGCCACGTCTAAGGTAAGGTCCACATTTCCAGGGGACAGAGCCTGGCTTGTCCCTTGCAGGATTATCCCATGAGCCAACAGTCTGGAAATGAGACTTGAATGCCGAGCTGAAGAACTAGCATCAGCAAGTCAGGCTGGCTGGAGTTGGGAGGATCCAAGTAGCCCTGGTAGCATACAAGGGGGGTGCTGACTTTGAGAACCTGATGGGTGTCAGGAAGAGCCACTGCCAAGCTGTGTGTGAGCACAGCCCACGTGGGCTCAGCGTGGGGGGTGCAGCTACTATCTGATCCTCATGCTACCTGTGGAGTGGCTCCTGCTTCCAGGTGTGCTGGGTTCTGCAGAGCCCCTGCCCTTTGATCATGTTCTTTAGGACAACAGATGTCCTCCTTGGGACTTTGAAAAGAAGTGTTCAGTCTCACCCACAGGGACTCCCGAGAGACCATTTGGGGTGCTGGACAGAGCAGTGTGGGATATGGGGTGGGCTTGAGGGTAGCTGCTTCTCGCACAACAGGCTCAAGCACCCACAAGAGGTAATCTCACACTCAGGCTCGAGAGCTTCCAGAACCCTTGGTACTTTTTCTGTTCTGATTTTAGTGGAGCCGCAGGCCTGGGGTAGCTGTGGACTCTTTTCAATGGCTCTTTCAACTGTCACTTTTTCAGTCTTATTAAATGAACTGACGATTCCTGACAGATACATTACAAGTGTTTTATTCCTGGAAGAGTTGGTAAAAGAAATTCTTTCCAGCAAGAGGAATGTGTTTGTTAGATTCCTTGACCACCAACTCCACAAATGAGTTTTGAATTATGGAAAAAAATTGTGCAGTAGTAAAGCCATCTCCACAACTGTCAGACCTGCGTACACAGCTGAGCCAGTCAACCCCGTTCTCTCAGAAGATAGCAGGATTGCAATCAGCGTCTGCAGAGCCACAGGGGAAGAGGGTGAATCTGCAGCCAAAGTGGGGCCTGGCGTGTGGAGGCTGCTTGGCACTGACAGGGCTCAGCCCCGCCCAGGACTGCAGAGCTCCCTGTGCATGGGAACGAAGGTGTAAGAGTCCAAGCCGCAAACCCTGCCTCCTAGGAGGTTCCTCACCAAGCTTTCCTTTGCCATGTTACTCCTGTCCCTCTGCATCTTGTGTGGCAAATGGAGCCTTGGAGCAGCACTGTGGTAGCCTGGCACTGTGGCGCTGGCCATGCTCTTGGAGCAGCAC
>CAJQZJ010000247.1:6050501-6111202 GCA_907164525.1 Lophiomys imhausi | reverse complement strand
TGTGGTAGCCTGGCACTGTGGCGCTGGCCATGCTCTTGGAGCAGCACCTGGCACTGTGGCGCTGGCCATGCTCTTGGAGCAGCACCTGGCACTGTGGCGCTGGCCATGCTCTGGTTTTTTTGCAACATGGTCAGTGATTCTTAGTGTTTATCCTGACAACAGCCTCTGCGGGACGGTGGGGGCTCATTAGTGGCCCTAGGAACTACAGTGCCCTATGCCACCAA
Organism: Lophiomys imhausi; assembly: GCA_907164525.1. NCBI lineage: Eukaryota > Metazoa > Chordata > Mammalia > Rodentia > Muridae > Lophiomys > Lophiomys imhausi. The sequence goes on along the minus strand of CAJQZJ010000247.1, from coordinate 6,110,978 downwards.
ATAGAGCACCCTATGCTCAGGGTTTTGGGGTCTCTGGAAGGGAGGTTAGTGGCTGAGGTAGCCACGGGCTGCTGGAGGGCACCCAGGTTCCCCCTGGATGGGGGCCTGGGTATCCCTGGCACTGGGTGAGAGGCCACTGAGCCTGTGTGGGCTGCCCTTCACTTCCCTAGGGCAGGGAAGAAGCCCTCCCCACAGTGTCTGTTCTTCCCTGGCCTATCTCTTGTCCCTCACTTTGAAGACTGCACAGGACTACTTCCCGAATAAGCTTTCAGTGTAGCCGAGGTCTGGGTGCTGCCTCTCTGGCTGAGCTACTGGGTCTGTGGCATCACATGTCCCTCTACTGTCCCCAGCCCACCCTGTTTCCAGCCTCTGCTGCTAGAGGCCAGACTTGAGTGGGGCTCTGGAAAGATAGTCTACCCCTAGCCAAGGACACAGTCACCCCTATAATTTACGATAAATAATGTCCTCTGGGACTTGTCATTTGCAGCTTGAGTATTTATAGCCCTGGGCAGTTAGGTGGAGGTGGAGTGGTAGCCTGCAGTCACACACCTGTCACTGCCATTGTGTCTAGCTTCTCGGTGTCACTTTGAAAGCCAAATGGCAATGGCTCTTAATACTTTGGAGGTGACAAAGCAGGGTCCCCAGTCCAATGAGGGAGAGCACAGTCTAGAGGCCTACAAGTGGGGTACCATCTATGAGCCCCAGGGTATGGTCAGAGCTGCCCTGCAGATATATCTAAGTCTTCCTCTACAACCTTCAGGCCCATGTTCCACCCTCCTATTGTAGCTTGACATGGGGACAGTGATGGTGCTCAACTGTCACAGGGACATTCCCTCTAAAATCAGCTTCAAGACATAGTCCTGCAAGGATAGAGGGAACCTCAACCAGGACACGTGGGGTCTTGGGAACCCAGGGCTAGGGCAGCTCTGGATCTCAGGACAGCCTTCCAAATGTGGCCTTTTGGGTCCCCATGCCAGCATGAGAGCCAGGAAGTTCCTTGTCAGACTGGCCTGGGACTAATGACCCCAAGAGCACTTTATACCTCCACATCCATCCCCAGTGTCCGGGAAAGCAAGGCTTTGGTTGTGCCTTTGGAGTAAGAGTAGGTGACGGGTCCCCTGGGTGGCCCCTGGGTAGCAATGGACAGTGACCGTGAGCCACTCTGGACAAACTTGTGTAGATTTTTCCAGAGAAAATAGGACGCTTCCACCCCATGGCTACCATATCTGGGCCTGTGACGACTGAGTGCCACCCCCATACTCCTCCCAGGGTCTCGTGGAGGTGGACAGTGGGGGTTGTGCTAGCCGTGGGCATGGCTTTCTTGGGAAATTCCCAGGGCAGTGTAGCATCATTTAGCAAGCTGTGTTGCGACCCTCGATTCATGTGTGTGTAATGTCACTGTGAGTTCACCATAGAAATAAAGCAGTGACTTCCACATCTGAGTTTGTGCCTCACGTTCTCCATGCCCAGCCCCTGCAGTTCTCCCCAGCACTCCTGGCCCTGTCTCTGCCACAGGACCCTATTGGCTCCACTCCCCACCCCCAACACACTAGCCTTCCTCTGCCGTCTGTTCAGAACTCACTTGCTGTGCCACAAGGTCAGGGTGGCTCCAGTCCCATGTAAGCCCTTCTCTCAGGGTGCAGTGTTCCTTCCAGCTCCGACAGCTTCTCTAGCCATCCCCTGGCCTAAGTGAGGCCATTTTACCTGTCACCTTGAACACAGGTTCACTTCCTTGTCACTTTGAGTATACTGTGGATCTTTGGGACACGCCTCTTACCATTTGTGGGCCCTGCTGCTGGGCCTCCTCTTTTCCAGTAGGTGTGCTGGTGCCACGGCATGGGCACCCAGAACCCTTGCTGAACTGAGGGTGAACGCGGTCACAGCAGACCTCAGCAGGAGTGAGGAGCATCCCTCGGAACCTGTGCTCAGGTATCGGAGTTGCTGCCCACTTCCCTCAGTGATTGGCCTACAGTGTGAGCTAGGTGCACACAGATCCAGGCAGACTTCCACAGGTGACAGCAAAGAAAAGTTATGAGTGTCAGCCAGAGGCATGGGAAGGCCCTGCCTGGCTGGTCCCCAAAGTGGGAGTCCGGCAGTTCTGAGACGGGACCAGCCCCACCATACCAGATTGTTCACTGGCCATGCCTACAGGGAGTCACTGCAGGGGACAGGAAAGGACCACCAGGAGGCTGTGAGTTCATGGAGGTTTGCCCTGCATCAGGATTTGTTGCTAGCAACGCAGAGGGAAGGCAGCCCAGGAGCCCCCTGAGTCAGTCTTGAGGGCACATGAGAAACCACAGGAATGTTGTAATGTGGTTTAGTTCCTGTGGAGGGGATAGAAAAACACCACTCCCTCAGGTTACTTGTGGCTAGATGAAGATGCCGCCCGCCTCCATACACTAGCAGATGGAGTTCCCATTTGCAGGAAATGATTCTTGTGCCTTGTCAAGCTTCCACTTGGACCTAGTTGTTTTGTTTCTCCAGAAGTGCAAGCTCCAGCTGCAGTCAGGCAAGGTTGTCATCACTCAGCTCATTCTCACCAGCAGAGGCAAACAGCAGGTGAGTCAGTGTCCCCGTCCCTGCTGATTATGACCTCACCAGGGCTGAGAAGAGCCCACCCAAGGCAGGCAAGGCTGGGGATGCCCAGAAGGGATGAGCAAGCAAGAGAGGCGCCCAGGCTGGGCCTGCACCAGAGCAGCTGGAGCCAGGACATTACCATTACCTTACACATCACTTGCTCTGGGAACATTCAAATGCAGGCTTGAAATGGTGGCTCTGGTTGGTTACTGTGTACCACATATCGGAACACAGAACTCACCTGTGGTTGTTGAACTGGCTCCCCCAGAGGTCTGCTTGATTCCCAGTTGGTGGACTGCTATTTAAGGGTTAGGAGGTGGGGCCTTTGTTGGAGGTGTGTCACTGGGGATGTGCTTAAGATTGCCTCCCTCCTCGGATCAGGACTGTGAGGTGCGGCTCCAGCAGTGCCATGCCTGCCAGACACCATGCTTCCCTCCATGATAGACATGAGCCTCTGAAACTGTAGCAAGCCCCTAATTAAATGCTTTCTTTTATAAATTGTCTTAGTCATGGTGTCTCTTTACAGCACAGAACTAACTGCAACAGAAGTCGGTACCAGGCTCTAGGCTATTGCCGTGACGGACCTCACGGAGCTGCTTTTTTGGAGTTTGGATTAGAAAAGCAGTTGAGTGGTGATAAGTGGGGCTGAAGGGGCCATTCTAGTGGAAGACAGTGATGCTGAGAGCAATGTGGATGGCTAAGACCCAGTGGAGAGGAACAGTATCAGCAACTGGGCTACAGACCAGATATTTTTGCAGAATGTGGGTGCTTTATTATGCCCTTGTCCTAAAAATCTGCTTGAGGCTACATTTTAAGAATTTTGGACTAATGTCATTGGCAGGGGAGATTCAACACACTCTAGTATTGACAGTGTCACAAGGTTATTAAAAATTATTCTCACACATACCTACAATGAAAGAGCCAAGCAGAACAAAAAACAAAAAATGTATAGCTTGAAGAGAGAATGTCTGACTTAGCACACACCAACCAGCCTGTCCTCAGCTCTCCATGACACCCCACTCCCATATCCATGAGAGGACACTATCTTTTATGTCCTCATGAGGTCTTGCAGCATTTCTCTCTCTGCCTGGCTTATTCACCTAACGTTATGTGCCCCAGGTCATCCTTGTTGCAACCGGGACAGGATTTCAGACCTTTTAAGGGATGACTCACACGCCATCACATAAACACAAACTCTGGGCTTTTATCTGTAGATGGGCTCTGGGCTGCTGCGAACAGTGCTCCAAGCAGAGGCATGCAGGTTTCATTTCTGAGGGACTGCTGATCACAGGTCTGCCTGCAGCATTGCTTTCACAGCGGCTGTAACTGCTGATTCACCCTCCAAGTGCTTAAGGCTGCACTCCAGTTCAAACAGCCGCTAACAGGTGAGCATCATTGTAGTTCTGGTTTGTGTTTCCAGCATTTTCTCACCTGTTGACCCTTCTATATCTTCTGAGAACCATGCAATCAGGTAGTTAGCTCATGAAAAAAAAATCATCTAAATTTGACACACACACACACAAACACACACACAAAAACCCATCAAGTGTTCCGTATCTATGGGGCGCATGCACTGTTGTCTAGAATGGGGTATACTGGGGCAAACAGTGCTATCCCTACGAGCTGAGCTCCTTGTGTCCTTCCATCAGTCACATCTGTCAACATCTTGCCCTACTCTGCAGCTCACCTTTACTCTGCATGCCCCACTTGTCAACTTAAGCTTTTGTTGGCCATAATTCTGGAATATGCCTGTTTTCTTCTAATTTCAGTTCTTCACTTAAGGGTAAAAGTCTTGGTCTGTGCGTGTGACAGTTGCTTTCCTGTCCCCTGGAGACCATCATTTCTGCAGTGGCAGCATCGTTGAAAATCTGAACCATGGTCTGCAGTGTGGTCAGGGCTGAGCAGGACAGTTTGTCTCAGCTACGCTGGTGCTAGGTTAACCCGGACCTGCCTGGCACATGTCCTGAGGGACCTTTGTCTGAGCCACCAGATCTGATATTCACCCGAGCATGAATTTAAATGTTGAAAGGGACAATGGCATGGGCCGGCTGTGGCTCAGTGAGTGAGCCCTGGCCCAGCATGCAGAAGGGCTGGGCTCCAACCCCAGCACCACATCCTCACACTTAACCCACTCTTCCTGTGTGGACATGGGGTGGGTGGGGGGTTGATGCCTCCCCAGGGCTGCTGACATGTGGGAAACATTACGTTTTAACTTCTGCATTTTTCTATCCCCACAGGGTTCTAATTACCCACAGCTCTACAACTTGATTTACCCTTTAAAAAGTGACTGTCACCATCATCCTGGCATGTTGAAGGACTCACTTCATGCCTGGGTCTAGGTGGACAAGGGCAGCGAGGGAGCAGCCAGGACCATTTCTTTCTCTCCATCTCCTTTCTTCCTTCCTCCCCTGCTACTTCTCTGTTCTGTGTTGCCCACGCAGCCCTGACTCAGTACCCTTCCTCGGCAGCTGGTACCCCAGGAGTGTGCCCCAGGACAGCTATGAGGCATTGCTCCTGCCCTGGTCAGGCTGGCTCCAATCCATGGTATAGGCTCCATTCTCTGATGTGATCCCAGAAAGGGTGGAGAGAAGGGACGTGTTCTAAAATCAGGACATCTCCATGACGTCCCAGACACCCACAACGGTACTAGTCTGTGTACTTCCTTGAGTCATCCCACGGTTTCCTGCATGAGGTAAATTGCTAGCTAAGGGGGTTGTCCTCCCTTGACCGCAACCGTCTCCCCCCCACCTTGAGAAGTGCTGTGCGGCAAGGCCACCTGGGTCCAGTAGCTCCTTCCCAGGTGCCATAATTAGGACCGCTTCATGAAAACAGTTCAGGTGGCTCAAAGGCCCGGGGTGAACACAGACCTGGGTTCAATCCCAATAATAAAAAGTGAAAAAAATATGATTATAAAAGCTAATTCAAAGGTGAAAATGAAGAATGAAAACAATTAACAAATCATAGTTTTTAAAACCTGAGAAATACCCAAACAGGGAAAAAAACTGAAGAAAGGCAAGGGCACATGTGCAAGGCTGCTGTGTTCTCCCATGATGCTTCTGATCCGCTTCTGGTGTGGCTGGGCTCGGTTCAGAGTCTGGCACTTCTGAGCGGCTGGAACCCTGCTAAGCCGTGTATTCAAACTGCTCCCAGAACTCAGGCGCCCAACCCACTCATGCCAGGGTCTCCTCAGGGATGGCCCTGAGACACACCACCACCTTGCCATGCCTGCAATGGGGCTTCCAGGCCTCCAAACAGGGAAGCAGCTTCTGGGCCTGGACAGTTACTGGGCAAATCAACCCAAGTCCCAGGTACTGCAGAGCTCAGGCCAGGGAGGCTCTGCGCTCTTGTCCTGGCCATCCGGGGACACTAGGAGAACCAGCAACATAGACAATCCATATGTCCATACGATTGGTTTAATTTTTTTTTTCAGCAGGAAAAAAAAAAGAATAAAGTTACAAGATTCTTTTAATATTCTCACAATGTTAAACTAAAACTGAGCTCTAGGCTATGTGTGTAAGTCAATCTAGGACACAAAGGGTTAAATAAGATTTCCTCTTTAAAGATACAAGAATTTCAGCTTCCCTTACATTTAACAAACTTCACAGAACAGATACTGCAGGGAACAAGCCCTTCTTCCCCAACCCAGCTCTCCCAGCAGGAGTGAACCTGGCTGCGGTCCCTGGGTGCATGGTCCCCAGCACCCTGCTCACAGTGCTGTGGGGACCTGAGGGGTAAGAAGGGCACGTGGCGCCTCACTGAGGATGGCCATGTGGTGGCCAGAGAGCTGTGGCTTAACAACAGTGGTAAACGCTAGGCAGACCTGGCCCCTGTGCCCTGGGCTGCTTTAGACTGAGGCGCTGGTCTGGGTCCTGAAGCAAGAATTAAGGCTGGAGATTCTGCATTGGGTCCCATCTGGTGGGGTGCAGAGTGGGTACAGGGTGGGAAGAACATGATTTCCTATTCAGTATTTTGGATCAAGACATTGTACTTGCAGATCTACTGTTCATCTGGAGAGCAGACTTCGCTCGACTACACAAAGGAAAGTTGCTGGGCTAAACCATTCATCAGTAGCCAGACATGGGCAAGCCCCATGCCAAGCCATAGGCTGGGACAAATAGCACACATGTGACACTAAGACCTGAGCCAGGCTTTCAAGGGAATTCAAGAATCTCCCCAGCCCTGGACCCCTTGACTGTAATGGTTTCTAACCAGCCACACGTACCTGCCTCCCATTCAGGCCCAGGCTGAGAGCTGGCTCCCACCACAGCCACCGCCACTCACGACATTCTAGAGACCACCATGCCAGGGTCCTCAGAGGGACACTGTCTTCCCCTCCTGAACCTACCCTGAGGTGAGTGGCCTGGACGTCCTCAGACTATGGCTGCATAGCAAACAAGTGGAGGGCCCTGCCAGGAAGGAAGGAGACGGCAGCATTCCCAGCGCACCCACCGATTCTTGTGGCCATGAAACATCTTTTTAAAACTCCAAATGCAGAAATCTAGTTGCCAAGGCCCAGGTGCAGGCCTTAGCTGCAGGGCTACCATGAGCAACACCCTTGCCCTTGGCAAGCTGCAGCCAGAGACAGTGGGTCACGACCACGGATCCTGTGTAGAAAAGGTGGGGATCATGCGTGGAGTAATCTTGAGTGGATCTAATTTTCAAAGTGAAGTCTGTTTTGTGTGATGAGCTTCCTCCATAACAGGTAAAAAGCTTCCTCCGTTAGAATCTGTCCCCACACCCCCACCCCCACTTCCAGCACTAAGGGAGAGTGAGTCCACCGTCTAGTCCAGCCATGTGGCCAGTCTCAGCAGCTTCCTGTGGCCAAGGCACGCGTGGCCATCAGGTCCTGCTGGGACCAAGCAAAAGTGAAGAGGTGAAAGGCCGAACATGGAAGAGTGTCTGTCAAAGCTGCCCGTGTGGGCTGTGAGGCCTATGCCTCCTCTATTGACTCAGTCTGGTCTGGACACTTTCCGCTTAAGGCTTTTTTAAGTTTGACTCCAGCAGTGACAGGTTATGTGTTGTTTTAAATCCACTAGCCATGCTCAAAAAAAAAAATATTCTTCATGTTTTAATTTTATACAATGGCTAGCAGGCACCTTAGTAACCAGCCAGAAATCAATTTCATCCACCATCAACCCCTAAACTACAGTACCAGGATGGCTGGCTAAAGAAAGGAAATGGCCGGCTGTAGTCTGACGCGTGCCCAGTACAAGGTGTCTGGCTGACTTTGTCCTAAATAAGGCTAACATTAGTGAACTAAGAACAGCATCGTGTGGTGGCCGTGCCTGGCCTTCAGGAGCACCCCTCCCCGATGCGCTGGCAGGAGCGCCCGACTTTCCGGTCCAGTTTCACCATTTTCATGATGGCTTCCTCACGGCCACGGCCCATGTGGTCGAATGTACAGTCATGCTGCTCAGGGAGGCGGTGTAACATACAGAACACGTAGCCTGCAGGCGGAGAAACAGAGATCATTAGGGGATCTATCTTCACTGGCAAGGAAGGGGGGGAGGTACATGGCAGGGGGCATGGGATCAGTGCAAGGCTTCATGCTGCTGCGCACCCCACCCTTTAGCATGGGCCCAGCACTTCCCACCCCTTCCTCTGGGAAAGGTGTAGGCTCTGGCCTTGCCCCCATGCAACAGATGAAAAGGGACTCCAGGGTCAGGAAAGTAGTTTGAACTGGGCCAGCTCAGAAGCCCTGGCAAGCTGCAGCAGGGATCAAGTCCCAGTCCCAAGTGAATGGGGCTCCTAACAGAAAACGGGTGCCTTCCAGCCCTGGAAAAGGTGACACACAAGGGAGGAACTGCGCGAGGGCTGACTGTGATGTCATCTGCTCTGACTCGCTGGAGGGCAGAGATGAGGGTCCCCCTCTTAGGGCTCCCATCTGGGCTGCCCACCAAGCTGTGGAGGCAGCTGTAGGTCCAAGGGAGACACTGGTCTGGCACATAAGAGGAAACCCAAGGACAGAGGAGAGACCTGCAAAGCAGGGAGATGTGTGGGTGGACAAGGAGAAATGAGGAAGAGGCCACAGGGGTCAAGACCCCAGCTCTCAGAATAAAGGAGATCTCAGTGTATGGAGGTCACCTGTCCCCTCCTAGCTCCCCAGTGAACCGCTAGAAAGGCTGAGAGGTAGGCTCAGTCCTTTTCTTCACCACGGGAGGAAACTCTTGTAAGAGGACCAACTAACTGCCAGAGCCAAGTACTCCCACCCTCCTCACTGTGTGTAGCCACGCTGTGATCCTAGATAGAGATGGCAGGAACTGACAGATCCATACACATTCCCAACCTGCTCTTCTCCTATGTCTGCAGCAACTCAGTGGCAATCCTCCTAAACTGCTTTCCTTTATGCTCGGTTCAGAAACAGAGGCCACCCCTTGACCTCCGTTCCTCTGCCTCTGCAACTATACAACAGAAGCTGGAGACCAACTGGCCAGTGAGGACAAGGCCCTGGAGGTGGAGGATTAACGTGAGAATCAGTGGCCCTAGGTTTTATGATTAACTTCACCCAGACAATATTGGAGGGAGACGTGTAGGAGGAGGGAGGTGGGGTCTTAAAAGACACAGATGTCATTCGCGCTGCCTGGCAGCTGCTTGCTTAGGTTATGTATAAGGGCATATGCATACAGCTGGGGGTGGAGGGGCACAGCCCGGACCATCCATTGCTCGAGAAACACATTATTAACTGCTTCCCAGGGAGAGCAAGGCAATATGTTTGACTCTAAATTGGGACTGGGTTTAAGGAAAAGAACAGAGATGAAATTTCTGTCTCTCGAGAAGCTAAGCTCCCACTTGGTTGAAAAGCAAAGTTAAGATTAATGAGCTTGTATGTTCATTACTCCCAGATATTGGATACCAGTTGTCTGTCTCCTGAAGGGTTCCATGCAGAGGCCTGTGCAGCCTGGGTACACACCCCCATCTAACAGGTTAAATCATCTTTCTAGAGGGAAGCTGCTGCCAGGCTGGGGCTCCAAACCCTGGCATAGTTCTGCACATACAGTACCTACAGAGAAGGGCATAGGCCCTGCTGCCACTTCCTTCAGGATGGTGGGGGTAGAGTGGTCTCTCCTGAGATGGTGGAGCTGCAGAAATCAGCTCTGCTGGCACTGTTGGGGTTAGCTCAGACCCTAATAAAAGCAGATCCAGAGGGCAGAGTTCCAGTGTGACCCTTGCTCCTCTTGTCCCCTTCCTCCAGCAATGGAGACACACTGGCAGCCCGCTGTCCACTAGGATTCTTAGAGCCAAGAGCCTCCCTTCCAGACCCACGAACCTGTGAGATGCAGACAAACCATGGCTCTGAGTTCTGCGAGCCGGAAACTTACTAAGTAGCAGCTGCACTCCAGGAGCACAGGCACCACACAGAAGACAGCAGGTCATGCACAGAGATGTGTGGGCACTTCTCCATGGCCATACCAAGGTCAGGTTATTAGATGTACAGATTACACTCAAGTCCTGTCATGATCACTCACCAGTGCAAGTTTATAGGTGAGAACTTGTCCCTGGGGCTGAGTAGGCACAGGCCAGTGGCTGGTGCTGGTGTGAGGGTACATCCTGCGCTGAGTAACTAGTGGGTGGAATTTCTTTCTTTCCTTTTTAAGGAACTGGAGAAGCTGCACAGGCAGAGCAGCTGGAATAATAATAAATCTCTACCTTCCTTTCTTGGGAACACAGACCTGTTTCCAGAAGCCACTGCAGGGATCATGAACTTTGCACTACTCTGGAGATGGATGTGCTTGAGTGACAGACAAAAGGACTTGAGGTTACTGCCTGCTTTCAGATGGGCCAGCCTCAGCACTTCTCCAATCATTCATTAGAAACCAAAAGGCAAGGGCTGCAAGCTCTAGGATTCTCAGAAACTGAGAGAGGACTGAACAGTCTTAGGTCCTTTCTTGAAAAGGCCAAAGAAAGTGGTACCCAGGAAGGATGGAAACACAAGCAACAGAGCTGCGAGGTCACCACTGTGACTCCCAGGACGTCACACAGTTCTTTTCCTCCCAGCTCAAGTAAGACTCACTCCCATTACACATTGAGCTCTGATCTCTCTACACGCCCCACCCACCCTTCTTCAGCAGTAGGCAGTTTTGAAAGCAACTTCAATGTACCAGCTTACCCTCACTATGGTATAAGTACTTTACAGGGACTGGAATGGCTGAAGATAATTGAAAAGATGCTCACCCCACCAAACAGAAGAACACCCAGGGCAGTGTTTGTAAAGACATCAACTGCCAAGTGCAATCCAACTCACCCAACCCACAGCATGCAACACGGTACCTATCCTGCCTTACAGAGCCCAGGAAAGTGAGCTCCTCAGACAACAGCTTAAAGCTGCCCCCCCCCAAAAAAAAAACGTGTCTGAGTCATTTTCAGCAGACCTGCACGAAGTATAACTTTGTGGGTTATCTCTTTGCTTAACTGGCTTGGGAGGGAAAAATGGGACATGCCCTTCAATAAAAAGGGAGGATAAAGCAGTATCTGGCCTTCTAAGCATTTCTCCCCCAGGGTTGTGCCTGCCTTGCCCCTCCAGACTGCACCCTCTCCATGTGAACCAGCCACTGTCCCTGCTTCTGAGAGGCCACTCTGGGCATAGATAGAAGAGTAGGAAGGCTCAAACACACATGCGCCATCCCCACAACCTAGGACATGGGCTGGAAGTTCTCCAGAGGACCTGGCAGTCCCACTCTTAGCCTGAGAAGACCCACTCAACTCAGCACACAGCACTAGGAAGGTGAGTGGTCACTTGACGCCAGGGTCTGCCCTGGCCTGCAACTGTGGGTAGCATGAGAGGAGAGGAAGAGTCAGAGCCTGGGGCCTATTATAGAAGCTTCCATCTATAAAGATATCTGCATGGAGGAGAGACGGCACAGGCCATAGCTGACTAACCCTGAACACAGGTGGAGGGACATGGTGGAGGGACATGGGAGCTGAAGCGATGACTCGGAGGTTTAAAAGCACATACAACTTTTCCAAAAGAGGACCTGGGTTTGTTTCCCAACACCAACCATAGCAACACATACCTGTCCACAGCCCCAGTTCCAAGGTATCCGATGCCCTCTTCTCACTCCATAAACACCAGGCACACATGTGGTGTGCATATGCATACAAGCAAAATACACATAAATCTCTTTTTCTAAAGTGGAAAAAGCCAGCTTAGGCTCAGCAAAGGTCTAACATCTGGATTCAGACACGGACCACATGGCTGCAGCCAGCCCCGTACTACAGATGTGAAAACGATGTGTAAAAATGCCATCTGGTAGGAAATAGACTTCCACACTCATCCTACGGCCTTCAGCACTCACACCCAAAGCACACCCACTTAACACAGGCGCTCTCCACGAGTGATGTTTACAGAGGTGGGTGTCCTGAGCCTGGACACTGGGAGCATGCACAGATGACACAATAGGTGGACAGGCCATGACACCCAGTGTCTTGCTGTAAGCGTCCCTAAAGCAGCAGCAGCACCTCCCTGTCTTCCTCTTGTGCAAAGAATGACAACAATCACTGCCCAAGGGGCACCTGTGACTGTCATCCAAGCTAGTGTGGAGGTGGCTGGGGCAGGACAAGGCAACCACCTCACTTCTCTCAATGTTCCCTTCCACTGACCTCAGAGATGAGCACTACAAGGTGGGCAGGGCAGCATCTCTCTCCCACCCTAGGATCTGAGCAGGGGTCAGAGCTATCTTTTTCCATGGAGACAGCACAATCCACACTCCTTGGTATTTGTACTTAACCCACACCCGGCAGAAATGCTTCACTGGGGAATAAAGAGCACCATTTAAAGTTGGCTGAACCAGGCAGCTCTGAACACTCACGTTTTAACTAACTGGGTGCTTGCTTTCCTGCAGCCCTACTACTCAGAAGCCTCCACATGCTGTTTCATTAAAGACCAGGACTGGACAAGGCTCAGCCCAGCTGCTCAGTGTTTCTACCTCTGTTTTATACTTCCCAGTTCATCTGAATTTCACACTGTTAAAGGTTCAAGCAAATCCTTTAAATGCTGACAAGCCTGAGGACTGAGGCATGCAAAAGGCTACGCTGGTGTGCAGTGTGAAAGCTGCCAGCACTGCTGGGTCCAGCACTGTGGTCAGGCTTAGTCTAGTTCTGGGTGAAGTCAGCTTTACAAGGACACCAGCAAGCAGGCCCTACGAAGGACCCCTTAAAGCTTCATGAGGGCTATCTCCAAACCACAGCACTGCCAGGGTCAGATACAACATCTAGAGTCATTTTGAATTAATAGTGCTGAGGCTGCAGCACCCACTTACGGCATAAACTCTAAAACCAAGCATGGTGACACATGCCTGTAACTTCACCAACTAGGAAAGTGTAAGAGGATCAGAAGTTCAAGGTCATCCTTTTGCTACAGAGTAAGTACAAGACCAGCCTGGGCTACATGAGACCCTGTCTCAAAAAAAAACAAAGTAAATGTCCCTGACTTCTGTATCTAAAATGACCAGGCAGCTCCTTGGAAAGATAAACGATATTTTTCCAGGAAGGAAGTTTCTTAGGCTTCAGGACAGCTCACCCACCCCCAGGGTGTTTGTAAGGGCAGGTTGGGAATGTCAGGAGGTATGGCAATGCTTAGCCACTTATACTGCACCAGAAGAAATCACTAGATTACACCACATCCACTGACCCAATGCCCAAGGCAGAATTTGTAGCTGAGATGCCCTTATTTCATCAGGCCCTGGCATGTGGAACACAGCTGCAGGTGTCTGGAGAATGGAATGTATCTGTTTTACATTCTCCTCCATCCCTGGCTTCACATGGTGGAGGGAAGGGAAAGTCATTATCTAAGAATCAGAACTGCAGTCCAGCTCAGTGAGCTGGGGCCTGTGCTCTGCTGCAGAAGAAAAGCATCCATTGGGAGATCAGAGGTCAGCTGCCCAGGGCCTAGAACCAAAGCCAGGGTGGATCACCAAGCAGGCCTCCTTGGTCTATCTTCCAAAGGGAAGGAGGAACTGCCATTTAGAAAAGCCGATAGCTCCTGAAGTCACCAAAGGGGCTGACCAACGAGGAGGTTCAAAAGTAGAAACACAGAGCTTCTGTTCCACAAATCAAACACTGAAACATACAAATGCTCCTTGGGCAATAAGAGGCGACAGGAGCCTGACCTCAGAACAGGGGTGGGAACCTCCCCAGCAGACTCATCGCGGGCTTCAGAGTAGCCAGCAGTGAAAGAGAACTGTATCCAGACCAGGTGGGCGAGCATTCATTGCAAAATGACAAGCCCCACCCTGCTGGTGGCCTTCAAGTACCTCTTCTCCACAGCCCCAGTCATGCATATGTCCCCACCACTCTCTGCCCTGTCTCAGCAGTGTCCACAGTGACCCACTGGAACCCTCCTTGCCTGATCTTCTGTCTCTGACTATTCGCTCTGACCTCCACCAAATACAACCTGCCACTTTGAGGGAGGGAGCAGAGCCCACACCATGAAGACACTGCAGCTGGGAGAGCCCTCCAAGCAAGTCCTTCAGCCCCCATGCACAGGGAGATGGGGCTGATGGGCTCAGTCATATAGTTGAACGTGTACTGACAGAAAATGGCTCCAAGAGGCTTCTGCTCCAGGAAGTGGCTACTTCCTCTAAACCCTTCAGAAGCTGAGGGTTTTAGTCATTGGAAGCTGGAGAACTTCTTGGGCCAAAACCCCTTAGGAAGCACCCATATTTTTCTGGTTGTTTCTTCCCTGAGGCCTCTATCTGGACCTGCAGTGGAGCAATGTGGGCTGGTACGCCTGCTTTGCAGTGACCTACCCCCTTTCATTGGCCCCCATATGCATGGTGGTTCTCTTTCTGAATCCCTTTGTGCTCTAAGAGATGACGCTTTCGCAAGGCTGGCCCAGAGCTAAGTGTGATCCATCCAGCCCAGACCGAACAGGAGCCATCCTGAGCTCAGAGGTGGTCAGCTGCCAGGCTCCTGCCACATGGCTCCCTGGGAACACAGCCCTGATCAGCCATCCCCGGAACCACCTTTGCAAAACTGAACCAGCTCATCCCATAACTGACATCCATATGGCAACGAAGTCAGAGGATCTCAGACAGAAAAGGCCACACACCCCCTTCACTAGTGCATCGACCCCCACCACCACAAGCTTGGTCACCTCCCTGATATGATAAGTCCCTTCCCACAGGCTCTGTCTGGATGACCCATTAAGAGTGTTTTTTGGGCTCCAGCTCCTGTTCAGCTGATGCTCTCCCAGGACCCTTCAGTCCCCAGAGCTGAGGCGGGGCTGCCCACCTACCTTCACTTCTCAGTGGAGACACCGGTACCCTTCTCCTCCCCATCCACACCTTGGAAACCGCTTCCAAGGACTGCAGATGCATGCTAAGTGACCAGTCTAGTAAAGATTCCTGTTGAGGAAGTGCAAATTGCAGAGAAGCCTCATTTAAATACATGAGCACAACCCAGGAGACCTGGAAGGTGGCTAGTGACACCGTGGGGACAAAGAAAACTCCATAAGCACAACCAAGAGCAGCTTTCCTGTACTGTGAGTGCCTGTGAAGATAGAGCTGAGACCCCTCCAAGTCTCAGGCGGAGTGTTTCAAAGTGTGGTAACGTAGGAGCTCCACATCTGAGATGCCGGGCTGGAGTGGTGAAGGATGCAGGAGAGGGAAGGAAGCAATGGCTGGAGTCACTGTGATAGTCACACCCAAGCTGCACCAGCATAGGGCACTTGTGTCTGTGTGAGTCTCTCTCCACAGGGGCATGTGTGAATACGAGTGTGTATGAGTGTTCACACGTGTGCGGGTGCACATCCCAGACTGACTTCACGAGTCTTCCTCAGTTACATTCTGGAAATCTTACTTGTTGAGGTGGAGTCTCTCACTGAACCGAGAGCACGGACACGGCTAGTCTAGCCGCACACTCGCTGCAGGGACCCTCCTCTGAGTGCTGGAGTTAGGGCAGCCTGCTGTACACCCCTAGCATTTATTGCTGGCTCTGGGAATCCACACTCTAGGTGCTCGGCCATCTCCCCAGTCCTCCACATGCTTTTTCTTTCTCCAAGTAACTGAAAAAGGTCACCATGAGGTGTGTACAAGTAAAAGCAAACTTTCCTGCATCTTCACAAAATCTGATTTTCAAAATCAGTAGTCTCACATCTGCTGTCCACTCCTGAAGATTCGGATTTGGGGAGAGAAGCTGGCTTCCTGGTCTGACATGCTTATTTAGTCACACACATCCCGTAGGGAACAAGACTGAAGACACAAGAGCAGGCTTGAAGTCAGACGCACTAGTTAACCCTGCCCTAGTGAACTGACAGCCACTATTCAGATTTTCTGTGTACAAAGTGCTACCCTCGCCTGTAATCCCAGCACTCAGGAGGCAAGGCAGGCGGATCTCTGTAAGATCAAGGCCAGCCTGGTCTATAAATCGAGTTCCAGGACAGCCAAGGATACACAGAGAAACCATGTCTCAAAACAAAACAAAACAAAACCAAAAGTGCTACCCTCATAGCCCCCTACATCACTCGGGGACAGAGCTGGGGAGGGCTTACACACAAGGACACCAAGAAGTGGCTGCAGCCTACATTTGATCAGAGCCTCATGAAGCCCAGCACCCTTCACCCTCATCTGCGTGGCCTCACCACTGGCCACTCTGCAGCACCACACTCATCTGCTCATGTAATTCTTCCTAGTTCTTGGGCCTGGGCCCTTATTAAACCCTCTCCACAGGAGTCAAAACTGCCCACGATGACGGCTCTGACTTCTGCCGCAATGCCGGGCCTCGACTCCAATATTAGTCTGAGACTGCCATCTTCCCAACTCCTCACATTTAGTCTCTAAGGCCCATGGATCCTCTTCCCAATACCAAGCACACTCTCTTCTCCCAGAGCTACTGTTCTGGGGAGGCAGTTCCCAGGACCCTGTGCCACCACCCACTGTCCCCTCCTCACAGCAGCCAAGGTAGATGCTCCTGCCTATGACCAATAAAGTCACTGAGTCCTGATTTCGTCCTGACTGCAAGCACCCCTCCAGGGCAGCCCCCATGGCTGCCTCTCGAGCATCTCACCCCAGGCCTAAGCTCCTCCCACACCAACCTTTGCACACTCAGGCCTCAGCTTCAGGACCTCTTCATGATGAAGAACACCTAGATTCTCATGGTATGCTTTCATGGCATCCTGGACTACTTCAATTATTTGTTACAACTAATTTTAAAGCTACCTGTGCAACCTTTCTCATTTCAATGGTTTAATTGGCTAGACCTCATGAAGCCAAAGACTGCAGTTCTGTAATTCCCACATACCCTGGCGCATCAGATAGTGTTTGTTTCTTTCAAAGTGACGAGGCTGGACAAATGAGGAGAGGTCTCAAACACACTCTGTTCTCTCAACCCAAGGGACAAGCAAAGGCCAACCACATGTCTGAGGGGCTGACCGATCGATCCTCTCTCCTCTCAGCAGCAGCCACCGGCCCAGCCATGGCACCTGTGCTTGCCCAGGCCTTGTCAAGTCACTTCTTGGACCTTCCCGTCCCACTGCTGCTACTCTACAAATCCTTCTCTAAAGCCCACAGCAAGGACCCTGGCATGAAGTCGCACTGGCACCCACTGCTGAGCAATGTTGCAGAAGATTTCCTCCATCACTCTGAGTACTCCAGACAGAAACTCACCTGTGCTCCGAACAGAACTTTAATCCTCACGAGCCTCCACTGACTGACCTAATCCTCCCTGCTTCACAAATGGCAAATACCCACCTTGCTGCGGTTCACACTAAATCCCAGATTCCTCTCCTTCTCCTCACATAGATCTTATTATCCCATGAGTGGTTTCTTCAGACAACCTCTAAATCGTGTCCTGAATTTGGTCTTCTCCCCACTGCATGCAAAGGCTCCATGGCAGGAACAAGCTCAGCATGCTGAAGGAACAGGAACAGTGGGGCTGGAATGCTGAAAGGCCAACGGCTCCACCATGGCTTGCTAGAGCCCCCTCTATTTAGAAGAACTTTGGGGCATACAGTTGACGTTTAGAGTAACTGGCCTGAAAGATACTTGCTTTTTATTTAATTCCTTCTATAAATATAATAATGGAACATATGAATATAATAAACTTCAAATTGTACAAAAGTCTCTCATCTCATTTTCTGTCACCTTTGCCTAGAGCCAAGCTACCAGGGCCACCACCTCAAGTATTCTTGAGAGGCTACATGCACCAGTATTTCTGTTTCTCTACCACAGGGGTATTTTTAAAATGTAAATTAGATAACTCTTGTGCTTAAAACCCTTCAATGCTAGAAATAATGAACTTCCCAAGGCCAATGAGCCCCCAGCTGGGCGCTGTCGTCCTAGCTCTCCTGCACTGGGCTCCAGCCACACCATCGGAACCCACACCATCAGCTGTCCCACACAGACCTGCACCATCCTCTCTCTCCAGGATGCCTCCCAGCTGGCCAGCTTTGACTCCCAGCCTCATCACTATTGCTTCTACCTGAAGCGACTGAAGTGCCCTGTGTATCCCATGTGCTGCACACCTCCCACAAAGAGCAACAGCACAGAGGCAGACTCTCATTCTATTCTTCCAGAACTCAATGAAGACAGACAATAACTTTATCTAACAGACAACTCACTAAAGACAGAGGAATTTCTTCGAGCATAAAGGGTCACTTAATGTCAGTGAAAGTACCCTCCCCCACTCCAAAGAAGACCAGCGTGTGTGCACTTCTAGTTCCATGGGTACCGGCTGCAGCAGGCACCATTACTGACTGATGTAGACAGGTGTGCTTGTGCACTAACAGGTTTATTTTTCTACTGCTGTGAATAATCCACACTCCTACTCACAGATTAACACGCAGACATGTAAAGATGGCATGGGTAGACAGCAAAGAAGTGTATCACAGGCCTCCAATGATGTTTGCTTCATCCCTAGTATGTTGGTCAGTTACTCCTTATTCAACAGAAAATTAATCCTGGTACAACAGTTCAGCTCCAGGGAAGATTGAAACAAGATTACTGATATAAAACTGGCCTCTTAACTTGTAAGTCTAGAGCCTTCCCACTCTTCATGGATAAATCTATAACTTGGCAGGGCATGGTCCTGAGAAGGAGGTAGCCCTATGCGCTAATGACAAGGACTCAGCTACGCCATCCCGAGGTCCAGGACCGAAACAGATGAAGAAGGCAGGGTGTTGGCACATGTGGAGCATCCTGGTGATCAAGAAGGACAAGGCTTGCTAGGCCTCACAAAACTCCAATGGTAGCTGGCAGGCTGCCTGGGGGTTCCCAGGACTTATCTTTAATTGGAGCACCCTCTGCCACTCCCATACAGCTCAGAGCCAGCCATTTCCCAGGTAGCACAAACAGGCATTCTGACAACTGAATCCCAAACAGAAACTCTGGCCTGGGGGGAGTATTCAACACTGGGATGGATCTGCTCCCTGCAGCCCATAGGACCTTCCTAGAGGACATCAGAGTGAGGGAAGCCTCTAGAAGGCTACAGAACAGCTGGGATTCCTCACAGGCCAGTCTAACCTCTCTTCCAGACACTTGTAGTTTCACATGTTCACAAGTAGTGAGTGAGGCCTCTAATCAGATACAAAGGGGCCCCTGTCCTGTCTGACAGTAGGGGAGTGTCTGGGAATACAGGCTCCAAGGAAGCCAGCCTTGTAGTACCGAGGACACCCACACCAAGCAGCTACTGTGTGTGATTCTGTCTAGAGCCCCTGGGAGAAAAGGGATAAGAATACCGCCTCACCCTCAGTGTGCTGGTTGCTTTGAGCACTCCAGTGAACCGCAAAGCTGACACAATCACTTTTTTTGTTTTTGTGCCTGAACTCTGCTGTGTCAAATCCGTCTCAGCCAACCTGAGGAGTGTAAGTCCTCTTCCTGATCAGTCAGGGAGGGGTACAGCTTCTCAGCCAGTCTAGCTGAGACCTTTCATGGCCCTTGCAGTCCTGTTCCAAGGACGTGGCTCGGCAGCAGCCTGGCTCTGAGTCTTAAGAGACTGAACAGCTGTAGTGCCAACAACACCCAGCACCACGAAAGCCAACAACACAACCCAAGAACACACCACACACAGATGGGGCTGAGGCTCATGGAAGACAAACTGGCTTTTAAGATGCTTTCAGGGATCTGGGCTTGGTGGGTCCCAGCACTTGGGAGACAGAGGCAGGAGGATCTTTGAGTTTGAGGCCATCCCCCCCCCCCCCAACCAAAGATGTTCTTCTCAGGGAAACCAGTTCCCACTGCTATTACCACAGGACGGTATTTTGTCTCCTGCTGGCAAACAATGTAGGAAAGCTGAAGTGGCTGCCTTCTTGGAGTGTACGTCTCTAGGACCTGTGTTGTATGACCTCCTCAAGACCTTGCTCTGTTTAGGTAAAGGTACTTTCCAGAATTAGACACAAACTTCACCCATACTCATCTTGGAGGAAAGGTGGGTGAAATCTCACCCCACAAACAAAGGAGTGAAGTTCCAGTGTTGGGCCGTCGTCCAGCAAGGGAAGGAAGTGATAGGCTCAAGGTGTCAAGAGTGTTTACTGGTTGGCTGCACAGAATATTCGTGATCTATGGGGTGGCTGAGCAGAGGAGGACAGAAATCATCGCTTCCTGCAGCTAAAGAGCACTGAGACAGATGGAAGGAAAACAGGAAGCAAAGCAAGAAACCAGCTGCAAGTAAAATCAATACAACCAGGCCCTACGAGACGAACCAAGGGCATCCAGGGAGGCCAGCCACATAGGGTGCCCTTCAAGGATGTCCGTTTTCACGGGTAGTGAGGACATGAATCAGTGTTAAGAAAAACAATGCATACTCTCATGGCAACGCCACTCCACCACCTAGAACCCAGATGTGGGAGAGACAGCAACACTACAGGCCTCTCCCCTAGAAATACCTTATTTAAATAAGGTTTCAAGTGAGACACAGAACGCAACTTAAGGAAGGGTGAGGTTTGTCTCAGTGGTTAGAGTACTTGCTATTCTTTTAGAGGACCCAGATTTGGTTCCCAGAACATACATGGTGGCATACAACCAACCGTAACTCGAAATGCCAGGGGATCTAACAGTCTCTTCTGCCTTTAGTGGGCATGAGGCACACACACATAAAAAAGGTGTAGCTTTGGCATTTCTGATACTTGATTTCAGAGCCTGAGTTTTAACTCTAAGAACTGAGGCACCCTTGTTGTACAGTGCCTTTTGAAGTGTAGAACGGACACAATCTAGGTCCTAAACAGGGACAGACAATCACTGGCACAATTCTTCATGTCCCTACAGGACTCCCAATCTGTTCCCATGGTAACTGCAAGTCACTATACACTGAGGATGAGCTGTGCTTCTGAAACAGGCAGGAGAATAAACATGACCTCCTCAGACAGCACTCGCACTCTGGAAAGAGGGGCAGCCATGTAGACAGGATTTCAGCACAGTCTAAAACCACATTCACAGAGGCCCAAGGTGAATTCTAAGGAGAAACAGCTAAGTACTACCAGGAGAATGAGGTCACTTCATCAAGTAAGGCTGTATCAAAAGAAGGCCAACTTTGGCAAGGGCTCTGACTTAGAAAATTGTTGGAGGTTGAAGTTTGGCATTACCAGAAAGCCCCTGAGTTCGGTGCTAAATGATGGACTCCCCTTTTTCAGCAGGGTTTCCCGGACTGCTGGACCACATCCTCTATCTGAAGAATGTCACATATTCCTTAGGGTGATTACAGGCCCAACCCTTTCTCCTGATAAGAAACCCTGTTCAGTGAACACCTGGAGGTACCTCCTCATGCGAATGAGATCTCTTGGTGCCTTGGCTTTCAGTTAATGACCTCTGTCCACGTCTCTAACCATACCTAGAGCCCCCCCCCCACTCCACTCTCTGCTGCCCATGGGATAATTAGGTACTGCATTTTCTTTCTTATGATAGAACCATGCTACCACATGTAAATGAAGTATCCCTGGTACTCCTAGCCCCAGCAAATCAAATACATTCACCTCCAAAACCCCTCCCACTGCCCAAGGTTCATAATGTCCCTTTTCACAAAATAAAACTCTCCTTTCCTCCACCATAATCGTCTGAGACTTGGCTGTTTATTTTGTACCCTTGTTGGTGACAGACAAGCTTGACCAGGAGGAAGAGGCACAGCAGTCCTTCTGGTGGCAGAGTGAGTAGGAACAAGGCATGACACAGGGTCATTGCAGATGCACCTTGACAGGCAAGAGTCTGTGTTGGCAATGTGCCCAGCTGCTGGGTTACTGCCAACACAGGAGTCCTAAGATCCTTCCCTGCTTGCATTCCAGATAGTAGCAGGTATGTGAGGCTGAGGTAGGAGACAAGTATGGTCACACACAGCAAGCTATGACCTCGCATTTTCTGTGACCTCAAAGAACCCAATGTAAAACAGTTTTGTTTATGAACTGTACTTTTCCCCAAAGATGAAAAATTACATAAAATAATTGGAATTAAGACAGGAAACCTTATCCTGATAGTTTAGCTTTAACTGACTTTTCTTTTCACCAATAAAAATTCAAGGAGAAAAAAGTACATACCAATAACTAATGTTAACAATGCCTTTCTAGATTTTATACCTTCAGCCAAAATATTCTATCAGGAAGCCCCAAGGCTGAATACTTGTTGTGAGGTTCAAACATGCAGATGGGGACAGGCCTAGCCACTGCTTCACCATAGTGGGCCTGCCCTCAACACTCTTGCCAGAAAATTTTCCCTACAAGCAGCAGGCTCACTGGACTCACTGGACAACACCAAGCCCAGGATGATCCCTGGGGCTAGACCACCACATAGTCCAGCAGGGTCTATGGAGCTGACCACATAGCCCAGGTCCCTAGGCATGTAGAAGGACATCAGAAGAAAGGGGACAGAGAAAGGGAGGTTGGTGCTAAACCAATACTCAGGAAGCATGACTTGCTCAAGTGACAGAGAACAGAACTGATCAGTTCCCTAGAAGTTCATAGAGAAAAATAAAATCTCATATACTGGAAACTTCATCTCCAAATTCACACATTAATGGTAATTTGGAGGTGAGACTTTTGAAATGTAGGATCATGCTCAGCCATGACGCTAGCCTAGCAAATGAACCAAGTCAGTTTTAACTGATGCAAAATCTCACTTACTAGATTTCTGCTTAGTTGAAATTTCTAGTAACTGTCTTTAAATCACCTTTATGTTTGTGTCCTATGGCACGGTGAGCTTGTGAAGTACAATGAACTTTGAACACATCAGGATTACCAAAGGCAGGGGCACTCTCCCCAGGAATAGACTGCTGAGGGGAGTCACAGTAAGAACATTCCAGAGGTACTAGAGTATCTAGTGACCGATATTCAGACTAGCTAAAACATACACTGAAGGCCCTAGAAAACATACCTCTTTTGCAAAAAACTTTGTGAATATGTCATTAATTTGTAAAAAAAAAAAAAAATTACAATCCGTTGTTTTTACAAAACATTATTTCATATACATGTATGAAATGCTATCTGGTGTTATTTTGCTGCAAAGACCTCCTTATAGGGGTCCCAAATCCTGAGCAGAGATTTGAAGGCTGAACTAAATGGAGATTAAGGAGTCAAAGATACTGGTTTGGCAGAGAGACCAAAAGACACGATTCATGAAGATGTGCTGGGTCATATGTGGACAGCAGGGCACAGGGGGCGACGGAGGTGGTGCACTTACTGAGGCTGAAGCCTTTAGCTGAGAGCAACAAGGGACATCCCACGAACAGCCAGCAGCCACACAAGCTCTATAGCCACAGTGTAACCAGGAAGTGACACCTTTCCACATGAACAAGTGAAACTGTGGAATGTAAAGGCTACCTACAGGCCACATGGAGCTCCCTCTGCTAAGCCACATGTGAATGCTTCCTGCACTGTCCTGGTCATGGTCCTTTAACACAAGTACTAACTCTCACTAGGGTGAGGCCACTGTGGGACACCCACCCTTAAGTTGTGCTGAATGCTGAAAAGACTTAATTTCAGCCTAAGACCACAGTCAGTCAAGGGGGTGAGGGGTGCAGGAGGAAGATCAAGTGCAGCTGTATCTTACCTAACATTAGCATCTAACCTAACAGCTTTCTCCTGTGTGTCTACCGAACAAGGCGAAAAGAAAGGGAAGCAAGGTGCACACAGACTGAGAAAGAGTAGACTGTGTTCACAGATGACACATGCATGTGCACCATCTTATGACATGAAAAACTAACAGGAAATCCAGCCAGGCCAGATATGCTCCAAAAAATACCCAACTGTTTCTGGAGGAAGCAGCAATCTAAAAACAGGCACTGTGGATTCCAAGCACAAAACCAACAGAAACTCAAGAATAACTGAACAAAAGATATATACTGAAAAATATAAAACATGGCTAAGAAATCCTTTAAAAAGCCTAGGTAAATAGAGATATTTTTATCTGTGAGTTGGAAACTGTTTTCATGACCAGCGCCCAAAGCAGAAGCTGTTAGGGTGGGGGTGGGAAGGGGTGTCCTGCAGTTTCTTCACCTCCAGGCAGGTCAGCTCTGCTGTGACAGTACTTTTTTCTGTGAAGTGAGCAATGTTTGAAAGGTGAATGAATACTTCACCAAGATGCCGGCGTAGTCAAAGCACATGGAGATGATGATCAGTGTGTGCGAGATGTCCCCTGGTCCAAGGAGAAGAAACTGACACAGGCGTCAGGCACTCGCTAGGGCAGCTGGAGAGGAACAGCAGAGTAGCAAAGGCTGCCAAGGCATGGGGAAGCTAGACCCCGATGATGCACTGCTGAACAACTCTGAACCAGCACAAGACACGGGAAAGGCGCTGCTGGCAGCTAGTGTCAGAGGCACACCACCACTTCGCCCTCCACCCCATGTACCTACCCAATACAAATAAAGCTGCAAATCATGTCTGTCCACCTAGATATATATGGAAACGCTGACTACACATGATAAGCATGGACTGTCCCCTCTCAATGTAGCATTCTCAGATGAAGAATAACTAACCAAAGCAACACAAATGACTCTCAAAGCATGTCACGTGACATGCACTGTGAATCCATGGATACTAACATTCTAGAAAAAGTAAAGCTGCCAACAAAAAGCAGGTCAGTGGTTGGCTGGGGCTAGGGCAGGAAAATGAAAAGATTAGAGAGGGGACTGAGTCCTTCCAGAATGATGCAACTATAAAGCCAAATGATGATGACTACACACAACTTACAAAGAATTTACTATGACTTTCTGCATTGTAAAATGAGAGAATATGATGGAATGTAAAATGTTATATTAACTTTTAAAAACTTTAAAAATATTTCTGGACAAAGAATTAACCAAAATTATTTATTAGATCAAAATTATAAAATACCAGCAATTCCTTTCATAATAATCCCCATTTGTCTATAAATAGGTAGGCTAGACTGTCCAACAACAGGCTCTGATGAGAACTGTCACGGCACTACCCCTGTTGCTAAGACTAAGACAGCAGCAGCTGCACACTGCCACTGAGGTAGAAACCTCGTGTCAGGAGATTGGGTGTCAGTAAGGAGAGGCAGGGAGGTGACATGGGTAGCAGACATGCTCTGGGTGCTCTGTAAAGGAAGGACTTGTTTCGCTTGGGGAAGAGCAGCGCCCACACCTGTGCCGTCTCCACACTGGCAGGCCAAGCACACAAGGCAGGCTGGACCTCTGGAGGAGGCGCAGGTCTAACATTTCCATTTGCTGTGATAAGACAAGCAGCACAGGGACTTGGCTGTTTTGTATGAGCACAGTGAGGGTGGGGAAGAGGTGCCGCATGGTCCCTAGAAGCCTTTGTTTCTCTCACATAATAACAGTTCCCACCAGAGGATACTTTTCCTTCCGGGAGTGTGCAGAAGACACATCTTTGCTCTTGGGCCATGGGTAACAACCCAGCTGCTAACTCAGGAGTGTGGGAGAAACGTGACCCTTTATTACCAGACTCCAAATGGGAGTTCCTGCAGGGTGGGTTTCTTCATGGCTCCAACCAGATCAGTTCTGGCTATGTTAGAGGATCTCTAGTGTCCTGTACTTGATTTAAAAAAGAAGTCAGATCATGTTGACCATATACCAAACCACTGATGGTGCTTGCCCTGAGCTAACATTCAACCTCCTGAACCCAGAACTAGAACCCTTCTCTTCCTTTCTACTAGCCCTTTGCCACTCTATGCCAGTTCTAACCAGCTGTAGACACCATCTCTATAACCAATGCTGCCTTAAGTGTTTACCTTTTTTTCGTCTCAGCCACATTCGTCCTTAAAGCCTTAGCTGTAGAAGCTTGTACAGTCTTCCAGGAGGAAAAGAAGGCCTCCTGCCCCTTTCTTCTTAATGTATCTTGTAACTTAGTAACAACTCTAGTGATTGCTTGTATGGTGGTAGTTTTTTATATGTATGCATACTTTCCTGTTAGGCCCAGTAAATCACTACTTATGAAAACCATCCTACAGGTCCTTGGAGAAGTAGCTGGTTCTGGTCCAGGGAAAGTAAGTGTAAGATTTGGACACATCTTGTTAGCCATAAGTAAGGACTTGTTCCTTCTCCTCCCTCACCCTGCCAATGAGGTAGGGGCCGGGCTGAAAAAAACTTCAATTTGGCCAAATGTGGAACAATGTGAGTAATGAAAAAAATTATAAAACAACACTGACTCATAAGCCAGTGGAAAAGGGTGAAGGGAGGAATATACAGAAGCCATAACTAAAAAAAATGGGAAGAAAGGAGGCCCCACCTAAGAGAATGTCAGTGTCAAAAGCCAACTGTGGAATCAAATCCTTGTGAACGATCACATGAGATTGGTTTACACAAGATTCATGACTAGATACCAAACCTCAAGCAGACAGAGTCTCTCCATGTAGCCTTGGCTGGCCTGGAATTCTCTATGTAGACCAGATTAGCATCAAACTCATAAAGATCTGCCTGCCTCTGTCTCCAGAGTGCAAGGATTAAAGGCATGTGTCATGGTGCCCAGTCTCTCAGGGACATTTTGATGAAAAGCAGAGCATTAACATAGTGTCAAAGTAATTTCCACATGTGGCTTATTAGGTGCAATAGTGAAGGTGGAGAAGAAGGTGGCTAGGGTACGATTGTAAATCAATAACAAGAGCAAGAGGCAAAACACATCACCATTGTTCAGTAGTACTGTAGCTGGCTGATAAAATGCAACTAAAATCCTTAAGAAACACACTCCAAATGAGGGATGCTCCAATTTTAAAACCCATGGAAGTGTGTGTGTGCACATGTGTGTGCAAATACAACAGAGGGTCACATTTTAAAATGCCGAAATTGTAAAACAAAGTTTGTAAGAATGTTCTAGATTAAAACAGACTAAAGATACTTAACAACACCTGCTCATGGACGAGAGCCTATACTGAAGGAGAAAGCAGCTTTGGAAAAAGAATATAACTAGATCACGGACACAAATGGAGCATGGGTAGAGATCCAGGAATAGCAAGGGCACAGCTCTCTGAAGCTGGTGTGTGCTGCTGTGACTGGCTTTGCAGACCAAGTGTCCCCAGCAAACAGTTTACAGGAAGGAAAAGCCATGACAATCACAACTAGCTCTCAGATGGCCCAAGGGGGGGAAAAAAAATCTTATTTCCTAATAGAGCTGAAAACAAGACCTGGGGTCCACTGCTAATTTGTTCGATTGGGCTCAGAGAATCTTATTTTGAAAAGCTTATTTTGAAAGAGGGGTGTTCAGAGTAGTATTAATGGTCATGTGGGACTTCACTGAACCTCTGGGAGTGGGCCAGCAAGCATGTCCCAACACAATTACCCAGCTAGTTCTCATGTGCGCCACATTTAGCCCTTTGTCTATGAGCTCGTAGATCTTGTATGTCTCTAATTCCTCACAGAATTTAGCAAAATGCTTTGATAGGTCATCTCAATAAACACCTGTCATTCTGGTTTGACAGTGAATGACAAGAGGCAAAATGACCACAGCTGCATGTGAAGACAACACGCTGCACAAGGCCAGCCACAGCACTGTGGGGCTCTGACATGAACAGAAAACTTACTCTGAAAACCATCAAGAAAGTGACATTACCATGAGGTCATAAAAGCAGCACTAGTCCTGTGTGAAGCCAGCTGAGTCACCACATACTAAAAACATGGAAAAATCACATGCAAGTTCTTACACTGGCACTTAGCAGGCAATTCTGTGGTCCTGAGAAGCCATGCATGGCAGTCACAGAGTCATGCTGAGGAGTCACAGCACTCAGGTGCAGTGCATGGCCCAGCCAGACTCAGCGAGAGTGGCCAGACTTAACAACATCCTCTAGGTGGGCTTAGGAGACAAGACTACTACAACAGAAATGACCAATTCTGTCACCCTGCCAAGTAGAAATGCAACAAGTGAGCCTATTCTGTGTGGCTGCCTTGGCCCTGAGAAGGTGAAGATGCTCTAGGATGTAGGACCGTCCCACTCACACCACACGCCTTTTCTAACTGGTACCCAGGTTTTCACAGAAAAGGGTGTTCCTTCAGTACTGTTACGTCAATTTGGTATTGACGTAAAGGTTATCTAGTCACAGTGAGGCAGAGGAGAATTCATCTTCAAAATTCACCTCCTTATTGAAGGCCCAGGGAACATCCTGGCAATTAACAATTCCTATCACCTACAGCTGTCCTATGTGAGAAGGCTCAGAACTCGCCTTACAAATTGCTCTTTTGAAGATCAAAGGGAAGCTGAATGTGTCTGTGTGTGCTCTCGATGAGATTGTAATTTAATGGAATTTTTAGAGAAGGCTTTGCTGGCAGTGCTTGGATGACAGCCCTGGGGCGGAGGATTCAGGGGAGCTTGGCCGGTCTTCCCTTCGGAGCATCTTCTCTGCCTTTAATTGGCACCTCATTAGAAATTAATGAAAATGACATCCTCTGTTCTTCCTGCTCTAGGCATCGAATGCTACAAAAAGGCCCATCACAATTCATAACACATTCAATTTATATACCAATGGCTCTTAAGCATTATTTATGAGATGTGAATTTCTTGTCAGCAGTTAATAACCTGTACAGACTAGAAGAGAAATGGAACCAAAGATTGCGAATAAATACAGAGAAGGATTTTTCTGCAGTGGAGAAGTGTTCTGTTTTAAGCTCAACTATGTTGAGCCTCCACTTTCAGTAGTAAATATGTTTCCCTCTAACACCTTCTAGGGCAGTTAGTATGTTCCCAACACTCCATGAATCTTCAAGGAAATCACTGCACACACAGCCCACTCTTTCCAAGAAGAATCCAAGCAGGCAGACAGGAGGAGCAACACAAAGCAGTTTGTCAAAGCCAGCCCCAGAGCACATGTCCCCTGCTGTCCTTCATCTTTTCATCAGTGGCAGGTGACTCAGTCATTTTTCTGGGCTCATGGTCTAAGGCTCTTGATGAATTGGAGTGAACTCCACTGTCTAGGAAGACTCCCTCTGAAGGGACTTTTCTCTTAGAATTGGACAAGGAACTATATGTTGTTAGGTAACTGAGACCGAACTCAGGTCTCTATAGTGAACGCAGAGACCCAGCCTCCTGGCTAGGAGGTGAAGCGCTTTGTGGTATAACTGAAACACTTTGATGGTACAGCTGCCCACAGTGACAGGACTTTTTTCACTGGGTGTTAAGACCTTTGGAAACTGAGGGGTTTGCATCAAATCTGCAGGGTAACTGTGGAGCCTGGATCTTCTAAACTACTCTGTGAACTCTCCTGTGCCTGGCTGAGGAGGAAAGGAAGCATTAGCCCCTGCCAGAGGCAAGGCAGCGAGCATCCCATGGACCAACTGCTTCATCTGCCTCAGCAAATCCTGCATACTATCAAGGACTCCGTCACCTCTAAGAGGAAATAAGAACATTTCTACCTTTTTAACCTGACAAGCAACCAGTCTGTATAATAAGGGCAGTAGAAGAAATGGTCAGGGAGGCTGCTCAACTTAGCTAACAGAATAAATTGCTGAAAACCAGCACAGCTAACCTCAACACAGAAGCAAGAACCTGCCCCAAAACTTTCCCAGTTCACCACAGAACCCTTCCCTGACTTACTGGGGCACACCACAGGCTTCGGTATAAGCTGAGTCTAAAACCCTGCAGACACTGTCTGCTCCCACCAACCCCAACTCCCTTCTTTATACTTTTCCATGCACAATTTACAGCAGAACTAAATGATACACACACACCTTCCTGTCCCCACAGCACAGATAACTGAGGCACCAGAACAGAAAAGATTATCTCTTCAGAAGACAGACAATGCCCCCAAAATTCAACTTCACAAGTACACAGGGAACTGTATAGCCCTCTGTGCCAGCAACTGTAATATAGGACAGCTACAGCCCAAAAATGAAGAGGAGACTTAACGCTTACTTTCTGGAGTGGAAGATGGAGAGCTGTCAGAGGCTAAGGCCAGGCTCAGTCTGCAAGATGACAGCCCTGGTCCACAGACCAATTTTTCTCACAGTTTCAAAATTTTTTCTCATAGTTTTTCACATTTCAAAAACCAGAAAATAAAAATAGGGACAGAAAAACTATAAGGGAGCCTAAAATAATACAGCTACAATTTTAACTTTGTGACATGATATATGTGAAGAAAAGAGTTTGCAATGTTTTGTTCCAGTGTCTATAAGACACAGTTTACTATACTTTAAACTACATCCATGTAGAATCCTAAGAGGTGGCGCTGTGCTGAGAATGGAGAAGGAAAGATGATGTTCCAGCTGCTTCAAGGTGTTAACTCACTGGATCAATGAGGGCTCTAGAAAGAAAAACTTCTAATCAAACCACAATGGAAAGGGATGTGGAGGAAAATATATTAAACCATTCATCTATGATGAATTTAGTCTCTCAGTTTTATGGGATGCATCGAAACTTTTGCTAGTCCGGCTAATTTCTAAAGTCTTGAGTGAGAGAGAAGCAGTCAGTAGGAGGGAGACAGCAGAGGCAAGCTGTATGAGATGGAGTGGGGTCAGGAAGGCACTTTCAGTAGGGTGCTCACCACAGCGACAGGATCCCAGTTCCTGCTGCACCAGCTCCAGCTTGGTCTGGCACTGGAAGCACCGACGCCGACTCTTCTGCTTCGATCGGTTGTTTTCCTCGGGCTGCTCAGTGTTCTCTAGAAGTCGAGGCCGTTTCACTGGTGAAGCCTCGTTCTCAGACTGTGAATCTGACCAAAACAACACATTTGAGGATCAGGACTAGTGTCTGGCTGGGCAGACACAACTGTCCAGAGTACTGCCAAGCTTCTCCAATTAGTTCCTCATATTGCAGCCATGTGACCCCCAGTCTTCCTGACTCAAACCATTAACAACCCTTCTCAAAGAGGTCTAAGTGCTCAATCAGGAACCTCAGAAGGTCCTGCACAATATGCCCTTCCAACCTCTCTTTCCCACCATATCTTGCTGCTTTCTCTAAGTGTTCCATCTACACTTGCCTTCTGACTGTCCTTCATCTCTGGCCTCAGTACCTTTCTGTTCTCCCTTCACAACTACTCAGGGCTACATGGAACCTTTTTGAAGTCTTTACTCCACAGTCAAACGTCCAATAAGTCTTGATCCTGGAGTATCAGCACCCTATTCCCTGTCCACAGAACATTGGTCCCTCTCTTTTCCTGCCTCATAGTCCTCCTGTGAGGATCATACCCCATGAGTATTAGTCTTGTTAACCTAATAGATAGCTCACACAAGGAAATTAGCACAGCACACTCAGGCTGTGTCTGCGAGTCAGCTCTGAGACCATCTCTGTCCACAGTCCACCCATGAGTGGATTCAAGCAGCAAAGAGACTGGATGGGAAGTGATGGAACTGTGGAGACAGGGCCTGGCTAGGGAAGGAGGTCACTAGGGTGTGTCCCTTGGGGAATTATCTTGCCCTGGGCCCTTCCTGTCTGCCAGGATGTGAGCTGTTTCATTCACGCTCCCTTCTACATTGACTGAAACCAGAAGCAAACTAAACCTAAGAGTGTTGGCCGCTGGGTGTCTGCCACAGGAATGAAAACCAAACATCCCTTGGCTCTTCTGGGGGGAAGGGCACATTCACCTGCATCCTGGTGCATGTGCCCACCCCACTGAAGCACAGCCTGTCTCTGGAGTGGACACTGAGCATCTGCCAACAGAACAGAAGGGCAGCATGTGCCCAGCTCGGGCTGCCACACAGAGCAACGGCCTGCACTCCCTGCACTCCTTCCTTCACCGCTTACCTCATCCCTCCAGTCAGGTATGATTATCTCTCCCAACATGAGAAACTAGATAAGCCTCCCACAAAAACAACAGAAATCAAGTTCAGTCTGTTTCCCTGTCCTACTGAGCAGAGCTGTCCAGACCCAGTTAGTGTGGTGACAGGTCAGCCTATGCAAGAACAATATTACAAAAGAGCCAGCCAAAGGAATTCACCTCACATGAGCCACACTGCTCTCCTGGGGTCCTTTCCATGAAAAATGGCACTATTTGTGATAACAACCCTATTTAGATAGCTAACAAAATTCTCTACTGCCTGTCCTATTTGAAGTATCTTTTTAAGAAATATTCCTTAACCTGGGAAGAGAGGTTGGTCCATACAAGGTAGAGGCAAGTTGAAAACTTTTCTTTTTTAAGTTATTCCGAGGAGGGTGCAGAGGAGATAAGGGAGGGGGGAGACGAGGAAAAGGGAAGAGGGGAGGGGAAGGGGAGAGGAGGGGAGGGGAAAGGAGGGGGGAAGAGGAGAGGGGAAGAGAAGGGAGGGGAGGGGAGAGGAGAGGATGCCACCCACACCACATATATGTGGAAGCCTTCTGAGGCCAGAAATGCATATCAGACTCCTTGGAACTGGAGTTACAGGTCGTTATAAACCTCCTGGTGTAGGTGCTGGGACTGAACTCTAGTTCTCTGGAAGAGAAGGAAGAGCTCTTCAACTCTGAACCTTCTCTCCAGACTGGAAAAAAAAATTTTTTTTTAAAGCTAAAGTATGGTGGAACAGCACAATTTCAATTTCACCACTCAGGGAGTACAGGCAGACAAAACCTCCACAAGTTCAATATCATCTGGGTCTACATAGCAACTTGCATGCCAGCTGGGCTCCACAGTGAGGCCCTGCCCATGAATGAACAAGTGAGCAAAACCAAGCAAGCAAGCAAATGAATAAAGCCAAGACCCTACCCACAAGTAAGCAAACAAGGAAATAAATAAATAGGGCCAAACTAATGACCCCGCCCATAAATGAATGAATGAGCAAGCAACCTAAACAGAGAGGGTATGCATGATGGTAATATATTTATAGTGTAAAAAAATGACCCCCAGACCATGGGCCTCTTTCGCCTCCACCTCTGACAGGTACACCTGTCTGGAAAAGCATAGAGCTGGAATTCAAAGCTGCTTTGAGGAATTTGGCTGAAATGGCAGAGTGTGCCATCTACTGTGGAGCTCACACTTCCCTTTCTAAAGGGAACTGTAATTTCAGGTGTTAATAGTGTTGAAGAGGGAAGCCTTGCAATGTTCAATGGCCATCGGGAAGGAGATGTGAAGAAGAGCGCTCATGTTGCATGTTCCCATGAGTGAGAACCAAATCTGAAGTGTGCGTGGTCTCCACTGAGCACTGCTTTGATGGAGACCCTCAAAGCCAGGACGGTCCAGGCCAGATCTCTTTTCCTCTCAGTTTCACCTAATCAGACTATATGCCAAGAGCATCAACAATAACACTAGGGAACAAATGTGCATAGTCCTACGCTGAGATTCTCTTCAACCATTCCACGTTAATATAAACATTGAGAACATGTTTCTACATGCTCTTGGAGGCAACAGAAGAGAGATTTTCTTGGGATAACAGGGTCTAAGAGAAGCTTCTGGTGCTACCAACAGTTAGTTTCTGGCTACAATGCACTGGCCAACCTAAGAAACTACTGGGCCCTAGCTGTTCCTCCGAGAATCAGTGGCCTAGCATCTGCATCTACAACCAAACACATCTGTGTGTACAGCTGTGCTATGAGCAGCATCTTCTGTAACTCTACAGCAGTGGTCCTCAACCTTCCTAATCCTGTGACCTTCAATATAGTTCCTCATGTTGTAGTGACCTCCAATAATGAAATTATCCTGTTGCCACTTCATAACTGTGTTCTTATGAATCATAATGCAAATATCTGATATGCAGGATATCTGATATGTGACTTCTTGAAAAGGTTGTTTGATTTTCAAATGTTGGGTTTGGGGTGGAAGCCAAGAAAACTCACTTCATATACAGAAGCTTAAAAATGAAAGTTTTATTTCTGAGCACTCAAGGAAGGCGGCTCGTTCGGGCTATGAACCACATCCCCAAAGGGAGACTGCACAACATTTTCAAAGGATGGGAACACGGTGGGGGGGGGGGGGGGGGGTTGCAGGCAATGGCATGAGCTGCAGTGTTATCCAATTGTACTTTGACATTATGGGTTAGCCTAGGAAGTACCCAAATGGAGACTTGGCCTTATCCACAGTGCCTGGCTTCAAGGTCCTTAATTTATTCTCCTAGACATGAGGTCCAGAACTCAAGACCCTTAACTTATCCTCTTAGACATTTGGTCTGGAGCTCAGAGTATCAGGTCAGCTGCATGCAGTTAGTTAGGACACAACAGGAGACTGTTTATATATTTTTACAACTTCTGCACTTTGGTGTAGATAACTGCAATTTCTATATTTTTTTACCGGCTGATAGAAAACATTTGGAGATGTGGGATAGGAGTTCGCTCCTGGGCCTGGGAATATGAACTTCGATGGAGTTATTGTCCCTGAGATGGGACCACAACCCACAGGATGAGAACCACTGCTCCACACCAAGATGAGCTGCCCAGCAGACTGTGTTCTTAGAATCAAGGTACTCTTCCCAGACACTAAGAGACCCACAGCACTAAGGCTCTGGTCTCTGCTGACTTTCTCTGCCCTCATTGATGGTCTACATTAAAAGGAAAAAGCGCTGCTGTCCTCTAATTCCCTAATGCGAGGAGTGGACAAAACTCCCCAAACTGTCTGCTGTGTGCTGCCATGGCTGCATTGTATGTCACTTGTTGGTGAAGTCAGTCATTCTCTGGCATTTTCTCACAGGTCAACTTGGTGTTTTAATGAACAGGAGCTTATAAGCTCAGCATCATAGCTATGGAAGAATTTTGTATCTCCTCTGCTAATTATTTGATGAAACCTTGTGCCGACGGGCGAGTTGCCTAAAAAGAGAAACAGATGTGTAGTGTACGGATTCTAATTACATAGTAATGAACTAAATAATTCAATTATTCAATAATAAATTTTAAGTCAGTTAGAAAAAGACTATCAGAAAAGACTCAAACACGAGTTAACAGTGAAAGAACAGTCTACCATTTACCTGGAATCAAACCTTGAGTATTTGCCTTCTGCTTCTAAGTGTCAGTCCTTCTACCTTGAAGCATTTCAGTTTTGAGAACAATGGCAGTAACCATCTAAATAATGTATTTGCACATGCTGAACTTGGTCAGCAAGAGTTAACTGTGGAGAGCAAGGTGAACAGAAGTAACTCTCACACTCAGTGTGAACTGTCACAAGAAGCATGTCCTGGGAAAGAGCATGCTCGTTAGCAGCAGCAGGAGGAGCAAGCTAGGCACAGTTTCCACCCCAGGAGTTAGGAATGACTTCTAATTAAGGTCTTTCATAAAGAGCCAACAAAGCAGATTTTTTTCCAGTGCACTTCCTCTTGAGAACTACTCTAAGCTGGGAATATCCACACAGGCTGCAGCACTCCCATGCCAGGCTCACACCTCTCAGCACCTTAGACCCCTCGTCTTGGGCCACTGTTCAACAATGACAAAGGCACCACATGCGGTCTTCTAAGA
Organism: Lophiomys imhausi; assembly: GCA_907164525.1. Classification (NCBI taxonomy): domain Eukaryota; kingdom Metazoa; phylum Chordata; class Mammalia; order Rodentia; family Muridae; genus Lophiomys; species Lophiomys imhausi. The sequence goes on along the minus strand of CAJQZJ010000247.1, from coordinate 6,075,742 downwards.
AAATTTTCACCTGTTTTACCTGTGTCCGATTTCTAGGTCTGAAGGCAACCACTGCTCAATGTGTGACAGAGGAAACATGTACAGTGTCTTTAAAAACCAAATGTCTACAGAGAGAAATTCCTCTAATTGGACTTTGCTAGTCAAGTGCAGACAGAAACTGGCACTGAGTCTTTCAACGCAGGAATACATTACAACGAGAGCCTGACAACAACAAACAGGGCTGCTGCTTCTCAGACTGTTTTGTCTCTGACAGAGATCCACGTTTGTTCCTTACTGTCACTGTTCTTGTCTTTATTACTCATGTTCTCTCCTGAAATTTTCCAAATGAATTCTGTCAGGCCTGTCAAAATTGGATCCCTGTCTCTCTTAACTCTTTCGGCAACATGCAGCTGGCAGTCCATGCCCACCTCAGGATGCTAACAGTAGCTGTGGTCTGCTGACTTCTCACCCTCTGCTCCAGCCAGCCCTCAACACAGAACCCCAGAGACAGAAACGGAGTCCAACAAAGAAGAAAAGATCCCCTAGCACCTCCACCCACACCTTCCACACTGCCAAGAGATAGAAGAACCTGTTTAATCTCGGGCTCGGTAGCAGCTTTTGAGGTACTCAATCAGTTTTTTTTTTTTTTTAAAGAACCTATCACACAGTCTCTTGACAGATTGACATTTATGATCCCAACAGCCTGTGCAAACATCAGTAAGAGCAATAATTAATGAACCCTCACACATCACTGCTGTCTCTTCCTTCTATCATTTAAAGGAGCTTAAGCTGCTGAAAACCTCTGTCCATGAAAACCACCACCCTCTCCCTGGAAAATTTGATAAAAGAGGCTTGAAAAGGGCCTGCTTTACAGGTTTCTTCCTACACTTTGCTTTCAGAGCATGTGGAGGGATTATATTCACCTTCTTCTGGCATTTTACTCTGTGTACCAGAGAAAACTTCAAGACAGTGAACTCCTTCCATCCATTAAAAAAAAATATTTCCGCACTTACTTCAAATAGGATTTTCCTTTCCTTTCTTATATTTGTAATGGTCCTAGAATAATTTCAGAATAAAGAGTTAAAACAAGAAAACAAATCAAAACAAAAACATTGCATGGACAGACAATGAGATTCTAGAGGCTGATGACTAAAGCCTTATAAAGGATGCTTTCATTTGATATGGAGCTGAGCTGAGCTCAAATACAGCTAGATGTCAGTCTAGATCATAACCACTGGACACTCGACTGCTCACAACCAGCTAAGGCAGCACAAGTGTTAGCCACTAACCACCACGCACCTTCCAGCCTCACTCTCTTTACTCCAGCTTTCTCTCTCTGGCTGTTTCCTATGCTCTTAGGGAAACCAGGGTGGGCTCATTCTCTCACACACTGAACTGAACACAGACTTCAAATGCACCAAGTTTTGATGGTCTCTGCTCTTAGGATGCTCAAAAACCAAACCATGTAAGAACTCTTCTAGAGGGTAAACACCTCATCTAACTGTCCTCATGGCTGCAGTGTGGAAGGTGTTTCCATAGAAATGCCTTATTATCAATAATACCACTGAATCCAGGGCCCTTGAGCATACTAGAAAGCGCTCTACAACTAGGCTGCCCCAGAACTATGAAGACTTCTCTTGACTAGAAGATATCATTAAGAGTAGCAGCACACAGACCTTTTAAACATCTTTGTTAGTTTTCATGTGGTATGTGAAATGCTCCGATCAACTCTATTTTTGAATCTAAATATTGATACTATCATTTAACTTTTTAAAAAGGAGCTTTTACTTTTTTAATTGTATACTTCTCCTCTAGTGCATATTCAAAACCAAAACCATAAAAAATTCAGCAGGCACCCAAAAAGCCCATATAGAGCACATAAAGGGCAGGCACCCTGTGATCAGCCCAGGTCCTCTGGAGTTTGGAGGGAAGAGCAATCTACTCCACAGTACCTGACACACATTGGACATCTGGGTAAGGTCATCTATGCCGTGTAGATATATGCCAAAGAACTGGATGTTTAACAGACTTTGCAAGGTGACCTAACTACTAGTATTACTTACTCATCATTTCCATCAGTCTGACTGTATTCCCTGTGACTAATACAGGGAATTACACTAATACTGATTCCCTGTGACTAATGTTGACCCCAGAGAGTCATGCAAATCATCCCTCTAAGCACCTCCTTTTGCTTGGCCTGTGGGAAGATTTCCCTTTCTGCTCTTGACTGTGTGATATTGTTAATAATAGCTATTAAAACATGTATTCATTGTTAAATAGCTCAAGTTGCTATTTTTCTGTTAAAAACTAAGAACACTCCTATCGTATTAAAAACATAAATGAAAAGCGTAACAAAGCTCATTCTCAACAATAATCACAGTCTCATTTAGGAACATCCCCAGTTTACCTACACCGTGTAATGATATAGCCCTCCAGATTAATGACCACTCTGTGCAGGGCTACAACCAAAGTCAACACCAAGCACCTTCTCTATGTACGACCTAGAGCCTAGTGAGTGGACATTAACATAGGAGGAAATCTATAGGAACACAAAAGGTAGAAATCCTACACTTTATGAGGGGAGCTGATTAAGAGGAGAAAGAGAAGACTGGATAAAGGTGTTTTAGCCGGGAATGGAGGCACATGCCTTTATTCCCAGCGCTCAGGAGGCAGAGGCAGGCAGATCTCTGTGAGTTCGAGTCCAGCCTGATCTACAGAGTGAGTCCAGGACAGCCAAGGCTATTAGAAAAACCCTGCCTCAAAAATCTGAAAGAAAAAAATGAAAGGAAGGAAGGAGGGAAGAAGGAAGGAAAGAGAGAGAGAGGTATCTCCTGAGCTAACCCTTCAGTGTGATCAGGAAGGCACGTGGCTTTGGTTCCCATGTGTCCCCCGGCCACCTTGTGTTATGCTCACCTACTGTACCACATCCATAGTGAACAGTCCGCGTCCACCTTCTCTTTACTAGATCTCAGGTGACTGTTTCACAGAGTGTGAAGGTACCTGGAGAACATGTCTGAGGGTCTTTGCTCATTTGTATGTTTGAAATGGAAAATAAAGGTATTGGTCATCTTTTCTCTTTAATTGTTGCCACCTACTTTAATTCCACCCTCACCCCACCCCACCCCAGGAGTTCAAGGCATCTCACTCAGTATCATTCACTGGTCAGCTCAATTTTCCTTCTGTGATGTTTAATATATTGATCTGTCCACACAGGCACATAAATAACTTTCACCACCAATTTTTCCTCTATCAATAATTTTCTTAGACCTTTTTACACAGCTATAAGATAAAATAAAATTTCATGTACGCTTCACCCACTTTCCCCAAACCAGGCCACTTGTGTGGATGGTATTTTCAAGTCGTCCAATACCTCCATCACCACAAGACTCCTTCACACTGTTTGCCTACTGGTTTTCTTATTGCATCTCTCTGTACTGTCTAACCTGATCTCAAACCCAAGTGCTGGGTTCGAGGCACGCACAACTCCACCTGATTTACACTGTCCTTTGAGAACCATGCCTACTTCCAACCCACTTGTCTGTTCTCTTATAATCACTATCTGTCCTCCATTTCTATACTTCGGTTTTTTTCAAGAATACTTCCAGACAGATAACACATGTACACGGAGGTATAAATGGAATCATGCAACATGTAACTTTCTGTCCAATGTAATATTTTTGTTTTGTTTGGAGACAGGATCTTACTGTGTAGTCCTGGCTGGCCTGGAATTTGCTATATAGACCAGGCTGGCCTCGAACTCACAGAGATCCGCCTGCCTCTGCCTCCTGAGTGCTTACAGTGATTCATCCAGTCCTGCCTCCTTAGTAGTGCTGGACTTGAAGGTGTGAGCCAACACATGTGGCTTAGCCAACATAATTTTTAAAATCATGCATCAAAGTAGGCAGATAAATGACTAAAGAGGCTCCTTTTGTTAAGTTTCTGCAATAACAGCAACTGAAAGTATATATTATGAACACATATGTTCTAAACATTTCACATATGTTAACTCACTTAATTTCTGCAAGGCTATGAGGGAGGTATTATTATTTCCTGAATCTCACAGATGGGGAAACCAAGACACAGGGTAAAGGAAGTTCTCGGTTCTCAGCTGGACTCTCTGCAGAGCTGGACTCTGAACCAGGAAGCCCGTCAGCAGTTGTTCTGCTGTCCTACGTAGTGGCTGTCGCATGTGAAGACTATTTCTGCTCCCCATAGAGCACCTTACCAAGAGGATGAGTTTCTCCTACTTTCTACACATACAAAGGAACTGTGATCCCTAAAACAAGGGAGGGAAAAGCTCTGGCCCACGAGTGGGCATGAAGACAAGCCCCACTCACTGTTTCAGAACCCCGACCACAGCCACCATCAGTTTCTGTTGGACAGATGTCTGCAGAGCAATGTTTGTCCACTGTTTAGAATATGATTTATATGATGTCGGACTGTTCCTCCCATACCTGCTAAGAACTTTCTGGAGTTCTACAGTTACAGTGATTTAATTTATATAAAATCATCTTTATTCTTTCTGGTGCAATCTGTCATATATTGAGCTTAATACTAGATTTCAATCACTGTCATGTTACTGTGGCAAAAATACATAATTAGTCTTTACTGATTACTTGTAGGATGATACAAACTAGTCAGGACCAAATTAGGTAACTTCGTTTGAAATTCTATTCTAATAGTCGGGGAAGGCAAATCAAGTCACCTCAGCTAAGTCAAAGGTGCTTCTTCTCAACTCCCTGGTAGCCTCTTCCAGCTTATGTACCAGACAGCCCAGCAACAGCACACTCAAGGGCTAGCAGCCCACACACCCATAAACTTCTGGAACCAAGTGCTACTTCTACTTACTAAGAGGGCGTCATCAAGAACTAAACCCCGCCCGAGGAGAGGTAGCTGATCATCAGACTGTCAGGGCAGCAATAAATACAACAATCCTCCTCTGTGGCCAGTGCTCCGCCCAGCAACACTTCCTGATTTTGGCTAATTTCATAAGCAAAACCTGTCCTTGTCAGTCCTACCAACCTGAGCTATATCCCCAGAAGACTCCCCAGGTCCCATTCAGACTGCTAAACAGCCATCAATATATAATGTCTTCTTTTTATGGCCTACTGGGGTATCTTTAGAGCTCAACATTATAATGCACTGATTTCTAACAACTATCAGCAGAGCGGAACACACCATAGAATAAGGAAACACTACCGAGGGGACAAAAGAGAGAGAAGAAAAACTGAGAAAGTCAAGAAGCTAGGGGTGTCATCCAGCACAGGTCTGCCTGGAATACACAAAACTCCGGTTTTCATCCCAGTACTGCATAAACAAGGTGTGACGAACATACATGTAATGCTGAGACAAGCCTGGGTTACATGATACCCTTGTCTCAAAAGGAGAGGTAGGGGAGGGGCTGGAGAGATGGCCCAGTAGTTATGAGCACTGGGTGTTCTTCCAGAAGACAACCCAGGTTCAACTCCCAGCACCCAATGGTGGTTCACAACTGTCTGTAATTCCAGTTGTCTGAAGATCCAACACATTTTCCAGTCTCTAAAGGAACCAGGCACATGAATGTGGTACATAGACCTACATGCAGACAAAATCCCCATACATATTTTTTTCTTTAAAAAAAAATTAAAGATAACCTCAAGAAAGCTCGGCATGGTGGTCTAAGTTTAGAAGCACTCAGGAAGTAAAGGGAGAAGGGAAGGTAAGAAAGAGGCAGGAAAGGAGGAAACCCCAAAAGAAAATATTACTACTTGTCAGTCACATGCCCTCTAACTTCTATTCCTTAAATACAAATCAGTGATCAGGATGAAAAACCAAAGACTTAGATTCAAAAGAAAAATAGCCAGCCGGGCGGTGGTGGCGCACGCCTTTAATCCCAGCACTTGGGAGGCAGAGGCAGGTGGATCTTTGCGAGTTCAAGGCCAGCCTGAGTCCAGGACAGCCAGGGCTACACAGAGAAACCTTGTTTCGAAAAAACAAAACAAAAAAAAAAAACAAAAGAAAAATAGCCTTGAATTTCTGCTCTGCTATTTTCCTCAGTACTACCAAAAAAGTAAGATTTGTATCTTCATGTATTCAAGGGATAGATATATTCACACACTTATTTTTATGCAATGATGTACAAGATGGATAATACTGTTTGCATTTAGTTTCTCAAAATAAAAATTTAAGGGTTAAGCTTCCTAAAACTGTTGAGTAAATTTATGCTCCAATCCCATTAAGTCTAGAGGTTTCCATGGTCGATCTTACTGAGTTTTGTAGCTATTTTGAAATAGCGGGTAACACTGATAACTACGGCTACTTTTTTCTATTGCTGCCTAATATTTGAAGACGGTTAGACAGAATAGACAGAACCACGTCTCTTCAAAAGATTACACTCCAGTTAGTTATCGTGGTCTCCAAAGCATCAATGACTTGCCCAGGAGTGAGCCTGAGCTGGGTTTTATCAAGAAGACTGATGGCCCATCCTTTATATAGACACACTAACTATAAGAGTGGATAGGGAAATGGGTGAAAAGAAATGAGATACTATTCAAGTTTCATGAGTTATTTTTAACACCAGAAACAAACACTAAAAGTCAAATACGTTCATTCACCCCATCCTTCCTTGGAGTGCTTTTTAAATCTTCAATTGTCTCACCTATGACATACAATGCAAGCTTCCAGGTAAGGTGCAGCATCAGCTACACAGGGGCTCAAGACAGCAATAATGAAGGAAGAGAGGATGGGAGGGAGGGAGATGGCTTCGGTAAAGGCAAGTTCCTCATGATGGCAATCTTTCCATGAGAAACTGGCATCCGGGGGATGTGTGGTACAGGGTTAGTGAAAGAGAAACTGTTTAAACATTTTTATTTTGCTGTTTAAAGAAAATCAGTGTGAATGCATGACTGAGTGGATGCTAAAATTAAACAGCTGATTTGTTTTTAAACTATTTTTGTTTCCAATTTAGCATTGAGCTTAATTCAGCTCCTCTTCTGAACTATCAGTTAGCTTCTTCCATCCAAAATCTAGTCTTTGGCTCATTACTGTCAAGGCAAATCCTTGAGCCTATAAATAATAAGAGAGGTGCCACATTTTAACAACGTCTGACATGAGGCTCCAATGAACCTAACTTAATACTTCTCCCCTGTGCCCAGAAAGAACATTTGTAGCCTTTTCTCAACCAGAGCAAGAGCATCAAGCATTCCATACTTGGGGTTGCACCAATGATGTGCACTACCAAAGGTGCCAAGCATTTAGGAGAGCTGGAGAAAGCCACCTTAAACAAAACAAAACTCCAACAGCTTGTAAAGGAGAGAGAAAAATAAAGTAAGCTGCTAGAACATTAAGAGACAATGAATTAATAAAATTAGTATTATGAAAATTGTCATACATATTTGAAACATAAGAGGACCAAGTACTTAACACTTTAACTGATTCTGATCAATTCAACTGATTCTGCTCAACTCTCTTTGACAAAACATTTTTTAAGATGTTCACACTTCAAATAACCATACTAAAATACTATGTATTACATTAAAGTTAAATTTTAACTTCTGAAAATTATACCATCACCATTATAAGACTAACTCTTGGTTTTAAGAATTACACATTATTATATGTCTAAAATCCAGTTATATCTGAATACATGCCATGTGTATCTTTCTGGGTCAGCTCACTCAGGATGAGCTTTTCTAGTTCCATCCATTTGGTTGCAAACGGCATGATTTCCTTGTTTCTCATAGCTGGGTAGTATTCCATATCCATAGCAGATAACAATCCTACAACCCACAGTCCCAAAGGAACAGGAACCTAGCATAACTATCCTATGAGAAATTCCACCCAGCAGCAGAACAAAGCAAAGGCTGAGACACACAGTCAAACATGAGAAGGGGCTCTAGGAGTCCTATGTAAGAGAGGGAGGAGGAACAGAGAGACCCAGAGGGGACAAGATCAATACATGAAGATCAACAGAACCAATCTAGGCCCCTAGAGGCTTATAGAGACTGAAACGATAACCAAAACAAGAAGAAAAAGCTTAGACTAGACCTAGACCCTATACAACTACAGATGATTAGGCAACTTTGTCATGATACAAATCCCTGAGCAAGTGTGGAGGGGCAGTCTCAGTGACAGACTTTATTACCTATTAGTGGAACACTTTACATTAGCTGAGCTGTCATGTTGGGCCCCAGAGGAAGAGGAAGATCTTAGCCCTCATGTGACTGATGAACTGAGGGGGGCTGATATGTGATGGACCCCACACTGGAGGAGAAGGATAGATGGGAGAGAGAGTAGAGGGTGGGAGAGTGGGACCAGCAGGGGAGGCAGAAGGGGTTGTAATTGAGATGCATCTTGAATAAATAAATAAATAAATGTTATTTAAAAAGAATTACATATTAGCCCTTGCTGGCCTGGCCGCAGAGGCAAACCTTACAGCAGTGCGGTCTGCCCCTTCCCCTCCAAACCTCCATCTCCTGATTGCCATTTCCACCTGCAACCTCAGACACAGGTGATCATCTGAGACCTCCAAGTGAGGCCTCCTTCCCACTCCCTTGCCTGCCAGGTCATTCAGGGCAATGCTTATAGTGGTGCAGACTGCCCCTTCTCCACCGCCCGCCACCCCCCTGGTGCCACCTCTCCCTGCAACCCCAGACTGAGGTGGCTTTCCGGACCACCAGACCCAGGTAGCCATCTGAGATCACTAGGGCGCCCTCTCTACCTGCAACCCCAGACACAGGTGGCCATCAGGAACCATCGGACCCAGACGGCCATCTAGGACCACCAGCCCCCAACTCCCAGGCACCATCTGTGCCTGGAACTGCAAGCTCAGGCGGCCATCCAACTGACCTCATCACCCACCAGAGGCTAGAAAACATCTGGGACTACCAGTTCTCCCTGTATTCTCCTAGGCCTGCTGCTACCCAGGAAAACCAGAGGCCTGCTGCCACCCAGGCCTACCAGACCCACCAGCAATCCCACAGGCCTACTGCTATCAGGGACCACTAGGCCAACCAACACCAGAAACAACCAGATGGCTAAAGCATAGGAACAAAAGCAAATAAACCCAGGGCCATATGGCACCTCTAGAATCCTGCTATCCTGATACAGCAAGCCCTGGATATTCTGACACACCTGAAGTCCAAGAAAATGACCTTAAATCTTATGTTATGAAGATCATAGAGGCCTTAAAAGAGAAAATTAATAAATCCCTCAGAGAAATGGAGGAAAATATAATCAAACAGATGTAGGAAATGAATAAATCCCTTCAAGAAATACAGGAAAAAACAATCAAACAGGAGAATGTCCAAGGTCTAAAAATGGAAATAGCAGCAATAAAGAAAACACAAACTGAGGCAACCTTAGAGATGGAAAACCTGGTAAAGAGAACGGAACTACAGACACAAACATCACCAACAGAATACAAGAGATGGAAGACAGAATCTCAGGCCTAGAGGACAAGATTGAAGAAACTGATACACTAGTGAAAGAAAATGTTAAGTCTAAAAAAGTTCCTGACACAAAACATTCAAGAAATCTGGGACACTATGAAAAGACCACACCTAAGGATAATAGGAGTAGAAAAAGGAGAAGACGCCCAGCTCCAAGGCCTATAAAATATTTTCAACAAGATCACAGAAGACTTCTCCAACCTAAAGAAAGAGATGCCTATGTAACATATAAAGGCAGACTTATCAGAATTACACCCGACTTCTCAACAGAGACTCTGAAAGCCAGAAGGGCCTGAGCAGATATCATGCAGACCCTACAAGACCACAGATGTCAGTCCAAACTACTATACCCAGTAAAACTTTTCATCACCATAGATGGAGAAAACAAGATATTCCACGACAAAACCAAATGTAAACAACACCTATCTACAGACCCAGCCCTACAGAATTTGCTAGAAGGAAAACTCTAACCCAAGGAGGCTAGCTACACCCAAGAAAACACAGGAAATGACCCCAAAATGAAAAGGTAAACACACACACACACACACACACACACACACACTCTACCACCCACTAACATCAAAATAACAGGAATTAACAATCATTGGTCACTTATATCTCTCAACATCAATGGACTCAATTCCCCAATAAAAAGACACAGGCTAACGGTATGGATTCGAAAACAGGATTCATCATTCTGCTGCATACAAGAAACTTACTTCTGCAACAAAGATAGACATCTCAAGGTAAAGGACTGGGAAAAGGTTTTCAAAGCAAAGGGACCCAAGAAACAAGCAGGAATAGCCATTCTTGTATCCAATAAATTAGTCAAAATAGATGGGGAAGAACATTTCATACTTATTCAAGGAAAAATCCACCAAGATGATGTCTCAATTCTGAACATCTATGCCCCATATGCAAGGGTACCCTCATTCAAAAAAGAAACATTACTAAAGCTTAAATCACACATAGATCCCCACATATTAATAGTGGGAGACTACAACACCCCACTCTCACCAGGGGACAGATCATCAAAACAGAGAAATAAACAGAAACTAAACAGAGAAATAATAAAACTAAGAGACATCATGAATAGACCTAACAGATATCTACAGAACTTTTCATCCAAACACAAAAAAAATAACTTCTCAGCACCTCATGGAACCTTCTCCAAAATTGACCACATACTTGGACACAAAGCAAGCCTCAACAGATACAAGAAAGTTGAAATGACCCCTTGTATCTTATCAGATCACCATGGATTAAAGCTGGACTTCAGCAACAACAGAAACTGAAAGCTTACACACTCATGGAAACTGAACATCTTTCTACTCAATGACCACTGGGTCAGGGAAGAAATAAAGAAATTAAAAACTTTCTAGAATTCAATGAAAATAGAGGCACAACATACCCAATCTTATGGGACACCACGGAAGCAGTACTGAGAGGGGAGTTCCTAATACCAAGTGCCTTCATAAACTGGAGAGATCTCATACTAGCACATCTCAATGCTCTAGAACAAAATGAAGTAAATATACCCAAGATAGCAGGAAATAATCAAACTCAAGGCTGAAATCAATATATTAGAAACAAAGAGAACAGAAAGAATCAGTGAAACCAAGGGCTGGTTCTTTGAGAAAATCAACAAGATAGATAAACCTTTAACCAAACTAAAAGGCAGAGAGACAGTAAGTATCCAAATCAACAAATCAGAAATGAAACGGGAGACAACAATGAGGAAATCCAAAGAATCCTAAGGTCTTACTTCAAAAGTTTGTACTCCACAAAATTGGAAAATCTAAATGAAATGGATGATTTTCTTGAAAGATTCCACTTACCCAAGTTAAATTAGGATCAGATAAACAAACTAAACAGTCCCATAACCCCTAAGGAAATAGAAGCAGTTATCAAAAATCTCCCACCCCCCCCCCAAAAAAAGCCATGAGTCAGATGGTTTTAGTGCGAAATTCTTCCAAACATTCAAAAAGGAGCTAATACCAATACTCCTCAAACTATTCCACAAAATAGAAACAGAAGGAACTTTGTCAAGCTCATTCTATGAAGCCACAATCACCTTGATACCTAAACCATACAAAGAATCAACTAAGAAAGAGAATTTCAGACCAATCTCCCTCATGAACATTGATATAAATATTCAATATAAAATAGTAGGCAAGCTGAATGCAAGAACACATCAAAAATATCATCCACCATGATCAACTAGGCTTCATCCCAGGGATGCAGGGATGGTTCAACATACAAAAAGCCATCAATGTAATCCACCATATAAACAAACTGAAAGAAAAAAAAAAACCACACACACATAAGCATCTCATTAGATGCTGAAAAAGCCTTTGACAAAATCCAACACTCATTCGTGATTGAAGTATTGGAGAGATCAGGTATACAAGGCCCATACTAAACATTTATATCAACAATTATAAATGGGACCTTATGAAAATGAAAAGCTTCTGTAAGGCCAAAGACAGTGTCAATAAAACAAAATGGCAGCCCACAGATTGGGAAAAGATTTTTATTAACCCTACATCTGACAGAGGGCTAATATAAAAAGTATATAAAGAACTCAAGGAATTAAATATCAACAAACCAAATAATCCAATTAAAAAATGGAGAACAGAGCTAAACCGAGAATTCTCAACAGAGGAATCTCTAATGGCTGAGAAGCACTTAAAGAAATGTTCAACATCCTTAGTCACAAGGGAAATGCAAATTAAAATGACTATGAGATTCCATCTTATAGCCATCAGAATAGTGGGTGCACAAGTGACTGCACATGCTGGCGAGGGTATGGAGAAAGGACAACACTCCTCCATTGTTGATAGAAGTACAAACTTGTATGACCACTTTGGAAATCAATCTGACACTTTCTAAGAAAATTGGGAATAGTTCTACCCCAAGACCCAGCTGTAACACTCCTCAGCAATATACTCCAAATATTGGTCACCAAAACACAAGGACATTTCCTCATCTATGTTCATAGCAGCTTTATTTTCAATAGCCACAAACTGGAAACAAACCAGATGTCCCTCAACTGAGGAATGGATAAAGAAACTGTGGTACATCTACACGATGGAGTACTACTACTATTCCACTATCAGAAACAAGGATATCATGAAATTTGCAGGCAAATGGATGGAACCAGAAAAGATCATCCCGAGTGAGCTAATGCAGAGCCAAAAAGATACTCATGGTATTTATTCACTTGGGTATTAGACAGTACATACCGTATGTAGGATAACCATGCTACAATCCACAGACCCAAAGAAACTAAGTAACAAGGAGGGTACAAGGGATGATTCTTGAATCCCTCTAAGCAGGGGAAATAAAACAGACAACGGAAGTGGATGGAGAGAGGGAACCGGACAGGAACCCAACATTCCTGCCATCCGAGAAGCCTTATCCAGCAGATAATGGAACCAGATGCAGAGACCCACAGCCAAACATTAGGCGAAAATCAGGGCGTCTTGAGAAGAGTTAGGGGAAGGTTTGTGGGAGCTGGAAAGATCAAGTACACCACAAGAAGACCCACATAGCCAATTAACACGGACACAAGGGGGCTCATAGAAAGTGAACCACCAACCAAACAACATAAATGGATTGGTCCTAGGCCTGATGCCCAAATGAAGCTGATGGCCTGCTTGGCCTCAAGTGGATTCCCTAACAATTGGAGCAGGGACTGTCTCTGACTTGGACGAGGTTGCCTCCTTCTGGATCCCATTCTCCTAGCAGAAGAGCTGCTTTGTCTTGCCTCAGTGGGAGAGGAGGCACTTAGTCCTGATGGGATTCCATATGCCAGAGTGGGTTGGTACTGGGTGGGGGGGGGGGGGGGGGAGTATGGGGAAAGTGAATGGGAGGGTAGGACTAAGAGAAGGGAGGGGGTGGCAAATAGAATGCAAATAAACAAATTAATGGAAAATATATTAAAATAAATAAAAATTACACATTAGACTGATCAACTGAGGGGGTGTATATGGAAGAACCCCCTCACTCAAGGAGAAGGATAGGAGGGAGAAGGGGAAGAGGATAGGAGGGTGGGACCAGGAGGGAAGGAGGGAGGGGGCCATGATCGGGATGTAACTTGAATACTATTGTCTGCAACTTATTCAAATACTAAGAGACATAGATGCATGTGTTTAGACAAACACGCAGAAGTGGGTCCATGTGGCTAACGCGTAAGGTACCTGAGAATCTTATACAATCTCCTAACCTTTCTGGTAAGCGTGAAATTATGTTCAGAAAGAAAATCCCACACATAATTATATTCCAGAGTGGTCACGTTTGCAAAGGACTAGCAAGAACCTTCTGAACTCCTTCCCAGAAACACGGGGCCCACTCAAGGTCTGATGGGAAAATTCATGGCAGCCAGCTGGAGCTGATAGTTTGAAGCTCCTACTGCTCCAGGTTTGTGAAGCCAACTCTTACCTGTATTCTTTAGGATCTATCACAGACTTTGATGTGTCATTCCTAGTCCGTATCCCTCCAAACCCATTAAGTATCCATTTTTATTTGTGTCAATTACTGAAACTGCTGTTCTAGGAATGAGGATGGCCAAGATTTTAAATGTGATTTTACTCTTCTACAAATGCATTTATCAACAGCTGTCAAGGGGGAATGTGGAGCTGAATCTTGTGCCAGGCTAGAAGCAAATGCTACGGTGAACACCTACCATTAAGCTGCTGCTGCACAAATCTCTCACCAACTATCCATCTTTTAAAAGTGTATGTTAGGCAGGTAATTCCAACCATAATGTAATAACATTATCTTTGGAGAAGAGTACAACTTTTTTCTAGAAAAAGAGCAGCCACCAGTACACTTTCTATCATGTGAACACATGCCCACACTCATTGCCACAGCCATGAAGATGGTGTTAGAGCCTCTGCCCTCACTGGAGTGACAGAAAATAGACACTGAGCTCAGTACCCTACTTCTCGTTTACACATGTATGCATTTTTAATGAGTTCTGAACGGGCAGTTGAATGTGAGAAATGTGTAACAGGTAACTAACTCCCCCATCTGAAGAGCTCATACACATGCAGATTCTTTAAAATCTGAGTTGTGGTTCTGCTATTTGGGAATGGCTTTCTGAAACTCTGTGGGTAGATACTGGTAATGAAAGAGAGAATTCAGAACGGCAGGGAGCATAAGGGCAAATAAGCTTTTATAGCAGAGTATGTGCATGTACCAAAAATAATTATACACATATAGTGGGAGGCTGGTTAATGGAGTCCACAGAGACACTTGCCTGTTCAGATAACTAATCACAAGATGAGGTCCTCCATGACAAAATGCCTCCAAGGTTAAACCTTCTAATTTTTAATCATAAACAACTGAATTTATTGGCTTAAGTGTGTCTTCATGTTGCTGGTTTAAATGCAAGTCTTTTAAACCATGATTTTAGCCACACAAAACGAGTAACTCCTCAAGGAGGCTTGAGCCTCCTAAATTACAATGAACCCATAATAAAAGAGAAATATGCAATTACAAGTTAAAAAAAAACAGAGAAGAATTTGAGAAATAAGGCATACTTTTAAAGAAGGCAAGTTTGTGATATCTCTGAAAAATTTGCTTTTCATTAATATATACAGCAAAATTAACTTTTAAAACAAGATCCAGAACAGAACAAAATCTTTCTTAAAAAGTCAAAAAAAAGTTGGGGCTACAGTTCACTGGCAAGGTAACTACATGGGACAGAACAGGAATGACAATGATACAGCCTAAGCCTATTTTCATGTTCCTTTTCAGATGGAACTTGAAAATGAATTTTTAAAAAGCTATGATGAACATATTTCAATAAAATAATTGTATAATTATATGTGTTTAACATATTCAACAGACAAGGGATTTTTTAAAATTTGGGTGTGCGTGCCCACAGAGACCAGAAGGGGGAGTTATGGGCTGATGTGGGAGGCTGGTTAATGGAGTCCTGACTCTCAGCTCAGTGGTTAAAAGCACTTGCTGTTCTTCTGGAGGACATGTCTATCTCTTAGGGCCTCAGCAAAAAAATTTCAAACAAATTTCTGAAGATGTTTTCAGTAGATTATGGAGGAGATTAGAGGTGACCTTGGTGGCTACAAGCCACTGTGAGCAAAGAAAATCCCAAAGCTGTACTCAAGAAAAAGCAAGAAGAGAAGAAAAGATATAGAGAGAACCAGGGCGGAATGCCAGGGAGCCACACAAAGCTTATCAGCCAGAGTACTCTGTGAGTCTGCAAGCTCTGTGCTGGCAACCAGCCCTCTGCCTGGCGAAACACTTAGCCAGGTCTTCTCTAAAGAACCTGAACAGGCTGAATAGACAGTTATGTCCATGGTCTCTCAGACTCTTCCATAATGTGAACACCTGACAACAGTTCTCAACTTGCTTACAACCAATTCTGCTAGTTAACATACCTACCCAACTCAAGCCTACAGATAACCTCTACTAAAGCCCCATTCAAGAGACATGGTAAAAGGAACCCACACTCCTCTTCTAAGGCTTCTTTCTTAGATTCCACCAGAAAAGCAAGCTTAACTAGATAAATGAGAAACCAGATCATGGAGACCAAGGTAAACAGAAAAACCTCAAGACAGCTCACCAAAATAGCCATTACTACTCACAGATGGTACAACCGTTTAATCAATTATGTCATGAACAAAAACAGACCACTACAAAGAATCTTCAGAGAACAGTGGGCCTAACCAAGTGTCCAAACTATGATTATTGGGATAAAAGCACAAGGGTTGAAAGATAAACAACAGAATCACCCAAACAGCAAAGGAGGAAAGCAACACAATGAGAACAGAGTTAAGAGAAAGGTTATCAATCAGTCTTCCAACAGCTCAACTACGAATCCCAGGAAGAGAAGAAGGGGGGGGGGGGGGGGGGGGGACTATCAAATACTTCCTGGAGTGGAATGGTGACACTAGACTTAATATTTAAGGTGCCTAACAAACTCTCAACATCTTGAGTGAAACAAAGGATAGCCACTAGGCACTTCATTATAAATCTTATGATACCAAAGATTAAAAGAAAAAGACTCTAAGTATTCTAAAGGTGACAAATTTCCAGATACATTACTTGTAAAAGTTAAAACCAGTGACATTTGACTTCTCAGTAATAATGCGAAATGCCACTAAAAAAGGAGGCAATGCATTCATGGGGGAATTCCTACACAAACTTCTCTGCTGCTAAAACTTGGTGCTGTAGTTGTGCAAGCTGAAAGGCAAGAGCATGGGAAGCTCTTGACGGACATGCTAGGTTTAAAGAACATCTCATCCAGGCAGGAATTAAAAGATAGGGTGCCAGACCCAGGGCTTTGAGTTGACCCAACCCAAAATGTACTTCATCAATGAACTGCTGGAGCACGTGAAGGGGCTGACCCTGCAGAATCAAAGCTGCAGGATCTCCAAAAACAGTAACAACAGGATATCTGAGTCTCAGTGAGGATCTAGTATTGATAGTGTAATACAAGTCAAGAGGCCTAGAACCAGACCAATGTCTCACTGCAAAGAACATCTGCAAGTAAAGATGTAGACAAAAGGGCACACTGTATGACAGACACACTGTCACACACACCAGCTTCAACAGCAAAATGCTAATGTTTTATTTTATTTTTTCTTATTCTTTTTATTTGGGTTGTTTTTTTTTGGAGGGGGGGTGGTTGCAAGGGCAGAGATGGTTATAGAGGGATAGGAATTGAGGTGCATGATGTGAAATTCACAAAGAATCAATAAAAAGTGTTGGGTTGTTTTTTTTTTTAAGATAAAATTTTTTTAAAAAGATCGGGTGCTCCAGAAGGGTTTTCAGATAAAGGCAAAAACACAGATTTAAGAGAAATCTGGCATGGCTTCTGAGGAAGAAGAAAGGAAACCTGGGAAAGAAGCTCTCTTCCCAACAGGATTCTGGAGCAGCAGGAACAGCTGCACATAGCTCTGTGAGTCCTGAAGTTATAGCAAGCTACATGGTGGATTGAGAACAGTTGGTGGGTTAACTCAGACTAGCTAACTGAGTCAGCTAAGGCCTAAGCTTGGAAACATTAAAAGGTCTGGGTGAGAACAGTTGGTCGGTTAACTTAGACTAGCTAACTGAGTCAGCTAAGGCCTAAGCTTGGAAACATTAAAAGGTCTGGGTGTATTTATTAGGAAAAGGACTATCTTTGGTCCCGGGCCTTATCCCCAGGATAGGTCAGGCCACCAGCTAAGGCAAGACAGGCCAGCAGGCTTCCTGCCAAGCCTTGCCTCGCCAGCTACTCCACCAGCCTAATATAACAGTTTATAGTTACTAATAAATATATTTGTTAACAGAGTTTCAGTTTCAGGTGGTGAAAGGCTGTGGTGGGTTTCAGGCCGCCAGCTAAGGTGAGTCAGGCCCACCAGGCCAACAGGTTTCCCGCCAGGGTGCCAGCGGCTGCTCCACTGGCTTCTCTGCTGGCTTAATATAACAGTTTATAGTCATTAATACATATCTTTGTTAACTAAGTTTCGATTTCAGAAAATAATATCAACTGTTTCCCTTTGCACTCTCTCTATATCAGCCCAATCTTTCCTTGGTTCCTGGGTTCATGCTTTACATTCTTTATTCAGCCAATTCTTATCAATTGTCAAATCTTGTCAATTATTCATTTAAACATCTTTTTGAGATTCATCTCTCCTCATTCTATTGGCCATTACTCACCAAATACCCAATAAATCAATATCAACTGATGAGGGTTTTTGGTTTTGTTTTATGTTTTTTCTGTTGGTTGGTTGGCTGGTTTGTTGATTTCTTTGTTTTTGTGAGACATGGTTTCTCTGTGTAGCCAGGCTGTCCTGGAACTCTCTCTGTAGACCAGGCTGGCCTTGAACTCAGAGATCCTCCTGCCTCTGCCTCCCAAGTGCTGAGATTAAAGGTGTATGCCACCACTACTGGCTTCAAATCTTACTTTGTACAAAAGGGAAAGTCTATTTACATTTGCCCAATGGCAAAGCATTTACAGACTGAAGGATCCACCTATAACATTAGTTTGTCTGACTTTTAACAATAGGATTGTCATATATCAGGTTGATAATCATAAAATGACTTATATAAAATATAGGCTGAAGGGAGACACTGTCATAACAAGATTACAATTTCTCCAGAAGCAAGAAGTCTGATTGTGACAAAGAGCTGAACAAGCAGAACACTTGAAATCTGGGTTCCCTCCTGAAAAGCACTCCTCTGTACGACTTCTGCCGTCAGAGTCTGAGTGCTGTGCTTGGGGAGTGCTCGGAGTTGCGCTGTGCTGCACTGTCTAATTTCCCAAGCACTAGCTGTTTACAGGGCACTCAGAAGCGTTGCTGTACTTCAAGATTTTTATTCACACAAAACACAATCCTGCTGCTACAGTTGACTCCATATCTCAGTGTCCCTTTATCATGCCTAATGATTCTGGGGACCTGAATTCTAAGAATTTCCCAGGGAGGAGTCACCTTTTTAAAGGTCACCACATGTCATGCTTGCTCCTGTGTGGCGCAGTCTTCTCAGTCCTCGCTTAAAATCTTATTTTGTGTTTGTGCATGCACACACAACCTGAGCATATGCCTGTGCACCATATGCGCACAGGAACCTGAAGAGACTAGACAGGACTAAAATGTGATTGTCAACCACCCAATGTGGGCGCTGGGAACCAAACCCCAGTCCTATGCAAAACCAGCCAGAGCTCTTGATCACTGAACCATCTTTCTAGCCCTGTTGTTTGCTTTTTGAAATAAACCTAAATTGTGTCTGCTGCCCTCTAAAGCTGGAATTAGTTGTATTTGTTTCTGAATTTAAACGCTCTCTTTGTGGTGGAATTCCCAGGGGCAAGGAATAGATGGATTACTTCTTTTGCATGTTGTAGATTTAACTACAGGACTCTGTTATGGTGGTTGTTTGACACACAGGCCATTCCAGCTAGAGTCCTACCTGATCCTATATTCCATACAAACACCCACTTCTGAAGATGTGCTCCATAACCACCACAGTAAGCAATACAATAAGATTATAGTGTTACCCGCCCATGATTATGAAGTATTTCCAAAGGTATTTATCTCATGGAAAGTAATGCTTTAGAAGTAAATGCAGGCATGAGGAGTATGACCCAGCCCACCTGCTGGCAATAGAGGCAACAGGACTTTCTCCTTAAAGATAGATGAGCAAGCAGGAAAACAGATAACACAACTTGTCTTGAAAGCAAGCAGCAAGATGAGGCAGTAAAATCACATCAACATACATCATTCTCTCAGGGCCCGGTGTCATCCCCAGCCTCTATTAGTGGCCGTCACTGCCACCGCACCACCACAAGTCCCACACACTTTATCCTGTTTATAATTGCTGATGAGCAGTAATAAGGCCTCCATGCCTCGGCTCTGTCCGTTCCACTTCGGCACCCACCTATTCGGTAATAACTTTTATTTACAGCCTTGCTTGTTGTACTGTTCTATTAGCACAGCCAGGAACCAGGTGTGTGTGCATGCGCGCGTGCGTGCGGGGGGGGGGGGGGCTCCTTAATGGGCAGTATCATTGCCAGATGCTGAAGATGTATACCATTGCCTCAGCTTTGTGGCTGCTCTATGGTGCTCATTCTGGTAAGACTGCTTTGGGCTCAAGGCTATATTTCTATCCCCATGCCTTCTCCTAAGCACACACATCTAAGGAGCAGCACCTGAACAACACTGCCTAGATTCCATCACCAAAGAAACACAAAAGCACCAAAAGAGGAGCAGGGCAGTACATTTCTCGACATCCTTCAGAAATAATGTTGGCTCAGAGATCTCGTCCCAGAGGACCAACAGAACAGCTAATTAATGGGTGTTCGGGCCTCTTTCTCCTTGGTAAGAGTACAAGCTATGATAAAATAAATGACCATAAAAGTTAAAAAAAAAAAAAACTGTTCTAAGTGTATTCATGAACCTGAGCAACTGAATGTGCTCAAAGCTGAGACAGAAAAGGTTCAAATCTGAGGGCCAAGTGTCCCCTCATCTGCCCACCCCCACAATGCTCTAACACAGCAACAACTCACATCGCATGCTGAGCTTCAGCACAGGCACATGACCCTAGTGGTGAAGAGGACACTGCTGCCATTTAGGGTCACCGCTGAAAACAAGGAAGTAGTCTCTTGCTTTTTCTGAAATCTATGCCCCATAATGGGGTCTTTTAAACTGAAATGCCCAGCATCAAGTCATTCATATATCTACTGCCTTATTTAGTCCCTTCATTTCATCCTCTTAACACAAACAACTGAGGCAGGCACACTGATATTAATGAAACAAAACAAAACAGAAAAACAGTAATGATCAATACAAAATAGAGCACAGGCCATCTCCCCTTACCTTCTCAACTGTCAAAACCCATATCCTGACAGAAATCAGCCACCACGACACCATCATAGTGTACATTGGTAAGTACGTATTTAATTGGTCAGAACATGGGAAGGTGGCACCTTTTCAATCCAAAACAATCTTCACTCTGTCATATATTTTACATGCATATTTTGCCCCCCAACTCCAAGATCAAATGAACCCCCTTAAAGATCTAAAATGATGAATGCATAAGGTAAAACATTTTTAAATACTTTTTTCCTTGCCATGGTAGATTTACTGTTTTGATCTTTCTTCAATGGCTACATTAAATGCAAATACAAAAGAAAGGTTTATATCCTCCCTAATATTCTACTGATGGGAACTCACATATTACCTAAGTAGGTCAAATTTCTAATTTTCTGCCTCTAATGCTGAGACTGCAAACCTCAGGAAGAACTCTATCTGGAAGACCAACAAGAAAGGAAAAAATCTGTTACAGTTGAGCTCAACCTGGAAAAAGGGGGGGGGGGGGGGGGGGCGCAGGACATTGCTTTTTAGCAGGGCCTCCCATGGTGAGTAATACTGACCTGATAAGTAAGCTTGGACCAGTGACTCGGCACTTCAAGGTCCTATGTACCAGTGAAATGTTTTCATGAAACCCAACTCTATGTGGAGTTAAAACCACACAACTTCAGGTACTGTCATGATGTTCAGGCCATCTTTGCTTAACACCACCACCCTTTAGCTTCTGGATCACTTGAAAGGTTTTATAGAACCTCTTGGTAACCCACAGGAATGAAAGCTTTCCGTTTAACTGGCTCTGAACACTGATGTGACCTGGACAAAACACACCAATCTTCTCTCAGCTCCCAGGTGGAAGAGGCTTCTTCTGTCTTTGAAAGAATACACAATAATATCCCCAGCAGGCTACTAAGAATACTGAAGAAAAGGCTTAGGGAGAGGAAAACAAAAATCATAAACTAAACTAAAAGAAGACAATGAATGCAAGGGTATTCTCATTCATGTCATTGTTCACTGAACTGAAAGGGAAAGAGGTGACCCAAAAGGATCACTATGTAGGAAAGGAGGAGGAGAACAACTAGCAGGCACAGATACACTTCCGTGCTTCTTACAGGGTGTTTTCCAGAAACATGTTTACATGTTTCAAGGGGCAGTTTCTAATTCCACCTG
Source organism: Lophiomys imhausi (assembly GCA_907164525.1). Lineage (NCBI taxonomy): Eukaryota > Metazoa > Chordata > Mammalia > Rodentia > Muridae > Lophiomys > Lophiomys imhausi. Next base: position 6,053,850 of record CAJQZJ010000247.1, on the reverse strand, counting down.
TTTTCATCTCAGGCCCCACAAATGGTTGTTTTACTGGCTACTCTACTAATTATAATTACATTTTAACATACAAACAATATTTTTACACCATCATTTTCAAGTGTATCAGAGTGAATATTACCTGCCCAACATATCTGTTGGAAGAGAGTAAAAGAAAGTGTGGACCAAAAAAAAAAAAAAAAGAAGCAAAAAGCCGGGCGGTGGTGGCGCACGCCTTTAATCCCAGCACTTGGGAGGCAGAGGCCAGCCTGGTCTACAAAGTGAGTCCAGGACAGCCAAGGATATACAGAGAAACCCTGTCTCGAAAAACCAAAAAAAAAAAAAAAGAAAGTGTGGATACAACGGGGGAACCCTGCTGTGTGCTCCAGTCAAATTTGCCTGTGACTTACTTTCTCATTTTAACTTCAAAGATAAAGGACTAAAATATAGAAGGAAAAAAGCCTTAATAAAGGTATTTAGCTAGGGAGAGTATTCCTTTTCCCCACATGACAAAATGCCTGCCCTGGACACATCCAGTGTCCCACTTGGAAGGTACTGAGCAATGGATTCCCTTAAGTCACTGCTTAGAGAGCCAGCTGGATACACTTCCTCCAAGTCTATTTAAACCAGGCACGGCTCCTACATGTCTGCCCAGGCTACTCTTGTGTTGTTTGTTTTTCAACTTGGAGCTATTTGGGAAGAACAACTGAGAAAATGCCGCCATCCATATTACTTGGAGGCAAGTCTGTAGGGCATTTTCTTGACTAAAGACTGATGAAGGCAGGTCCAGTTACCAGAGCAGAGGCTGCCCTCTGGTAGGTGGTCTTGGATGGTACAAGAAAGCAGGTGGGGCAAGAAATCAGGAGGAGCCAGCCAATAGACAGCCTTTGCTCCAATTCTTGCCATGAAACTTTGCTCAGCAGTGGAATGTGAACAGCAAGTTTAAGATGAAATAAATCCCTTTTCCTCCCCAAGTTACTTTTGGTCATGGCCTTTTATCAAAATGATAAAAAACCTAAGACAATGTCTACTACAACTTCAATTTTGAAATTCATAGATAACAAACTCCAGGAACAGAACATTTCTATGCAGCAACTGCAAATACATCTTTAAATAAAAAAGCCAAACTTCCCACAAAACATTTTAACCACAAAAATAAGGCATGAATTTCTACATATGACCAATACTGTATAAGAATGCTGACTGAAGTTCCAACCACCACGCTTATGATTGTGGTATCATGTGGTGATTAGAAAAGATGAAGGACCAAAGCAATTCTTCTGGTGGCTTGTTGCCAAGGAAGCAGACTCTCCCTTACAGTATATTTGATCCTGGCAGGAAGGTTCAGAGAATTAACAAGGGAACATGTGCAAAACACCCTGTGCTCTCTGAAGAAATGTGAGCTCTAAAGTCATCTGTAGGTGTGATGAGCAACCTAGGGCACACACAGTGTTTTTTAGCCCTTTGCTGAGAGATGTCTCAGGGTTTGACAAAGATGGAAGGGGGGTGTGTGTAGAATAGGGATACCCACAAAACCTTTCACTTATTGTTGCTACTTATTTTTTACCAGGAAGATTTGTAGTGAATTTAGCTATTAAAAATTCTGCATGTGAGACTGAGGAGACGGTTCAGCAGTTAAAAGAACTTGGTGCTCTTGCAGAGGACCTGGGTATGGTTCCCAGCACTCACACAGTGGCTTCTAACCCTCTCTAAACTCCAGTTCCAGGGGGGAGGTTATCTTCTGGGTTCCTTAGGCACCAGGTAAAACATTCTCCCTCTGTCTTACCCCCTTTTCTCACACTGATGGTTGCAAGCCAAGACACTTCAACACCACCACCACCATAGCTACTGGCCACCCAAGTGATGATATTATCCTCTTTCTACCACATCCTAACAAAGTCACCAGAAATACTAAACTGAGATGTCCTCCTTCACCATTCAGGTCTTTACTAAGAAAAACAGCAATGGGCCTAAAAGTCAGCTTTAGATCTCAACAAAAACAAAACATCCCTTTTCACTATACACCTAAAATGTTCATACGCCTTTATATGCTACTTATGTGTATATAGATATATCTGGCTTATCAGCTATATGCATGGGTGTATGTGTGATAGAATTTGCAAAACAAAAATTTTAAAAGGCTGATAGTCTATTCCTAGTGTTCCTCATGCTTCACAAACTACCTTTATTCATAGACTACACCTGTACATCATTATTCATAAACTACAGACTATACACATGTCTTTATTCAGATTACACTTGTCTTTATTCAGACACTATTGACTAAAGAATTACTGTATTCCAGCTAAGGCATCCCTTTTTTGGGTCTCAATATATAGCCCACTAGCATAAACTTGAGGAGAGCCTCATGACCCACATGCTAAGCGCTGTTTTACAGGGGTGGACATCACACCCAGCAAAGGAGTCTTTTCCGAGGTCATCACACACTCAACCCTGAATATGGCTCAGTTGGGTCTGTCGTGTCTCAGGTTCTCAAGCTGCAGATTCCAAAAAAACATTACTACTGTAGGGTACATGTTTCCTCCCCACATGTGCCTGCATAATCTGTCTGAGAGATCCTCAGGAGCCACACCACAGAGCACATGTGAAGCATGAACCCTATTTTAAAGGACCTAGATATAAAGATTGAAAGGGTATTCCAGTCATGTAGCAATAACTTATGATTCAGAAGCAAAATATCAGAGCCTGCACCATGGGCAACATAGTGATTACAGGACAAAGAAGAAGAAAGAAGAAGGAAGAAGAAAAAAGAAGAAAAGGAGGAGGAGGAGGAGGAGGAGGAGGAGGATGGAAAGTGTCAACCTGCAGTTTTCAGAGCAAATCTTTAATTCATCTCTTAAAATCCAGAAGCCTTGTCTTCAAAGTCAGACTCACCAGGTGAATCTGGATAGCCACAGCATCCTTTTGAGGCACAGAATAGACGTCCCTAATGCACAGCAGTATGAGCTTACTTACAACCTGTAATGGCCATGCTGAGAAACCTCAACTTTTACTCCAGGCTTTTTAGGAGATGCTCTAGTGTAACCGAACTTTTAAATTATTATTTAACACTTATTTATTACTAAATTCACTTATAACAAACACCAACAAGTTCTTAACTATTAATCCTATAAATTCCTACAACCCCTTTAACCTATCCACTAAACCTATTGACAATCATAACAACCACTTTCATAACCTTTTAGAATGATACTGTCTCTGGGGCAGGTCCTCAGTCGTCAGGAACACAGTCTTTGTTGTAGATTCTTTTTTTTTTTTTTTTTTGGTTTTTCAAGACAGGGTTTCTCGAGACAGGGTTTCTCTATATAACAGCTCTGGCTGTCCTAGACTCACATTGTAGACCAGGCTG
>CAJQZJ010000247.1:5990569-6035014 GCA_907164525.1 Lophiomys imhausi | reverse complement strand
AAAAAAAAAAAAAAAAAACAGGGTGGAAAAATTGTGAAGAGGTTAGATGTCACAGAATATTTGATCACATTGTGAACCCCAAGATTATAAACTGTAAAAACCTGTTTCTAATTGTGGGATGGCTCAGCCTTTTATTCTTAGAGCTTTTTGGTTATTGTAAACAAATGGTTATGGTGTGATAGCACACACCTTTAATCCAAGAGCTTTCTGTACACAGGAAAAATAAAGTTAACCCTAGGTCAAGAGGAGGAGCAAGAAACCAGCTGACAGGGACAGAAAGAAGGACACTGAGCTGAGAGGATTTAAACTACAGTGGAGAAGAGCTTTTAACTGGGGCTTTGGCTTTGGTGGAGTAGGAACGTCAGTCAGGTGCTTTCTCTGCCTCTCTGAGCTGGCAGCTTTCACCCCAGCATCTGGCTCCTGAGTCTTAAATTGAACAGCAGGGATTTAAATATTTATGTTTTTTTTGTTTTGTTTTGTTTTTAAACAGCAACAATTAAGAACAGTTGCTGCTCTTGCAAAAGACCTGGGTTTAGATTGCAACACCCACATAGTGGCTTGCTCCCACCTGTTAACTTAAGTACTAGGGAGATCTGATGATGCCTTCTTCTGGCCTCGATGGATACTCCATGCACATGGTACACATGCAAGCAAAACACTCATAGGCATAACATATAAATAAATAAAATAAAAACAAAGGTACTAAGACCATATTCATAAACCTTGTCTGCACTGGGAATTTCTGCTGTGCCCTCTGCAGAAAATGACGTGACTTGTGTGTGCTCTCTACAAGAGGCCTCAGGAGGAATCAAATAAGACATCTATCCAGCCCATGGTGCTGCCCCATGCAGCTTTAAAAGGTGCCAAGGACTTGGGGCCTTCTCTACTTCACTCTTCAGCCCCTCCAAAGCACTGTACTAGTTAGTACTGACAGTGTTACACTGCCAGATATTAGGGAATTTTCTCTTCGATATGAATGATAGGATTGTCACAATTTGAATTATGCAGTCAAAGGGTTGAACTGATATTTGGAAAATGTAAAAAATCCTTTACTAAAGTGGAACCGTAGTAATGGATTAAAACATGAAATGGCGCCAGGCGTGGTGGCGCACGCCTTTAATCCCAGAGCTCGGGAGACAGAGGCAGGCGGATCTCTTCAAGTTCGAGGCCAGCCTGGTCTACAGAGTGAGTCCAGGACAGCCAGGGCTACACAGAGAAACCCTGTCTCGAAAAAACAAAAAAAAAAGAAAAGAAATGGCTTTTGAAGCAATGAAAGAAACGAATAAAAATATAAAGTTATATGGCTGTGATTTGTTTGTTTTTGTTTTGTTTTTTTTGGAGGGGTGGTCCTGGCAGCTCGGAGTTTTCAGAGAATTGCATAAATAAAATATATTTCTGCAAAGTTAAAATGACTACTGCTAACACATCCCAATGGATGCCTCTCTTGACTTTTCAGCAAACATTTTGCGGCAAGTAAAGCTTCAGCTCAGTTTAAAGTCGTCAGCACCACCCGTTCGTTCCCTGTGCCAAACAACAACATGACAACTGCAAAGGCTAAGTTGGCATGACATAATGTGCCTGTTCACTGTGGCCTTTACCTTCAGACAAGTCAGAGCATTTAATCTAATAAGCACGTCTTCTGATCTCTGTGTTTGCAAAGCTAGTAGTCAGTGACAAGAGCATCAAACTCGAGTCAGAGCAGCAGTGTCTGCGATCTCAGCTGTCAGGGAAGACCGTGGAAACAAGCCTTTTTAGGCTTCAGGCCTTGGAGACCCTGGACAGTAAGTATTGGAAGCTCACTGGTAGTCTTCTCTCTTGCAGAAAAGAATCGTAAAAGGGGAAACTCACAGGATAAAAAAAAGAGACCCATGAGCAGAAACTTCCTTAACAAGAGGCAGGCGGTTATATACACAGTGTGAGACCGGCACACAGAGCCAGACCCCAGTCACTTCAAAACTCTGAGATAACTGTCACAATGACATATGCAAACTTCAAAACTGTGATGCCTTGAGATTACTGGATTCTACCATTAAACATTAAGTGTATTATTATATATTATTAACAAATTGAATAGGAGCTAATTAATATTTAAGCAATGAAATCTTTAATGTATCAAAACATATAAAGTACTTTTTTTAGGGGGGAGGGGTGTTTCAAGACAGGGTTTCCCTGTGTCATAGCCCTGGCTGTCCTGGAACTCACTCTGTAGACCAGGCTGGCCTCCAACTCAGAGATCCGCCTGTCTCTGCCTCCCGAGCACTGGAATCAAAGGTGTGCACCACTATCACCCAGCCATATAAAGTAGTTCTAATGAGAACACAAATTAACAATAAAACGTCTGTACTTATTTAAAGTAAGAACTGACTGACCACTGGGTGGACAAGCACTATGCCTGGAGCTCTAAAGTCAAGGAGAGCAGTATAAAGCAGAGACTGCTTGTTTTTAGCCTGGACTCTAAGCTGGTAGAGAGAGATGAGAACCCAAGTCTAAAAGGTAACAATAAAAGACAATCTGGGAGTGACTATCACAGATAAGTAGTCCAGGAGTTCCTTAATGGAAACAGTCAGGAGAAATGAAATGATTTTGAGCTGGGTCTCAGAGAGAACAAATGGAATGTTCTATGAGTGCCAGGTGAGTTTCTGGGCAAAGAAAAGCTTCAATCTGATTTCAAAAGCAAGCACTAGTTCTCGCAACACTGGGGACTAGTTTTGGAGGAGGACATCTGACACAAGGTTAAGAAGGGTGATGTGTTGGGAGGTAGAGGATTTGGGGAGGGGTGTGAAGGAGAAGTGGATATGATCAAAACACATGGCATACATGCATGCAACTTTCAAAGAATAAAAATAGCACTTAAAAAAAGAATCTGGATGCCCACACTTGAAGTGATGAGTCAATGAGAGAATTTTCTTTTCTAACACGACAACCACTGGCAAATTCAAATGGCGGGTTGTTCTGTACTAAGAGAATACCAGAAGCAAGAAGAGAGATTATGGATATAATCCTATAAAAAAAGAATGGCATAACAACTTCCCAGATTTAAATTTTCTTCCAGTTTATCAACTACATACAGAATCATAAACACAGGCAAATTAGGAACTATAAACAATACTACAGGTACCTTAAAATTAAAATTTAGGGCGGGGAAGATGGTTGGTTCAGAGGGTAAAATACTTGCAGTGTAAACATGAGAACCAGAATTTAGATACCCAGTACCCACTTAAAACTTGGGTTGATACGAGAACCTGCCGATACTCCCAACATGCAGGAGGCAGAGACAGAACCCTGGATCATGCTGGCTAGCTAGACTAGCAGAACAGGTGAGCTCTCGGTACATGACTCTCAACAAGCAAACCAAAGAACAACTGAAGAAGACACCCGATGTCAACCTTGGGCCTCCACATGCACCCCACCCTGCCATGTACCCAAATACACACATAAGTTGACATGTTATACAAACACACTACACAGACAGACAGACACCACACACACACACAGACTCACTTTTAGTTTTTAGATTTGTTATAATAATATACTTTAAAGCTTAGAATACCTTTAGTGGAAGAAATTTTTTAAAATTAAAAGTGTAATTTTTTTCTCAATAATTTAGAAACCTAGATAAAATGGATGGTGTTGTAATAGTCCCTCTTATTTGCAGGGGCTATCTATCCTTCAAAAGCCCCCAAAAGATACCTGGAATTGCAGACAGTATTGAAGTTTGTATCAGTATACTTTTCCTATCTATATTTACAATAAAGTTTAATTTATAAATAAGGCCCAGTAAGAGATTAAGATAAAAAAAAATAATGCCATAAAAAACTTACAGCTGCAGTAGAATTGCCAATATAACTGTTATTAAAGTTATGTGACTACTAGTAAATATACTTACTAACGTCTACTTTCACATGAAGACTGCAAACCATAGCAGCCAACCTGATAACCAACACTATGGTGACAACAGGCAGGCAGCACACACATGGTCAAGCAGGCAAAGGAAGGCCTCCTGGGCAGGAGAAATGGGACAACCCAAGATAAAAAATCTGAGAATTGTTCACTTCTACAATTTCTATTTTTATATTTAACAAATACTTATTATCAGAACATATGAGGCATTCCTACACATGAGGGGGGAAGGACTAAATAAGCAAAGAACATGAACAGGAAATTAATCATTTCTATGCTTTTTTGTTAATTCAAAATTTGAAAATGCTGCCATACTTCATGTGACTGCTTGAAGGCAGGATTTGAAGTTGAGGAAGAAGGACAAAGGGCAGCAGGTGAGAACTTGAAAATGATGGTTTTGCTTAACTGGGATCTTATTTTTGACAAGTAAAAGGTCAAATGACACTGCAGATACTTGAACAAGGTGGAGCAGAGACAGTTTGTATAAGCCAACACTCAAGTCCTGCCTGCATTCAGATGAGAATTAACTTAAAGATCATCTACAACGATAGCTATTTGATTCAGTAAAGCACATAGTGGACATTCCCAAACTGCTCCACATGGTGTTAACTTTGAGAACAAGGCCCTAATGAAAGGAGCATGCTCTGTAGAATCAGCCTTAGAATTAATAAATAAATGTATTAGAGAAAAAAAACTTTTAAATTAAAATCAAGAGACATAAGTTTGGGCATTCTTTATTACAGGAGAGGATCTTCCACTCTGAGACTATTATATCTCAGAAAAGCTCCATCTGTTGTATAATTATCTGTGATAAACAGCTTGATGCTTCGAGCTTCATTAGGGAAAAGGGAAGAAAAAGGCGCATACAGAGAGAACTGTAAATAAATCGCCCCTCCATATTTCACTTAAAACCAGCCCAGCAGGAAACCATAAAATATTTTTAATAGGTAATATTTTCCAAACACTTTACTGGAAGCTGCTAGACTGTTATGTTCAATATCTGCCCTTCTACAGAAGCCAGTCTGAAAAGGGACAAACCTGCTTCCTTTACCATTACTAGAAATTTAACTGAAAAATCAAATAAAACACTTATCTACTTGGTGGCACTGATACTCACTTTGCAGAGAGCAGCTCAGATTTTGACAGATCCAACAACAGTACATAAAGGATATGTTAAAAGGCATTACAATCTCAAAATGATGATTTACCTCTATAGTTCTAACAAACAGGAGGTGGAGGCAGGAGGATTGCAATTATGAGACAAGCCCAGGTTCACTGGTGAGATTAATCTTCAATGCCCCCAACCCCATATTTTAAATCTCTGGTGAGCTAGGGCATCACCAGAAGTCAGTTTCCAAGGAAGGAAAGGGCATCTTGCTCAACCAAAATAATTTAGGCACAACTCAAGAATGTTCTTATAGCATCATTTTGGGAATTATATTATTTGGAATAATACAATAAAGGAAAATTCCAGAGTTTGATACCAGGTAGGTAACATGTCTTAGTTAAGGTTACTACTGCTGTAACAAACACCATGACCAAAAGCAAGCTGGGGAGAAAGGGTTTGTTTGGCTTATACCTCCACACTGCAGCCCATTACTCAGGGAAACTAGGACAGGAACTCAAGCCCGGCAGGAACCTGGAGACAGGAGCTGATGCAGAGGCCACAGGGTAGTGCTGCTTACTGGCTTGGTCAGCCTGCTTTCTTATAGAACCCAGGACCACCAGCCCAGGAGATGGCACGATAAGTAGTGCCATTGTAGGCAATCGGCTGGGCCCGCCCCCATCAATCACTAATTAGGAAAATGCCCTACAGCTAGATTTTACGGGAAGTCTTTTTCTCAATTGAGGTTCCTATCTTTCAGATAACGCTAGCTTGTGTCAAGCTGACATAAAACTAGGCAGGACAGCAACACAATGAATCCCTGTCACACAACAAAGCAAAACCCAAAACCCGAACCACAGGAAGACTTGATCCAATAAAACAACCTAACAAGATAACTTAAGGATCTAGAAAAGCAACAAACCAATCAGGAAATGATTAAGGAGAGGAAGAACCAAAGCACAAACAAACAAAAACAAGAAAAGGAGCACAAGAAAATAAACAAAACCAACAATAGTAAAAATAAGGGAGAAAATTAGAGTCAAATAAATAAAATCAGAGATGGTCTGGAGAGATGGCTCAGAGGTTAAGAGCACTGGCTGCTCTTCCAGAGGTCCTGAGTTCAATTCCCAGCACCCACATGGTGGCTCACAACCATCTATAATGAGACCTGGTGCCCTCTTCTGGCCTGCAGGCATACACACAGACCAAATACTGTATATATAATAAATAAATCTTTTAAAAAATAAAATCAGAGACAATAAAATGATGACTCAGAAATGCAAAGGACCACTAAGATCTATTGGAAATAACTATCCACCCACGATCTGGAAAACCTAAAGAGATGGATAAAATCCTAGATTAAACCACAGAAAATAAAACATCTAAATTGACCAACAATGATCCAGCAAAACTTAGTGATGAAAAAGAACTAGATAGCATCGCTGCTCAATTATACCAAATGTCTAAAGATGGTAACAGTAAATATTGTTAACCCACTCCAAAAACTCAAAGGGGAAGGAATTCTCTCAAATTCATGTACACAGTCATGTTGCCTCGACATCAAAACCAGGCAAGGACGAATACACAAAAAGAAAATTACTACTGTCTCAGATAAAAATAACCCATAAACCTTAATACTAGTGCAAAAAACATATTGAAATAGTTATCGTCATGACAAAGACTCAATTCCTGGATACAAATAGTTCAAGATTGGCAAGTCAGTAAGTGTGTGCATCACACCAGCAAAAAAAAAAAAAAAAGGACAGTTAATAACATTCAACATCCTATCCAGGCATGGTGTCTCACTCCTGTAACCCCATCTTTCAAGACTATTGTGAGCATCCGGCCAACTGGGTTAGAGAATGAGATACAAACAGACAAAAAAAAAAAAAAAATCAACATTTTTCACAATAAAAGCTCTTAATAATTGGGCAAATAAAAAGATTATATTATAATGCAATTACAGTCACATGTGCTAAACACACAGCAAACATTATAACCAATGAGGAAAGTCTAATCCATTTCCCTACAATCTGAAATAAGATAAGGCTCTCTTTACCATCTCTATACAGAACTCTATATAAGCCCTAGCCAACACAATTATGCAAGAAAAGAAAAGGTTATCCAAACTAGATAGGAGGAAGTAAAATTATCCCTGTCTGTAAATGACATGACCTCATAAATAAAGACTCCAAGACTTCACCCAAAATGATTAGAACTGATAGTCAATAAATGTTCATGATACAAGACCAATTAGAAAAATCAGTAGTGTTTCCATACCAATAAGAAACTTGCTGAGAAAGAAAGCAATCCATTCACAAAAGCTACAAAACAAGACCCAGAAGTAAATTTAACCAAGTAGAGCATAATTTCTACAATGAAATCATAAGACACCAATGAAAGATACTCAAGAAGGCACACAAAGAAAAGGAAGAAAAGGACCCTCTCTCTAACAAAAGCTAATCATATTCACAGGCGACAATATTGTTCAAATGGCCACACTAACCAAAGAGATAGGCAGAATCCACACAATCTCTACCAACATACTAGCATTATCCATTTCTTCAAAAAAAAAAAAAAGAAAACCAAACCAGAAAATTCATATGTAATTCACAAAGTATCCACAAAAGTCAAAGCAACTGTGAGCACAAGTAACACACCTGGAGGCATCACACACTACAAAACCATGACACCCAGACAGATAAGCACACTGCAGGGACAGACTGACAGGGCAGGATAAACAACTAACAGAAAGCCACCTATAGCCAGGTGACCTGCAACACAGCAGGAAGAATGAACAGCAGAGAAAGAAAAGTATCAATAGATGTTGTTGGGGAAGTGGACAATCACTGCAGAAGGACTGAACTAGCTGCTTATCTCTCCATACACAAAAAGACCACAGAGAAACATGAGGAAGTAAAGACATGAGGCTGGGAAAGCAGGAAGTAACAAACAGGATGACTTCAAACTGAAAAGTTTCTACCTGCAAAGGGAGCCATGGGCACAATTCAGAGATAACCTACTAATGGGAGGAAATGTTTGCCAAGTATCTATTCATTAAAATCCAGATGTAAGAGCCGGGCGGTGGTGGCGCACGCCTTTAATCCCAGCACTTGGGAGGCAGAGGCAGGCGGATCTTTGCGAGTTCCAGGCCAGCCTGGTCTACAAAGCGAGTCCAGGACAGCCAGAGCTGTTAAACAGAGAAACCCTGTCTCGAAAAACCAAAAAAAAAAAAAAAAAAATCCAGATGTAAGGAACTCAACCCAAAAGCATGCAAAACAAAACTTCTCAAAAGAAAATATAAAAGTAATCAATAAACATATGGAAAAAGTGATAACCATCATTAAACACCAGAAAAATGTCACTGTTTACCACAGTGTGATACCATTACCCCTCCATCTACAGGACTTTTAACTTATATATGTATCAAACTTGTTGTAAGTTTGATAACTTGTGTGTTATCAAACAGACAAGAGGGTTAAGTGTTGATAAGAATGTGAAGAAAAAAGGAACTCTCATACACTGCTGGTAAACTATGAATTAGTATGTCCACTATGGATACACCATGGATTTTGTTCCAGAAACTAAACTACTCTCTGACAATTCCATCATGGTCTACACACAAAGAGAAACTTACTGAACTTAAGAGAAACCTGCATCTTCATGGCTCCTGCGGCACTACTCACAACAGTCAAGAAGAGATCAACCAGAGTGCCCATCCCTATATAAACGAGTAAGTAAAATGTGGTACATGCACATAATGGATAATGTTTATCCATAAAAATGAAGGAAGTCCCCACAAAAGGACCAAACATCAAATGATTCTATTAACATTTTTAACCATTTTTCCATTCTTATTTGGGCCCCAAACAGGTTTACTACGTCCCAAATCAGCAGGAAGTCATTTTAAGAGAACAACGTCCCATCCCCAGAAGGTGGGGAGGGTGTTCTCCCCCTTTGGTTATTTGATAGATAATAGAAAATTTTGTTATTTAGGGGAAAAGACTACAAGCTGTAAAATGGTCTTGTTAAATGGGTTTTGGAGGTTAGACCCAGGGACTTCTCTCTTTTGCTTTTCTGTATCCTCCTTTCTCTCCTATATAGGAGTGAACAGACTTGAGAAAAATGGGACATAGACATAGTATAGGAAAGATCAAAAAAAAAGGACAGACTATTGAATATAGCCTTATACCTTTGTATACTGATAAAAAATTAATATTATATTTGGCTAAATTGGTATTGATCATTGTATATTAATGCAAAATTAAGATTGTATAGGGCTACATCAGTATTGATCTTTGTATATTGATACAAAATTAAGATTATATTTGGCCACAATGGTACTGACCCTTGTATATTAATGTAAAATTAAGATTGTATTGGTCTACATCGGTATTGATCTTTGAATATTGATACAAAATTAAGATTATATTTGGTCACATTGGTATTGATCTTTGTATATTGATACAAAATTAAGGGTAACGCTTCTTAAAGGTATTGTTCGTAGTAATACTTAAAAATGAAATGTCAAGTTTTGACCTCTCGCTACCAACCGACATAAACTGTTTAGGATAATTAAGAAACGGAAACTAGCCGGGCGGTGGTGGCGCACGCCTTTAATCCCAGCACTTGGGAGGCAGAGGCAGGCGGATCTCTGTGTGTTCGAGGCCAGCCTGGTCTACAAAGCGAGTCCAGAACAGCCAAAGATACACAGAGAAACCCTGTCTCGAAAAAAACTAAAAAAAAAAAGAAACGGAAACTAATAGTCATGAAAACGTGTCATTTTGTTAGTTACTATGACAGTCTATCACAGTTATTTTCTAAGCTACTCAGAAATCAAGTTGCTAAGAGACAAGCAATATTTGCTTATCTAAATATAAGAGATAGATAGGGCATCTTCAAAAACCTCAAGAGATCTGCAGAAGATGGCATTCAAAGATGTTTTCTTAACTTAAGATTTTTTGATATCGAGACATGTCAGCTCCTGACAGCACCCCCTATTCTACTCCAAGTAGAAGATGAGCATCGAAGAATCTCCAGTGGGAGATGATTGAATTGGTGGTAAGCTGTTCTCTTGGCAAGAAAAACCCCTTGCTTCAACTGTAGACAGACTTCTGTCCAAAAAGGACAAAACTTGGAAGCAGATAAGTCGACAGCCTAGCTCTGCCAAGACAGGGTAGGTAAGTCCTTCATAATTCCTGCTCTACAACCAAAGTCTGTCAGAGAAATGGGGCCAAATGGCTGAAGATTGATGCTGTAATGTATGGAGAGAAAATGGGAACTGTCCAGGCAGCCACTGGTATGTCATTTTTTTAGTTTTGGAAGCTGCAGGCCCTGCACTTCCTATATAATCAGATATATTTATCCCTCTCAGGTCTCTGAGGTGGTTGAAGAATAGATAGCTAGAGTCTCATAGTTAAATTTTGAGTTGTTTAGGAATCAAGAAGGTGATCTGGATCTAAGAAGATATTTTTAAAATTGTGAGGCAAGTTAGTATGAAAGCTGAGTTAGATATAGAACTTTAAACTCATGGAGATGGTTAGATAGTAGAATGTTAAAGTCAGGTCCCAAATACATATGGACTGGACATTGGGAATGTATGCTAAGCCATATAACTCTTATACTTGTAGCCTATTTATTTCTGTTGTTTTGTATTATATTTATAGTTATAAGAAAAAGAACCATTTTTTGAACTGAAAGGGAGAGCTGTTGGGGGGAAAAAAGAAATACCTTAAACTAAAAAAAAAAAAAAAGGAAGGGAAGAGGATGGGGGGGTTGAGGGTGGAAGGGTGGGACTGGAGGGGGGAGTAGGGAGGGGATTGTGATTGAGATGTAACTTGAAGAAATAAAAAATAAATTATTAAAAAAAAATGAAGGAAGTCCCATCACTTACATACAGAACATTGAGTGAAATCTCTCTCACACACACACCACTTCTTCCCTCTTGAACAAATGTGGATACTATCTAATTCAAAAAAAAAAAGGTGATTTCACGTAAGTAGAGAGCAGTGCTTACCAAACACAGAACATACAGGTGGAGAAGGATGTTCAGGGAGTACAAGGATGCAAATACCTTCTAATATCCCATATCACAATCAGATAACCACAGCTGACAATAATTATTTATTTCAGGAAGACTTAGTAGAGTGAATTTTAAGCAGTCTTAGCACAGGGCAGTGTCTGAAAGGATGGTTGTGCCAATCACTCTCGTGTGCACTCCTAATGTTGCAGGTGCTAAGATACCGTGCTGTATGTATAACCAGTATAGGTAAGCACTGTAGTCAAACGAGCAGCAGAACAGAAAGGACACATTCCAAATCATTTTACCTCCTTAACAACAGCTTGGGAAACACTAATTAGGTCGTAGCAAAGGCAGAAGGGCACTTGTTGCCAAGCCTAACTTCCGGCAGTGTCTTTGGGCTACATCACACTAAATCAACAGCTATGGTGTGGAGAGACAGGCCTCTTCAGCCAGACTGATCTGTGACCCTGAATGCGATGTAGAACCATCTATGTCTCAGTTTCCACAATGTGACAGAGATACAATAAAAGCACCTAATTCACAAAGAAGGTAAATGGCTTAACCCATGGAACATACTTGGAACAGTATCAGGTACATGGTGACTCATCTACTGTTCAGTTACATTAGGACTGCTACAACAAGTCTAAATTTTGACTTATGACATAATTATGACAATTAAGACTATCTGATTTTGCTTACAATGCCTTGTTGAAAAGGTTTTCAATGTTCATGTTTTCTTTTACAATCACACACAGCTTGGGAAGGAGAGGTATCTGGGCCCCAACAGACAAACATCACTTAAGTGTTTAGGTGTTGGCTCAATTTGACCTTGCATGTTAAATCACAGGTCTAGCCAGGCATGATGCCCCACGCCTTTAATCCCAGCGCACAGGACACAGAGGCAGGTGGATCTCTATGAGTACAAGGCTAGCCTGGTCTACAGAGTGAGCTGCAAGACAGTTAAGGTTACACAGAGAAACCCTGTCTCAAAAAAACAACAAAGAGAAAGAAAGAAAAGGGGGGGGGGGACAGTTCTATCTCTGTGTCGTATTTCTAAACATAAGGCATCTCTCACTATCTTTTGGTTGATTGTAATAAACAGTGAGAAGTTGAAGGTAGATTTAAGTGACACTCATTCTCTTGATTAGAAAACTTAGAACTCTCAATAACTCCAGATCTATGCAACTAAAAACAGGATATTCACCAAATACAAGTTATCTCATGTTTAACTTTGGAATCATAAGCTCATTTCCTATCAATTCCATCTCCACTCCTCTCTATTTGAAGCTAGGAAGGACGAAGAAATAAAACTATGGTTCTTGTAAATATCAATATAGTCTGTTCTTCCCCCTTCCTTATGTCTAGGCAAGTCAGAAGTGAAAAACTTTGAGAGGTGTGGCAGCATCAGCCTATACAACCTTACCTGGGTCTCCACTACCTGGAGACCAGTGTCTCTCAAGGACTTCTAAAGTACCTACCCTTCAGCAGTAACACACTGAACCCAAAGCCAGCACTCACCCCTCCCCTCTGTACAACAGTCACTCTGAGCCTAGGACAGCAGAAAAGCCCATCTGGAAAAGCTTCTGCAAATGCTGTAGGCTGCCTCCCCCACACCCTATTGTCATGCATCTGTCTGGAAAAATATGTCAGAATCTCCTTCTTGGAAAAAGTGGCTTAGCTGCAGACATATACCTAATCTTCATTTCTGTAGAGTACTCAAGCTGACACTTACTGTGTCGTGGGTTAAATGCTCATACTGGCTAACTACAATAACACTTAGCAAAGATGCTAAATAAATTTCATTATTCCTCAGGTTTTCAAAGCTCTGGTGACTTGAGAAGATTTGCCAGTTTGAAATATGATGATAACTCACTCAAGTGTATATGGTATTCACCGAGAGAGGTTGAGTTGGAGTGGTGTAGCGGAGAGTAGTGAAAGCTGACCTAAACAATGTAGGGCAATAGTCTAAGGTACTGTTTTTCAACCTGTGGGTCATGATCTCTTTAGGATCATATATCTGATATCCTGTATATCAGATATATCTTTGTAACAGTAGCAAAATTACAGTTATGAAGTAACAATGAAGTAATTTTATGGTTGTGGCAGACCACAACATGAGGAACTGTTTTCAAGGGCTGCAACATTAGGAAGGTTGAGAACCACTGGTCTAAGCCTTCTAGATTAAATGGCAAATATGAAAGGAGAGATGGATACAAAGCGATTAGCACATCTCCAATCTGATGGCTTGCATATCTACTACAAAAAAAGGGCATAGCATTCTACAGCGCCCAGATAGAAAGAGATGCATCCTAGAGCCCAAATGTCAGGCCAGGATGAGGCCTGGGCAGAGGACGGAGAAAGGTCTGAAGACAGAATCTTACCCCAAATACAAGACCTTCCCATAATTACTTGGGCTGCACCTGACTGGAAAGCCCACTCCATCTATCTGGGCCTGTTCTGGGACCATGGTCTTCATTTGCTACAGAAACCCTTGTTCTATATGAGCTCCCCTAAAATGTCTACTTCCAGAGAAAATATTAGCAATCATACAGACCTTCTACTTATAGTCCCTTCAACATAAATTCAAGTAACTTCTAGTTAAAACATGGGTTTACACAGAAGAAAAACACTTGATTTTGCCATCATGAATCTTCTCTGTGATAGGCATAGTTTACATAGCGAATAAACTGACCAAAAAAGAAGAAAGAAAAAAAAAAAGACCCTCTGAATCTTGGCTCTAGTATCTACTAGTTTTATGGCCATAGATGAATCATTTGATTTCTTTGGATTGTCATTAGCAACAACAACAAAAAAATTTAATGTGCAAAACATGACTTGGGCCTGAAACGCAGGTGATGAGCTCATCTCACACGCATTTTGGCTAACTGGTTTATTGTAGCCTGATTTTGGTACATGCATGCTCAATGCAGGTTCCATCCAATGAGATCTTGACCATCTCCAACTTTTTCCTTGGCCCTTTAGGCCCTAACTTAAGGCTGTAGAGCGTTAAATAAATCTAGACAAAAACCAGATGTAAGTAGAGAGAGCACGCTTTTCTCTCATGAAGGTCACAGCTTTCATCAACCTGGTGGGGTCTACAACTCGACTTCCCTGACATACTGTTAATGTCCTTCTCTTCTTGAACATTTCCACACCTTTCCTAGTTCCATTAAAGAAGTTCTAATATTAAGATCTCTCTTTGTCTGGAATGCTATCTTTCAGTATAACCCATCCCTGTTTTTAATACTGTCAGACTGCTTCTTCGAAAGAACAGTGTCACTCTCACCTTCTCTTCATTAGAACAACAGTCACTGTTCACAGTCCCAATAGCTTGGCTGGACATTGAAGCTTCTACTCCTTGGTCATCATTAACTATTCCAACTTCATCCTTCATAAACAGCCATAAAGGAGTCACAGTCAAAGAGAAACTCCAGGCAGCTTTTCTCCACAGCTCATGCTACATGTATGAAGTGTCTCTTCACAACATTCTATCTTCCACATCATTTCTGAGTAAGCCAGTGCCCTTCAATTAGCACTTACTACAAAAGCTGTAGTAACATAGGTCCACACAGCTCTGTGCCAGGCTTCTAACCCCAGCATCCTAATAAGGTTGGGTTGGATCACCTCTGGTGTAGAGTTGTTTTGTGTAATGTTATTATTATATATTACCATTTATATATTAGCAGTATTCTAGGTCTCTTGGTACTCAACTGCTCCTAGAGGAAGAAATGGGATGATCACTGCTGTTTGCCATCCTCTGATGTAAAGTAACAAATATATTAAGTGCCCCACTAAACAATACATTTTTTAAAGACCTTCTTTGTTTTATATTTCAATATAAGTGAATATATTAACTCATAAAAGGACTTAAATAAGCCGGGCGTGGTGGCGCACACCTTTAATCCCAGCACTGGGGAGGCAGATGGACCTCTGTGAGTTCGAGACCAACCTGGTCTACAAAGTGAGTCCAGGACAGTCAGGGCCATATTACACCGAGAAACCCTGTCTCAAAAAAACAAAAGGGGGGGGACCTTAAATAAATACTTGTTCCCTGCTAACCTTCCCAAAATTAGTAGACTAGATAGCCTAAATTATTACATTTCTAAACATCCATTAAACTTGAAACACTAAATTCTAATTTTAAGTAAAGCATGAGAGGCAAAAGCTATTATGTCATAATATCTTTCTAATTTTGAACAAATATTGAGTTGCATTGTGTCCCAAAAGAAATAGTTCTAGTATTATAAAGGTTAAGTAGGCAGTATCTTTGTATATCACATAGAAAAGAGAAACATGAAGACCAGGGGTATGGCTCATTGGACAGAGGCACTTATACCCAGGCTTGACTAACTGGGTCCAGTCCCCTGACCCCAGTAGCCTGACAGGAGAGAACAGTGCATGCCTGCTCACTTGCATCCTCACATTCTCATATTCTACACACACACACACACACACACACACACACACACACACACACCCCTACCTGTAATGGGAGTTAGATTTCTTTAGTGAATATGTGGGGGCTTCTGAAGGACAGTCTCTTAAGGGACATACAGATCAGCCTGACATCTGGCAGAGTACATACACCTGGTCCTGAGCATAAGAAGGAAAACCCAGGCAACAGATAAAGGGTTTTTGCTTGTCACGGCTTGGATGCTAAGAAGAGTGCAGTCTAGGTGGGTGGAGTCCAGGCAGGGCTGAAGCCAGGAAAAGCCTCATCTTGAAAGGGCCATAAAAGTCGCTGCTCTGAGGCTATGGGGCCAGTGCCCTTCAGGGGTGTGGCTACAAAGCCCCAGAAACCTTGAGGAAAGCACTCTGTGGGTGTGGTTAGGATCCTGGAGAGAGCCCACAAACTGTCAGTTACTATGAGAAACCTCAAGAGACAACGCCTATTTAAGGACGGTGCGGAGCATTCCACAGTGAGCCAACATGAGAGTTGAAGGTGCAAAGCAGACCTGTGCCATCTGCCAACCCTGAGGCCACACTAATATAGCACTAGCCCTGAGGCAGTGAGAGGTGGTCAGACAGAGGCTTTGGGATGTAATCTGAAACTAGCGGAGAAGGCGGAGGCGGAGGCTGAGAAAAGCAGAGCAAGCTCAGGCTGGCAGAGGGGGTGTGGCATAAGACCTACCACAACCTCCAAGTTGAGTGAATGAGGTGCAAGATGCCCAGAGTCTGAGGAGACCTATAAAACAGGCAGGAGAGTAATGGCCTGCCCCTGTGAGTGTGTGGCAAATAGGCCCCGGGCAAGGCCACAAGGCCAAGGTCTAGGCCACGTGGCGCAGCAGTTGGCCTGAGGGGATTCAGCTAGTTCAAATGGTAGCCTGATGAGAGCCACGGCTGCCTGGCTCTGCCCCAATGGCAGCAGCAGAAGCAGAGCAACTGAGGTGGGCTGTCAGACAGCAATGGTGTTAGGCCCAGTGCTGGAGGAAGCCTAAGCTGAAGTAAGTAAGGCTGCTACAACAATGCCAGAGCCAGAGGCCACGGAGTGATTGTTGCCTGCAGACAGACGGCCCACAAGGACCCATGGCTTGACACCCCTTCAAAAGGGTTAAGGTTGGTTCTTAGGTAATAGGTGTTTAGGTATTAATTTACTGTTATACACATCCCAAAATATTAAACAAAAATAAAAGAAAGTATCTCCTACTTTCTTCCCATAGTCTGTGTTCTATTACCTAAGTTAAACACTTAGTCAAGGCCAGTTGGCAGAATAACAGTTCAATCTAAGGCCCCGAGATCGGGTTCAAGTTCCCAACACTGGTAATTCTAAATGCTTGATGCACATTAGAGTTCTCTACAGACTTGAAAACCAGAGTCTTTGGGTTTCCCTCTCTAGGTTCAATAAAACTACAGATAATAAAAACTAAAATTGCTCTTTAAATCCTTAGTAGAGGTCTGGTGAGATGTTTCAGTTGGTAAAGGCACTTGTCACTAAGCCTGATGAAGAGTTCCATCCCTGGAACCCACATGGTGGAAGCAGAGAACTGACTCCTCCAAGCTGTCCTCTGCCTTCCATATGCAACATAGCAAGTGTATCTATACATACAAAGAAATCTTTTTAAAATGTAATTTAAAAAACTTTAATATCCTGAGTGGATTCTAATGTCAAGCCAGAGCTCACAAGCCGCTGTTCCAGACTGGTTCAAAAACGCCATATCCTCATATAGAAATGTAAAAGGCTATTTCCTAAGAAGACCTTACCTTCTCTGGAACAGCTGGCACTTACTCTCTCACTTGCTGAGCACCCAAACACTTATCTTAAATAAACAGAATCTGAGGTTAAGCACTCAAGACCAAGGCACTCACGATAAAGTTCCCAGGCTGTTCTATGAGTCTCATGGCTACAAACTTACATTCTTCTTTACTCGGTGAAGTTACATTCAGTTCTGTCGGAAGCGACTGCTGGCTGGGACTAAGAGCTGGCGTGCTTATGGAGGTATTGTTGTTGTCACTGGTGGTCTCTTCAGAAAACAAATCTGATTGGCTGTTACTTGTACTTGGGGCGGAATCATCGTCTGGTTGTTTCTTTTGAAAATCTAAAAAGAATAAGGAGTAAGAAAGGTGGTTTAATTTGTAGTCAGAGCAATCACTAGAAAATACTATGTTAATGTCGAAGTTATATGCAACAGCAACAAAGGCTAATGTGGGTAATTAAAAGAAAAGCATGGAAATAAATACAAAAAACAAAACTACAATCACATGCATGACTTGTAGAGAATGATTTAAATTAAACTTTAAATTTATATATTAAAGCCCTTTGCTGTTCAGATAATGGTAGACACTGATTTCAATATTGAACTTTGAACACCCAAAGATACACTTCAAGGGTAATCAGTCAGAAGAAAAAAATATTAAATAAAAATGATTGACACCAATATGTGAGGGATCAGAAGGAAAACAGCATAGCAAGCAGAAAACACATTTAAAATAACAGGAATTGGTGAATGTGTGTGTGTATTATCAGTAAGGAGGATAAATATGAAAGAAATGAACATATCAGAAAAGAAAAGAAACAGATTAAGAAAATGGACTCCATTTAGTTTACAACAGACAAAAAGGCACAAGGGGGCTGGTTCTCAAGTTAGTGATCTCTCTGATGATGGGTATACCATGTAATTGTTACAGTATTCTCTGTGCAACTTCATTTAAAAACTGTAACTCTTATATGAAGTACAGACTGTATTTATTAATTTGAAGAAATGAAATGATACTTAGAATCCCCACATGGCCTTACCTTGGAATGAGAGAAGTCAGAGCTACTACATCTTAACCTATCCTTAGCATGTATAACACAGTGAGTGTGACTACATAACTCACAACAATCCTCAGGAAAACTCTAAAGCATAAATAACAGTACTTAGTTTGTAAGGGAAACTCCAAGTTTAACAGCAGTAAAGAGTAGACAATTGAAGCTGACAACGTAGCTCAGGCCCCAATCATAGGATAGGGTGCAGATGGGAAGTGACCAACCAGACAGGGAAACCCTCCAGATCACACCCACCCACTTCCAGCACTATTTCTTTTCTATGCATTTCTCCTAGTCACTTTCTTATTCAATGTTTTGATATTTTAAAAATGATTTATTTACTATTATTGTATATCAAGAAAAAGTGTATACAGAGAATAAAATATTGCCCTTTATATTTTCCAAAATAAAATATAAAATATTTTTATGCCATCTCATTAGTCCTCCTATGTCAAAGACTACTGTCTTTCCCACAACCATGTACATACAACTGGAAATGATACGGGGGCCCGAAAAGACATGAAATAGAATCTAGTAGATACTGAAATGGAATCTAGTACATTCCTCAATTCCTTGAGACAGGCAGATACAAACTTACTCAAACTGTGGGAATTCAGTGATGCTGTGTCCCACTAGGTCAACGTATCTCTTCCTGCTGTCCCATGCCTGCCTCAAAGCATTACTCTGCACACTCACTTCATCCGGCATCTACTTTCTGACCAACACCAAGAGAGTAGGGCTGGAGCAACTGGACTCAAGAATCCCAGAAGGTGAAGGGGCAGAGTCAGGAAATGAAGGAAATAGTCATATGAGGCCAAGCGACTACTTCCTACAGTTCATGCTGGAAGGCAAGTAGGGGAAGGTCCACCAACAGCTGCTGCTTCTGATCAGGGATTAAAAGTTTGGCTTACTTGCTTTTCTAAAATTCTGAAGTAAAATAAAAAGCTAGAAATCCAAAGCTAATCCATTACCATACATGAAATAATAATAGAACTAACTATTGACACTTTACTGGTGCTGTTAAATGGTATATTCAGAAGCGTAAATCTATCAATTAAACTACTTCATAGCTGCAACTCATTTTCAGTAATTCTTACTATTTGAGCAGAATGAGCTTCTGAAAGAAGATCAACTGGGAACAAAGGAAAAGCTTGTTTTTTTAAAGACATGATATATAATGTCAAGTTCTCACTGCACAGTACCAGTGTGTCCCCACAGTCCACCACACCCATGTATAAGAATCATGGTACTGGGGCTGGAGAGATGGCTCAGTGGTTAAGGGCACTGGCTGTTCTTCCAAAGGACCCAGGTTCAAACCCAAGCACCCACGTGGCAGTTCACAGCTGTCTGTAATTGCCAGGTGTGATGGCGCATGCCTTTAGTCCTAGCATTCAGGAGGCAGAGGCAGGAGGATTTCTGTGAGTTCAAGGCCAGCCTGGTCTACAAAGTGAATCCAGGACAGCCAGGGTTACACAGAGAAATGTACGTCATCTCAAAAAACCATGGTACTTTTTTGCCACTTACCAAAAAGAAATCTTCTGCTGAGTAATCACTGAGAAAATCCAAAGTTTAAAATAAAACACCAAACTTGCACATAGCGCAAGCCTTGATGGAAGGCTGGGAAGGGAACCTGAACAAACCCTGAAACACAGCTATACAATGAGGGAAGTCTCAACAAAACTGTACCCCCTACTCCATTTTAAGCATAGACCAAAAAACACCATTAAAATTCTTTTTTGTTTTTGTTGTTGTTGTTTTTCTGAAACAGGATTTCTCTGTGTAGCCATGGCAGTCCTGGAACTCATTCTGTAGACCAGGCTGGACTTGAACTCAGAGTATCTGCCTGCCTCTGCCTCATGACTGTTTGGATTAAAGGCTTGTGTCACCACACCTGGTCTTTATAGACAGTTTCAAACTGCCATGTAGGCGGCGCTGGAATTTGAACCTGGGTCCTTTGGAAGAGCAGCCAGTGCTTTTAACCGCTGAGCCATCTCTTCTGCTCCCCCAAATTCTTTTTAAAATAATCTTTTTTTATATAATTCTTTTAAAAGATGGCTTTTTAGTAGATGGTCAACTAAATAAACTAAGCTAAATAAAACTGCCTCAGAGAAACATAGTTGTGAGTATAACCACACAAGTATAACTTAAAAATAAAGGAGAAAAAACAAACAAACAAGAATCATGGTCACACCCAGTCTTTCATAACTTACAGGTTCCCATAACAAAAATGTCACCTGTGTAATAAGTGGCCAAATGATTGAGATTCTCTCTCTCTCTCTCTCTCTCTCTCTCTCTCTCTCTCTCTGTCTCTGTCTCTCCCTATTACTATCCTCCACACCTTTTTCTAAAAAGCCAGGGTTGGAGAAATGACTGAGCAGTTAAAAGCATCTGTTATAATTCCAATGGGCCAAGTTCAATCCCAACACCTCCATGGCGGCTCACAAACATCTGCTACTACAGCTCCATGGGATCGACGCCCTCTTCTAGCCTCAGCAGGTACCCCAGGCATATACACACATGGTGCACAGTTACATATGTAGGCAAAAAGACAATAAATCAACCTTAAATAAAATGTCACAATTGAATCACATTTAAAATACCTACCAATTATACTATTCTGAACCGCTAACAATTCAGTGTGTCTTTACGGGCTCTCCTATTTCCTCGTGGGTTATAATTTCTACATATGAATGCTCCAAGTCCATGAAATTCTACTTCCATCATCAACAGAGATGAGAAACTCACTGCATTATTCCAATTTACTCAGCAAGGCTATCTGGCTTGCTGTAATAAGGCTTCTACATCACCAATGCAGACAGCGAAACGGGGTAGGAATAAAGTCAAATGGGAGATCAATGAAGGACACCAAGCAAAGCATGGCTCCTGTCAGTTCTTCTCCATTCATTCTCCTAACACACAGGGACATGGTGGGGCTGGGTCTTGAGCTGCAAGTTACTCTGACTCATAGTTGGGCTCCCCCTTTAGCACCACCAGAAGACCCAGAAATGTAGAACTTACAGGAGAGGTTCAGCACATTTCTCCATTTCCTCTCTGTCTTCAAGCCTTAACTGCCCTTTAGCGCAGATTCCTACTCTGTTTCATACCATCAAGTACTTCATGTTTCAAGCAGTCAGTTAAAAAAAAAATGTTGCCAAGAGTTTTGTCTCAATCCACTTACAAATAAAAATTCATTTCCTGTATCACAAAAGTTTGGTTCATGCAAAGCACTGCATAAAAACTTCCTTTAATAGAAGAGAATTTTCAGCTTCCTCCACTGTCTTGCCAATTACATCTATCAGAGGCTAGAGTCCTCACCCCTACCAACTTGGGTATCTTACTTTAAAAAGCTATAAAACCATGAACAGTAACCAGCCAATTCATAAACTAGACTTTAGTCTTCTGATTAAAATCTTAATAAAATTCCAGGAATGGGATGTTACCCTGGGTTAATGTTCTAAGGAAGAACTGGCTTAAGCAGGAGTTAAGAAGCAATAGACTTAGTTATAAAACTTTGCAATGTAGTCACCTTGTATCCTACTTAAAGGGAAAACAGATCTCAATGTGGCTGGGTTTATTTAAACTTCTTTCATGAGTAATCTCTTCTGGCTTTAATACTGGAAATGGGAAATTCTGGGCCACATTCTTACCTTCTCATGGTGATTAGTTTGTTCTGATTCTTACAGAGACTATGGACCTCACAATAGACTGAGGTTGTTTTGCTTTTTTGCAAGCTTCCAGTCAAGTTAAAAACATTCCATACAACCACACCCCTACCCAAAGAAAGAGAAAGGGAGAGACAGACAAACAGACTGACTGACTGACTCTGATATTGATAAACGACTCCTGTGGTATTGTGTGACTATGCACTGTTGATATGGACACAGCCATGTCAAAACCCCCAGTTGCTTAAGATCCATGGAAATGACAAAGCCTTCTCTGGGTCAGGCTCAAAGGGAAGAGAGCAAGGCCTTCCTCTGATACAAAACAGTTGGCTAGAATATGTGAAAACTAGCAATGCAGTTTCATTCTTCTTCCCTGGTAACTGCAACCGAGACTGCTCTCCTATCAAGTTCACCTAAGCCCTGTTCTTCATGCTGTTCTTAGTAAACGCTGAGTGTTGAGTGCCCAGGGTAAAGCAGTAGATACCCTCGTCAGAGGAAGCACATCCTACAATCCCAGCTATTATATGTATGCCTGTTGTTTCTTCAACCACCATTTCTTCATTCCCACGTCGCCCGTCAGGTTTCCAGGACCAAGCCGTACAGGACACAGCCTGTTTTCTGCTCTTCCTACTGTGTCATGCAACTGACAATAACATTCACCTAGAGGCTGAACACACAGAAGCCTGGGGATCAAGTCTCCATATTCTCCCTTCCTCAACTCTCCATCTCAAACCTCATCACTCACAACTGCTAACACACTCTTGACTACATACACTTCTCTAGAACCGTTCTACCCTAACATCTCACATGCCAGATTCCATCAGCTGCAACTTAACAGAAACCTGTGTGTCCTCTCTTGGTTCACTGTAATCCACTCTCCACATAGCAATCAAAATGACTGTGAGAAACAAATGAAACCCCCATTAAAACCCAAATTTTGATGTCAGTTCTGTGCCTAAACCCATGAATGGCCCTACAATCAAATCTAAACATGGTTAAAAAGTTAGAAGTCGCCCCCCCCCCCCCTCCAAGAAAGACTTCTGGGAGCTCAGCAGGTAAAAGCGTTGCTATAAAAGTCTGATGACTAGAGTCTGATTCCCAGAATTCAGAGAAAGGAGAGAACTCCTAAAAGTTGTCCTCCAACCACATACAGACTGTGCTACACAATTTTAGTGGCACAAACATGCACTCACTAACACATCTCACACCACACACATGGACAATAATTAAAATTTGAGGGAAAATGGCTTCTAACTGCTTTTTCATCTAAAGCCACTGACCCAACTCGGAACCATCAAAAAAGTCTTCCCAACTACTTAGTATGGGTAAAACTGGTCCTGACAGGACTGAAAGGACTCTAAAGTTGCCTCCTGTGTGCTTAGATTCAAACACAATGCTGTCAACTTGTACTGGAGAACAGAGATAGCATTACATTAGATCCCATTAGCCTGTTTTCAAAAACAGTCAACAATGTATGAAGCTGACAGGGTTTGTTCTTATTGGTAATTAAGGTTATTTTATAATCTGGTTTATCACTGAAATTACACAGGCCAGAAATTCTTCACACCCAAGGAAGAGACTGTTCAGCGTGTGAACCAGCACAGGTGTCTATAGGAAAGCTTGCTCCGAATATGCCATTTATGGTGCAGACTATACAATTTCTCATTTACAAGGCATAAATTAACATCTAGCATTACAGCAAATATCTAACAGTCCATTAGTATTATTGTAACATGCACCAGAGGCACACCTCTTGGTTTAAGCACAATATATACTGTAACCGAACTTTTAAATTATTATTTAACATTTATTTATTTATTACTAAATTTACTTATAACAAACACCAACAATTTTTTAACTATTAATCCTATAAATTCCTACAACCCTTTAACCTATCCACTAAACCTATTGATAATCATAACAACTACTTTCATAACCTTTTAGAATGATACAGTCTCTGGGGCAGGTCCTCAGTCGTCAGGAACATAGTATTTGTTGTAGATTTTTTAACATACTTAGCAGTCCTTTTTCTGGATCTCTCAGATGCAGGTTCGTCAGGGTAAGTTGGTTATTGCAGTCTCACCTTAAATAAGGCTTCATGCTTTTTTCTCTGTGGGAGACCCCAGCCGTCTGCAGGCCAACTTACTTCTTTTGAATCAGGAACTCAGCTGCTCTGCCTCAGTCCTTAAAGCCAGGCACCGTTTCCTTTAGGCCATTGTTTGGACAGATCAAACCCCTCTAGGCAAAAGCTGAGCCATAGGGTCCAGTCCTTGGCCTTTTGGTGTCTTGCTCAGGCTTTCTTTGTTCACCGGCTTCTTCCTGTTTCAGAGAGAGAGCTGGTCATCAATGGCCAGCCCTTTTTTCAGCAGGACTCTTGGAGCTCTCTAGCATCAGGGGCCTCTTCTCTTCTGGGCTCCACGCACTGTCCTCAAATAGGAGGAACTCTGTTTTAGCTTAATTTGGGCTCCGCCCACTTAGCAGCTGAAAACAATGTCAGGCCAGATACTTTGTTTCTTTAATTCTATTGAGTCTTTCCTGTTTTTCCTGACTTTAACCTTGTTTTTCAGTCTATTAAGTCTTTTCTGTTTTTCCTGACTTCAAGCTGATAATGCTCTTCAGGCCCCGAATTAAGAGACAGTATCAGAAACTCCTATATATTTTCTAAATCTAATTTATCTAACCCCTACAATATACCAATTTTTTTAAACTCTGAAAATACAAGTTTTGACTGTTGAGACATTAACTCAGTTCCAACAAAATGTGTACTTGATAATGTATGTATGTACACAAACAGCTCAGTAAGAGATTCAAGCACAGAGTGGGAAAAGTTATTAAAAATGGTAACCCAGTCAGGTTAAAATCTGAGACAATGCTGTATTCTGAAACTTCCGTCTGGTACTGAGGATGTGGGCTCGGTGTACTGCACTTGACTCCATGTGCAGAGCCCTGGACTCCATCCTCAGGATCAATGCCTCCTGCGAAGACATTATTCTTTTGTTTTCTTATAGCTCATCCTGGTGCCACTAAAGCTGACCTCCCTAGAGCCTTTAGTCCTTGGTGTCTGTCATTAACTACTGAAATGGAACAAGTGTAGTTAGTATGAACCCAACAGCTGCAGAGGTTGGAACGTGAAAGATTTTTTTTTTCTCAGCCCAAGCCTAAGGCTTCAAATGCACCACAAAAAATTAGAAAAGCATCTGGGAGTACAAGAAAAGAGAAGTCAGTCCTTTCTACATCATTGTTTTTATAACTGTATCCAGACCTTATGGAACCAACTCTTTGTTCCCAGGCTGGCTCAGAACCCAGCATGTAGTCTTGAACTCAGTAACAACTGTCCAGTCTTGGCCTCCCAAATCACAGAAATGTTCCACCACATTCAGCTTAGCCCTTCATTTGGCTATGTAGAAATGACAGGAAAAATGACAAAGTGATTCACACGGGGACCTCCCCTTCTAGGGAGAGGACGTGTGGTGGCAGCAGGTAACAGACTCACAGTGCCTGCTCACTAGTTACCTCCTCTACTCTTTGCCCCTTGTCTCTAAGTGGAGCCCCTGACTTAGAGACCTTCCATCTCTTACATGTCTCAGCTTCCTCATCCACACCAGTGCCTCATGCACCCCCTCAGGCACTGCCACCTCACATAGGACCTGTCACTGACAACCGCATCTACGTCACAGGAAGTGGGGTGGCTTACTTCTGAGATGCACTTTCACTTGACCGTGTGAAAAGTTCAGCACAAGTTACTACTCAAACACAACCAAGCATGGTATACCTTAAGAACAACAAGCTTTTCCCCAGAAATAAATAAGCCACCTTCTGATTTAAACTAAAAGAAATTATTTTAAAGGATGAAATGATATGTTTGCTAACAACAATTTTATTTTATTTTATTTTTTTTTTTTTTTGGTTTTTCGAGACAGGGTTTCTCTGTGTAACAGCCCTGGCTGTCCTGGACTTGCTTTGTAGACCAGGCTGGCCTCGAACTCACAGAGATCCGCCTGCCTCTGCCTCCCAAGTGCTGGGATTAAAGGCGTGAGCCACCACGCCCGGCTCAATTTTATTTCTTATTGTGTATATACAGGTGTACTGGGGGTTTGTTTAGAGAAGGCCACCATGATTTTCACAATATCAGGCCTGACTGACTGTGTTTTACCAGTGACACCTAGGTGGCAGAATACACAGTCTATGAAATTCATAATCCCAGCAAATAGCTAAGAAAGAATTAAGAGTTCCACAGTAGTTCAAAGAAAAGCCTGTGTTTTCTCAGCTGAACATTCTGTACTTGCAGTGGTGAAGAAAACTGGTATACAACCATTCCACATGTTTGGATGCCAGAGTTCAAAGCCTGGGTTCTTCCTCTCAATAGCTGTACGACCTCAGGCAAACCATTCAACTTCTTGGGTTTCAGTGTTCTTTCTCTATAAGAATGATCATCTTATTTGCTGAGTAAATCACGGTGAGGACAGGATGGGCCAGACTTGAAGTTAGGAAAGCCTGCTGGTTAAAGTAGGAGTGTATATGCACAAACAACTATCATCTTCAGCCTAAGACTGTTTTCCATAGAGACCTCCTACACAGATTAGCTACCCTCCACACGCGCTCTGCCTAATAAACACACTCAAGTCCCAGTCCTGGCAGGAGTAGGAACCTCCATCAGAGGTGGCACACTCCCACCTAATTCCCAGCTTTCCTGTGTCTGTCTTTTCCTCATTCCCTTGCCACTCTTAGTATGTGTTCAGGACACACAAACTGAAGTATATAGTACTAAATATATTTTAATGACTAATGGTAAATATCAAAAGAGTTCTCTAGGTTTTGAGTATCTAAGAACCTCAAGATTGTTACAGCAGTCAGTCTAAGCGGATTTAACAATGACCCTAAAATACAGAGGTTTCTTTCCTAACAGCAGTTTGTCACTTATGCTCATATCACAGATCTGCTGAGGGGAGACAGAGTTCTACAAGCTGCAGTACAGGTCAGGCAAAGGAGTGTTCCTCATGAGAGTGCTCTGGTCTCAAGCCAAAGGCAGACAAATAGGACCACACCTTGGTTCTTAAGGTTCTGCTCTTAAATGGCAAGAGTTTCTTTCTTTTCTTTTTTTAAGATTTATTTATTATGTATACAATGTTCTGTCTGCATGTATGCCTACAGGTCAGAAGAGGTCACCAGATCACATTATAGGGGTTTGTGAGCCACCATGTGGTTGCTATCACATTATAGGGGTTTGTGAGCCACCATGTGGTTGCTGGGAATTGAAGTCTGGAAGAGCAGACAGTGCTCTTAACCGCTGAGCCATCTCTCCAGCCCCAGGCAAGAGTTTCTTACTCACATTTTATTGGTTAAAAAAAAAAAAAGTCAAGCCGGGCATGGTGGCGCACGCCTTTGATCCCAGCACTCGGGAGGCAGAGGCAGGTGGATCTCTGTGAGTTCGAGGCCAGCCTGGTCTACAGAGTGAGTCCAGGACAGCTAAAGGATATACAGAGAAACCCTGTCTCGAAAAACCAAAAAAAAAAAAAGTCAGTGCTAGTGAAATTATGGTTGTTGGAGGAGAATCTACAACCATTAACTTACTAAATCAGCATAATTCTAATAACAATCTACAAATATTTGTCCTTATACCTACAGATAAGTGTAGTAGTCTTCACCTCTTATCAAGCAAACTTCTCTTTGCAACAGACAGAGACTACAGAAAACTACAGCTAATATGCAGAGTTATGGAGCCCAGTCCATCTACAAAACACTCACATACCTAAGGCCCAAGGAACACTGTGGAAGAAGGGGCAGAAAGGATGTAAAAGCCGGAGGATCAGGGACTTTGTTGGGAGACTATATCTGCTAGTAACATTAGAAGGTATACTGGTAAAATCTCATCAACATGACTACCCAAATGGGAACTGAATAACTGGACAGGGAAAAGCCCACGAGGCCTCAACTCTACACAAAGAACTACAAGTAACTGAATAAAGTTGGGAGCAGGAGAGGAGTCTCACTAGGGAGAAGCACACCAACTGGTTACCTGTGCCAAATGGTCAGCCCCGAAAACATACAAACAAGTATCATTATACTGACTGATCAGGTTATATCTGGGAAAAATTATGTATATACACAAATATATATATTGTATAATGCATACACACACACATGCATTAACAACTAATGAAAAAAGAGGACATGAATTTGAAGGAGAGAAGGGATGGGTATATGGGAAGGCTTGGAGGGAGGAAAGGGAAGGGACAAGTGTTGTAACTAAATGGCAATCTCAGAAATGAACAAACAACAACAACAAATCACATGTCCAGCCTAGATGACCACGGCACTGAGAAGAGCAGCAAATGCATGGACTATACTTTTTTCACTTTAAACCAGGATGTGATCTCACAGCTTCAAGAGAAAGTGTGACCCCAAGGAGCGCATCCAGCCATCCTCGGGTCTGTCTTGTTTTCCTTGCTTTCCAGACCTATGCAATCAGGATGACACCTAGAACTCTGAAGACTAATGTTATCTCGCAAAGGCAAATGGCTATGAAGGTCTGTCGATGTCAGAGGAACCACTGACTGTTCTACATCTTGGAAATCATTCCAGAAACGATTTAACTAAAACATCAAATGGGGAACTGACTTTCATTTGACCTCTCAGATGTTTCAGAAGACCATCTACACTAGGAGCCTAGGTTTACCTCTGCCATTTGAAAATATCGCAGCTGTACAATTTCTGGGTACATTGTTTCCAGTCCTAATTAAAATGGTACATTTGCTTAAGTTTCAGTTGGAAAGATTCATTTAAAGTGCCCTGTCTCTCTGCTTTGACTGCAATCAAATGGCTGCTCTGTTATCACCTTAGTCTTTCTCTGCCACAAAAAGCAGGCTGTACCATCAACATCCTAGAGAGAAACACACTCGGTAGCAGAGTGCTCCTCTGAGGGTCTTCATGGATCTTCAAAACGGCAATAGGAGAAAAGGGCAGAATGAAATGCATACACTCAGAGCACTTGGACGCACAGGCCAATCCGTTTAAAACCCAGTATTCTGCCACTGAGCACCACTCTTCTATGTGGACTCTGCCTTTAGGCCCTAACCTTAATGTTATCCTGCACTTGCAATGCCTCCTGCCCTCCCACACATTCCCCACAGCTAATACAACTTAGACCCTATGAAGTAAAAGTCACTCCTTAAGAAACGATTAAAGATATATATGCACCCTATTTTTGATTCACCCAATGGTTGCAGTAAACATTAAAGAATTGAGTGACAGGCTCTTGTCAGTTATTTACACACACTTTGACTTGGTTATTGTTTGAGACAGGGTCTTAACTACCAAACCCTGGATAGCCTGAAATTTTCTATGTAGACCAGGTTGGCTTTTAAGTGTTGGAATTAAAGACAATGTGCTACCACACCCGGTCCACTTGCAGAGTCATATGGCTAGTCTCCAGAACAACTACAAGAAGCTGCACATCCATCCACTAAGGAAAAATAATAACAATGAGTTTCTAACTAAGAAGTTGTCAGAAGAAGCTTATGCCCCTTGTGGGAATCCTTTCTGGTTCCATCCTAATGACCATGCCACAATGGTCTGGATATGGATCCTTTCTTTATCACACTAAAATAAGTATCTTTGTCTGCTGTGGTCTTTCTATTGTATTATCAGTATCACCCAACTTTACTGTCAACCTAAATTGTGAAGAACATTGTATCAAAAGTTATTCCAAGGGGGCTGGGGAAGATGGCTCAGTGGTTTAGAGTACTAGCTTCTCTTTCAGAGCACCCAGGTTTGATTTCCAGCACCTACCTGGCAGCTCACATGTGTCTCTAACTCCAGTTCTAGGGGCTCTGACATCTTCACACAGACACACAAGACAGACATGCAAACAAAGCACCTATATTCATAAAAGTTTTTTAAATATTAAGAACATACCAGAGCACCCACCTTTAAAATGGTAGGGCTATGATGTTTGTTAAACAAACACATCAGATTCTTCTTAAAACAAAAAAGATAAGCCAGGTGTGGTGGCACACCCCCTTTAATCTCAGCACTCAGGAGGCAGAGGCAGGCAGATCTCTGTGAGATCGGGACCAGCCTGGTCTACAAAGTGAGTCCAGGACAGCCAAAGACACATAGAGAAAACCTGTCTTGAGAAACAAAACAAAACAAAATAAAATAAAATAAAAATAATAAAATAAATAAATAAACAAGGGCTGGAGAAATAGCTCAGCGGCTAAGAGCACTGGCTGTTCTTCCAAAGGACCCAGGTTCAAATCCCAGCACCCACATGGCAGTTTGCAGCTGTCTGTAATTGCCAGGCGTAGTGGCGCACACCTTTAATCCCAGCACTGGGCAGGCAGAGGCAGTGGGATCTCTGTAAGTTCAAGGCCAGCCTGGTCTACAGAGTGAGTCCAGGCTAGCCAGGGCTTGTTACACAGAGAAGCCCTATCTCAAAACACAAACGAACAAACCTGACAAACATGTAGGATACAAATAATCATGGGCTATTTATGTTTTCTATTCACTAAAAGACAAGAAAAGACGAGATCGGGCGCATTCAGGGTGGTATGGCCGTATGCCGGGCAGTGGTGGCGCACGCCTTTAATCCCAGCACTTGGGAGGCAGAGGCAGGCGGATCTTTGCGAGTTCGAGGCCAGCCTGGTCTACAAATTGAGTCCAGGACAGCCAGGGCTACACAGAGAAACCCTGTCTCGAAAAACCAAAAAAAAAAAAAAAAAAAAGACAAGAAAAGAAAAAGATAAACGTGCTGAGACAGCAGGACACTATATACTCGGAAGTTGGAGCCTTCTCCTTAGATAAGAATACCATATTTTTTAAAGCTCTGAAAAAACTTTGTCATACAATATATACAGCTAAATGAAAAGAAAAACAAAAAAACAAAAAACTTGTCTGTCCAAAAGAGAAAAGGTTGTAATATAAAGAAGACCACTTTTGATTTTATGTTCCTGGGTACCTTATGAGACAGTTTATAAGCTTTGGATTTTAAAGTTTTCATACCATAGTTTCTCTATTTCTATTAAGTTCATTTTAATATCTTATTATTGATGTTCTATATTTCATAAATCATTAATCAAACCCTGCTTTAAACTCATTTATAATGATATCAATTTGAAACGTTTATAATTGTATTTGGTCTAAATGTGGCACATCAGCACTGCCTCAAGACTGTCTCTGTTGTTGTCTGCTTTTTCCTTGGCAGCCTCTCCTGGCACAGAGCCCCTGTCTTATGAACACAGAGATAGTGGCAATTGGGTGCCTACATACTTTCAGCCTGTTCATTGTAGGGCATAGTGTGGTCCCATGGCAAGCACCCAAGTCAAGAAAACCCCAATCCTCTTAGCAAGGAGTCTACCGCAATCCAGAATAGGACATACACAGTGCAGAATTACTAGTAAGAGAGGCTCATGCCTGCCCTTCTGGAGCCAATGGTATTCCTAAACTCAGAGTCAATCAGGAAAAGAGTCTGGTGTGCCTGGGCAACTCACCTGGAACAGATCTTCCACAGCTTAGAGCCAGTGAGAGGAGGCAACAGTTCAGATGCCCAGGCTCTTGCTGTTCTCATCAACATTTAATAGACTTTCCAACTAACAATTTTTCCATTTGCTGACCGTCCATAGGACAATTCCCACAGACTTTGTTCTGTTTAGAATATTTTTAGTAAATGGTCGTTTTCCCTACCGAGAATATCTATATAACAGTACCAGCATTCCAAAATTTTCACACTGAACTATCTATATTCCAAGAAAACTGAAGTATGAGTCTGTCATGATTGACCAGTTTATTTTACCAAACAATTCACACTGTTAAAAACGAAAACCTAAGCCGGGCGGTGGTGGCGCACGCCTTTAATCCCAGCACTTGGGAGGCAGAGGCAGGCGGATCTCTGTGAGTTCGAGGCCAGCCTGGTCTACAAAGTGAGTCTAGGACAGCCAGAGCTGTTATACAGAGAAACCCTGTCTCGAAAAACCAAAAAAAAAAAAAAAAACCGAAAACCTGCATACTTTTACAATAAGAGAATTATGTTAACAAGAATTCCCCACATACTCTTTATAAGAAACACAAAATTAAAACATTATCTAAACACAGACATTGATAATAAACTATGTGGGCATCGCCCTGTACTTTTGTAAAGATAATTTTTATGGCGTTCAAAGCCAAGCTACATAATCACTAAAATGTATATATACACACATGCCTAACCACCTATCATATTGGTTGCTTAAGAACCAGGCCTGAATAAGCAGAATTAGAATAGCAGAAGGAAGGAATCTTTGTTAAAAAGAGGTTCAAAGAAAAACGCCTAGATTGTGATTATCTATTTTGAAAATGAGACTGTAAAGTAAACAAACATAACGGGAGGTTTAAGATGTTACATCTGAAGATGTCCTCCAGACCAACAGCACTTTAATTCTTACTGCCCTGCAGCTGCACATTGCAACTCAGTTCATCAAAGAAAAGGAACCTTAATGTGTACGTACAATGCCATGCTTCAGTGTCCAAAAACCACCAAGAAACATAGCATTAAAAAACATCTATAAGCCGGGCGGTGGTGGCGCACGCCTTTAATCCCAGCACTTGGGAGGCAGAGGCAGGCGGATCTTTGTGAGTTCAAGGCCAGCCTGGTCTACAAAGTGAGTCCAGGACAGCCAGAGATATTCAGAGAAACCCTGTCTCGAAAAACCAAAAAAAAAAAAAAAAAAAAAAAAAAAAAAAAAAAAAAAAAAAAAACACATCTATATCGGGGCTGGAGAGATGGCTCAGCGGTTAAGAGCACTGGCTGTTCTTCCAAAGGTCCTGAGTTCAATTCCCAGCAACCACATGGTGGCTCACAACCATCTACATTGAGATCTGGTGCCCGGGCATATATGTAGAGCAAATACTGTATACATAATAAATAAATAAATGGTTTAAAAAAATCTATATTTACGAACTCCACTGGTTAACATGAGACATATAAAAACTTAGTCTCCATGCAATTCTATTTCATAAAATTAATCAGATGTAAGGCAACCATTAAATATATATATATTTAATTAAAAATTTAATCTGAGTAAAAACATAAAAAAAAACCACGAGTAATATAATGCTTTTTGTCACACTTAAAATGATGCTTGGGACTGGTTCTACTCTGTATAATCCATGATCATATTATATACTGGATTATATCTAAGCAAAATGTGACCTTTGGCAATGAAGAAAATTCAAATTCCCATCTTTGGCAGTGTCTGACTTGGCCTCTCACAATATACATGTACCTCAGGTCTAAGTGCTCAAATCACTGAGAAAAATATAACTAATTTTAAAAGTAATAAATTGTAAGAGTGAGTGGCTAAAACAAGAATTTCTCATCATTTTCAGCTCTATGCCCTTTTTAAAGGAGAGAGGTAAAATGATGTTTTTTAATGCTAACAATGACTATAATTCCTGTAGGGGATAGAAAATTACTTTAGAAACCAGTAACAAGTATCATATAGAATTCGAAATTCTTCCAGCACAGTCTCCCTTTGAGACTCTTATGGCTTATTTGTTTGTGAGCCACAACCTTGTGAGAATTACATGATTTGTGAGCAGTCATCATTTCCCTGGCTATATAGAGATTAAAGAAAGGACTCAGTGACCATCAAGGACAGTGCCCTCCATGCGCAGTGGGTCTGCAGGGCCTCTGAGCTCATGTCTTGATGCTAGCTAGTGCCTCTACAACTCCAATTGCCTGATGTTCTCTTAAAAATCATAGTGAGCAGTTAAAAATCCCTAAGAAAATTGAAAATGTTAAATAGAAGCCTCTTCTATTTAACATAATTCTAGGAACAGTTACATTTTATCTAAGGTCAATCTGACTTTCTGTGGAATCACAGTAAACTCAATTGGTGGGAGCTACTCTGCTCATGTGTAGCCTACAGATGACCTCCCCGACAAAGAAGTGCCCAAATGCCCTCAGCTCACTTCTAATGACATCCACCCTCATTCCACTTTGGGTGACAACCCTGAAGACAGTAGTCTGGTTCCTCAGAACTCTTACAAGCTCGCTGCTCTAGCAATACCCTGATTCCTTCCACAGACCAGAGCTCCTTCCTTCACATATCACCAGGTGGCCTCGCTTTCCTTCCCAGGACCGCTAGAGACTCCTTGACCGCTAGAGACTCCTTTTCGCTAGTCTCACATCCTAGGCACACAGAGCCCAATTGCCTATGGTCCACTGCTCAGATCACTGTCATCAAGTCTCCACTCCTCTTACAACCCTTTATTCTTTGCCATGTGCTCTAAAAAGAGCCCCTCAAACCTAGATCAATTCTAGTATCTGCTACTAAAGTTGACTTCCAAAATCTGTTAGAAAGCCTTGAATGAGTAACTTGGGCCAGCCAATTCAAGCCAAGCAGTTTTTCTTCCGTCCCCACATGTTGGTCCTTTACCTTCAGTACATAAATACACTGAAAGTTTTCCCAATGATACATGTGGGGGCACTTCTCCAACCCTGTCCCCAACTATCACTTATTCTCTTCACTCAAGACTCTGATGACAAACCCTTGCTTCATTTAAGCTAAAGAAACACTCAGTACTAACAGAGGAAGCAATGACATAGCAAGCATTAACAACACAAAGCAAGCAGCACAAGCTGGTCAGATGGAACGTACCCTAGAAAGCAAACACTGGCTGAAATAAGCATTGCTGGGAAGTGATTTCTTTAATGCTTTTGTAAGGTTCAAAGAGAGTTAAGCTCCTCTATGTGAGAAGCTTTGGGAGGAGAAAAGTTAAAAAACCTCAGTGTTGGGTTCAAGGCACAGATCTGGCTTAATGTAACAAGTATGAAGTTCTGCTACTCCACTTAACTTCCTTTAAGAATGCAAGAATCTTAGGCTCTGGAGAATGCTTCACAAGCATTAGGACCTGAATCCAATCCCTAGAACATACACAAAAAGCCAGCCATGATGGCATACACCTATAATCCCAGCACGGAGAGAAGCAGACAGGCAAGCTCCTGAGGCTCACTGGTCAGCCAGCCTATCCCAACAAGTAAGGTCCAGGCCAATGAGATCCTGTCTCGAAGGAGGTGGGTTAAGGCTCCTGAAATGGTACCTGAGCCTACACACACAACACATAAAGGGGGTGGGGTGGGGCTGGAGAATATAAGATTCAAAATTGTAGTGTGCCTTGTTAACTTCTCGCTCCTTATACAGTTTGAACTTCAAATTCGTAGCATGAATTAAAGCACAATCACTACAATTTACCTGAACATGGTTAAAAGCAGTTGTCTTTCTTCAGTTAAGTGTCCTAAATGTAAAATAAGTACCACTTGATGAATAAGCTATAATTCTTGTTCAATTTCATTCCTCCTTTAAAACTGTCTAGATCATGGGCCAGGAGTGGTTGCACACCTTTAATATTAGTACTAGGGAGGCAGAGGCAGGTGGATTTCTGAGTTCCAAGTCAGTCGGATCTACATAACAAATTCCAGGCTAGCCAGGGCTATATAGTAAGATCTTGTCTCTAAATTTAATGTTTTTTCCTTGTAAGTATAGAGGGATGGGTCAGTGGTGTGGGTCCCAGAACCCACATCTGTAACTCCAGCCCCACAGGATCCCATGCCCTAAACTGCCTTCCTCAGGAACTGCATATATATGGTACACTTACCCAAAAACATACAGAAAACACATGAAATAAGTGAATTTTTTAACAGACAAAAATGGCTAGATCACATTTAAATGCCTGGTGGAGACACTGCATTTTGGAAACCACTCTTTAGAAGCTGATGGTATTTCACATAACTAAAACTCCCACTTGGGGAAATCAACTGTCAGCTTTTGATAACAAATCCTTTAAAACATTTTTTTCTTCTGATTTTATCTCACAATCGTTTTTAAACCACAATTTAAAAAAAAAAACATTTATTTTGGGGAACTTTGGTGAAGAACCCTTAAAAATGCATTTTTGTTTTTAAGTTTGTCATGCAGACATTGGATGTGTGCCGCCCTCAGAAAAATTTCTGTGATGCTCCTCTGGATCCATAAAGAAATAAATACAAACATGTTTTTCTAATCAACTGGCTACAAAAGGGCTAGTTACACATTCCACTGTAAGATACTGGACAACCTACAGGAAAGCAATTCAACTAAAATCTATTAGATCAGTCATACTGGACACTCTCTGCACTCCAATCTGGGTTATTCTAACAGGTGAACATCCCACACTTACACGAACAGGCAAAACCTCTCTACTAAATAAAAATACTGGAGTTTAATTTGGAACATTTTATTTCCATCAGAAGATAACATACAAAACACCACAGGTAAATTTAAACCTGTACAAAAACAACAAATAGAAACGTGGGAGGAAATTCTTGTTGTTCCAGAAGTTCAACTTTGTATTAATGATCTTTCAGAACCAAGCAAACAAAAGGCTAGAAAACTGATACACAAAGTAATATTACTTTGTCTAGAAAGGTACTTTTTATTATTTCAAAATGAACAATATTTGGTAAATGACTTAAAATTACGGCATAATTCACTGTAGAAATATACATTCCTGGATTTGCTTTGTAGACCAGCCTGGCCTTGAACGCACAGAGATCCGCCTGCCTCTGCCTCCCGAGTGCTGGGATTAAAGGCGTGCGCCACTGCTCAACTTACATTTATAGTTTTAATGAACTTTTCTCATCTGGGCTGACAGCGCTCCCTTCAAAAGCCAAAAACCAACCTATCAAAATCCCCAGAACCAGACTTGAGAAGCACTCTTTTGAATTGTTGTTTGGGATTCTCTTAGACTCCCAAAACACACAGCCTATTGCTATTGTCCTTAGTTACCCTCTACCAGGGTTGGAAGGTAAGTCCCTATTGCTGGAGATACCTTCAGAAATAAGGCTGAGAGGCACTGAGCTGGAACTGACCTGAATACCCCTTCCCTGAGAACTAACTTTCATGGTAACCAAGGGTCCCATCAAGCTATGTATGATACCTATGACCCACATCAACAACCAGCATGGCACCATAACCCTATAGGTCCAACAGCAGCACACATATCTTTACAGTAACCAACAGCTCCCTAATTGGACTTAAGATCCACTCAGCAAAAGGGACACCATGGGAAATATAGCTGAGTGCTAGTGAAATCTTGGCTATTAGAGGAGAACCCTCAACCATTACTTTACTAAACCATCATAATCCCTAACAAAGATCTACAAGTACTTGTCCTTATATTCACAGATAAGTGTGTTCTCTTCACCCCTCATTAAGGAAACTTCTCTTTGTAACAGATCAAGAAATCACTACAGAAAACTACAACCAATCAATATGCAATTGTGGAGCCCAGTCCCAGTGGATACATCTACAGAACACTCTCATACCTAAGGCCGAGAGAACACTGAGGAAGAGGGGGGCAGAAAGGATGTAAGGCCTAGAAGATCAGGGACTTTCCAGTGAGATTGTATCTCGTAGTAACATCAGAAGATATACTGGTAAAATCTCACGACTACCCCCAAGTGTGAGTTGAAGAACGAGGACAACAACGAACTTGCCAAACTGGAGAGAAAAGGCCCACAAAAA
Source organism: Lophiomys imhausi (assembly GCA_907164525.1). Lineage (NCBI taxonomy): Eukaryota > Metazoa > Chordata > Mammalia > Rodentia > Muridae > Lophiomys > Lophiomys imhausi. Next base: position 5,997,540 of record CAJQZJ010000247.1, on the reverse strand, counting down.
CCTCGACTCTATACAAAGAACTATGGCCAAATGAGTAAAGCCAGGAACAAGGAGAGGAAGCCTTTCTCCAAAGAAAAGACAATAATTTACTGTCCAAAGCCAAATGGTCAACTCTGACAACTTACATACAAGTAAGATTATCCTGACTGAACAATTATATTTGGGAATATATACACACATATATGCATGTGTATGTGTCAATGTATATATGCATGCATTAACAACTCATTTTTTAAAAAAAGAGACACCATGAATTTGAAGGAGATAGAGACAGGTGTATTGTAGGGTTAGCAGGGAAGAAAGGGAAAGGACAAAGTAACAAAAATACAATCTGAAAAGAACACTAGGCAAGGACTGATACATAAGACTGGAGGACTGATACATCAGACTCTGAATAAAAAGAGAAATGAATAATCTTTCCAAAAAGAGCTGAGTTACCATGTAAGCACTAACGGTCACAAGCACGCGGCTCTAATGACCTGGTTAAAGCACCTGCGGCCCATTGCTGAGCCCTGAGCGACATCTCAGGTTAGCGAGGAAAGCACTGCAAGACGCGAGAGCTCCGTGAGCTACATGAAGGAACCAGCTGGTACAATGACATCAACTCTAGCTAGGAAGCATTTTCTACATGGTTTACAGAAAAAGGCAACATGTCAAAATCCAGGGACATAGAGGCTATCTTGTGAAGCATGGAGTCTTCACAAGGGTCAGCGGATGTCCACTGAGTGAATAAAAGCTTGGCATCTCTACTTTAATTCTGCAACCTTACACTGTGGGTCAGATTCCTGCTAAAGCATGCAAGTAGACATGGTAACCACTAAGGAATCAGAGTGCCTCCTGAAGCAACAAGTGCCCCTGTATGCCCCCACCTCATCCGAAAGCAAGAGGACGTTTCAGAAGCAGACCTAAGACACTGATCACTCAGGGGACAGTTTGACCAAATTGCTTAGCTCTGTACATTTCTCATACTGTCTGCTCCTTGACCCTCTAACCCCTGGTCTTTTACTATATAAACCTGAACCTGTTGTTAGGATCCCCAAAAGCAGAGCTTTGAACACTACTCCCCTTGCTTCCCACAGAATACCTACCATTACTTTGTTTAATTTGGACTTAATTGGTCTGGTCAGCTGGGATCCCCTGAAGTCAGGTGCTACCAACGGGCCTAAGACTCAGCATGTGCAGCTTTTTTTTTTTTAGGTTTTTCGATACAGAGTTTCTCTGTGTATCCTTGACTGTCCTGGACTCCCTTTGTAGACCAGGCTGGCCTTGAAATCAAAGAGATCCGCCTGCCTCTGCCTCCCAAGTGCTTGGATTAAAGGTGTGGGCCACCACACCTGGCTCAGCTTTTGTCAAATAATTAAAACTGGCAAAGCTGAACTGTTATTTCCTAGTCTATCTCTGAATTACCTGTGCCCATTTCACTAAACATGAGTCTATATTACAGGATGTTTTGTTTCTTTGAGGAGTAAATAAAAACCAAGACCATGCCTGGCTTCCCATATTAGATCTAAATAAACTATTTCAAATGTAGCTCCCAGGAATTTAACTCTTGGCTATTACAGCCATTTTGGCTAATATATTGAAATATTTTAGCTAACAAATGCCTCTGTCTTAAAAAAAAAAAAATTTAAAATTCCCATTGTCTTTACAGCCCAAAACTAGTCTTTAGGCTAACAAAGGAAAGCAGCTGCTTGTGTATCCAAATGTTGGTTGGGGTGACAATCAAGTTGTAGCTGCATGGAAGAGTAGTGACATGGGTCCTGTCAAAACAGTCACAGAATAAAGCCAAGACTGTGCTCTCTAGTGACTAGATTAGTAATCAACTAGAGCACCTCTAACGTCAGTACAGACTATAAACAAGTGTGTCTGCATGGTTCCAAGAAAAACAGAGACAGCATCTACTTTCTAGTGCGCAGGAGCTAAATCAAGTCCAGGGACCCTTTGGACCTGGTCACCATTGTCCTCCAGAATAGATCTTTTTCTCAGCTGTTGAAGAGATGCAGATCATTTTTTCAAGCTTTTGAAGAGATGCAGACAGTTAACGAATGTTTCTTTCAAATAAACTAACTAGCTCTCTCAATACATTTTAAAGGAAGAGGTTGTTCGGGTTTTTTGTTTTTGTTTTTTACTTTTGGGTAATAATATCCATGTCTTCCCCTAGTTTGCTCTGTCATTTAAGGCCTTTGTCATCACATCTGCATGACTACTGAGGAAAGACAAAATGGTATTTCTGAAACAATGCAATTGTTCAAAGATGCCCTCTGCAGTATTGTTTCTACTGGAGAATTTTTCAAACATGTGATGTACTCAATGACAAAATGATTAAATGTTAACATATCTGTTCAGCCTGTATACTGATACCAATAAGAACATCTTAGAGTTGGAGATGCAACTCAGTGATAGAGAGCCTGCCTGATATGGGCAAGGCCCTCCTGGGTCAGACCCCTGGGTGGGTAGGAAAAGCAGAAGGGAGGGTGGGATCTTTGGAGCTGGAAATATAGTCCAGGAGTAGAGAGTTTTCCAAGAATGCACAATGCCCCGAGATGAATCCCAACCAAGACAAAATGGGGGTGATGGTGGGAGTAAGGGTGGTGAGGGAAACATGGTAAGACATGCCTATACTCCCAGCATTTGGGACGCTGGCAAAGGAAGGATATGCATTCCAGGATGGCCTGGGTACATAGCAAATTCTTGTCTCCAAAAACAAAACACATCAAAGAACATCTTAAAAGAAATTATCTTTGCTGCAACATGTAACTTTTGTAACCATTACAAGTACACTTTTGAGTAACACTGAATGATTTATGGACCAAAAAACAAACAAACAAAGCTCTAAGTAAAATACAAAACTATAAATAGGATTCCAATGGCAAAACACACAGAACAAAGACAGCACATTTCTTTGAATATGCTGCAAACATCCAAATGGGAACTCTTCAACAGTTAAGTGGGATTTCAACTAAACACAACTTCTGGAGAAGGTTATGATTATCTAAGCTCATACATAGACAGGTTTGCAGACAGGTCGTGAACTGAAAACAGGAATGAACATACTAAAGAAAAGCAAGTGAAATATAGGGCCACTAGCATAAAACAGGTTTGCTGAAGAGCCAGAAAACGTAATGAGAACAGTAACTATAAGCATCAGCTTTATTAAGTACCAAGTACTAAAACAGTGAGTGAAAGCTGTAGTAAATCCAGGTACATACACATTAATCTACAATTATTCTTAGGGAACAAACAGTGAGACAAATAGAAACATAAAGTACAAAGAATAAAAAAACAATACAGTACAGTTGAAAACCAGCAAGCTCAATTATTGAAAACTTGAACTAAGACTGGATCTTGGCTGTATAACCTTGAGGATAGCCTTTTCCATTGGCCTTGCTCTTGATCCATCACATTCTTAATTCTGCTTCAATGCTATCCCAGGTATTTTGCAAATTTTTTGCTGCTGCACTGTCCTCCTAACTATATGTCACTGCCATCCGTTTTGGTTCTACAGAAGATACTAAAATCATTATTTTCCATAATCAATATTAATTTTCCAATTGTATCCCCTTCTTCTTTCCCTCTACAACTTTCCTAGCGCCCCACTCCCATGGGGGTTTTGTTTGTTTGATGGCTGGTCAGGAATTTGCTTTTGTTTCTTTTCTTTTTTTTTGGTTTTTCGAGACAGGGTTTCTCTGTGTATCCTTGGCTGTCCTGGACTCACTTTGTAGACCAGGCTGGCCTCGAACTCACAAAGATCCGCCTGCCTCTGCCTCCCAAGTGCTGGGATTAAAGGCGTGCGCCACCACCGCCCGGCTGCTTTTGTTTCTTTTGGTATTTTTTTTACATGCAGATCTGCAGGTGAAAGGATCTCTCAAGGCTTTATTTGCATGAAAATATCTTTTCCTCCTTCATTACGCTTCGTTTCTAATTTGACAATTTAAAGATGACATCTCACTGACATTTTGGATTTCATACTCGTTGAATAATCAGTTGTTGATCTTACTGTTTTTTTTTGAATAAAATTTGTTTTTTCTGTGAATACTTTGTTTTATTATGATTGTTTTGAAATTCCCTGTGAGCCTCCCAAGCCACTGCAATTAGTTTTCCTATAAGCACTGGTGTATATTTCTGGGTAGTTCATATTTTGATGGCAGATCTACAGAAATTACTCAAACTAGATCAAAATGAAAGGGAAAAACATAGATAGCAACATTCAAAGGCAGCTAGATAAACTGTCTCATATATTTATAATTATATTAGCAGGAAAGCAAGAGAAAATGAGGCAGAAATATATTTGAAGAAACAAACACACTAGTGTGTGCACGCACACACAAACAAGGTTGGAGCTGCGAATCGTGGTCCATATCCTATTTAAAAGCTGAAATTGAGGGCTGGAGAGGTGGCTCAGAGGTTAGGAGCACTGGCTGTTCTTCCCAGGGTCCTGGGTTCAGTTCCCAGCAACCACATGGTGGCTCGCAGCCATCTACATTGAGATCTGCCTGGGCATATATGTAGAGCAAATACTGTATACATAATAAATAAATAAATGTTTAAAAAAAAAAAAAGCTGAAATTGAGGTTAAAAACAGTCTTGAGGGTGACTAGGAGAAAGACCAAAAAACAAACAAACAAAAAAGGCACATTGAAGAATAATCTAAGAAGATGTCTTTGCTGTGGTATGAAAGCTACAACAAAGTGGAGAATAACAAGATCCAACAGTACACTTTAAGCCAAGAGGAGAAGCTGCAACTTGGAATTCCCTCACTAGCACCATAATTTTGACATTATTTTGTTACCTTACCACAAAGCAAGGGTCAGGTCAGTGAGTGGATTATTAACGAAAGATAAACCATAGGTAAAAACAGTCCTTAGTTACAGTGAGATGGCACCTTCTGAGCCTAACTAACCACATGTGGTCTGTGGAGAAAAATAATCTGAAACAAAGACATCTTAATTAGACAATAAACAAGCGTGTAATATAGGTAATATAATATAGAAAATTTCATGTAATGCTTTGCTAAAACTCTTATTATCTTTTGCATACAGACAGTGCCTACAAACGCTGCTCAAAATTTACAGTGGAAGCTATAAAGTGATATTTTCCTTTTGCTCTCTCTCCTCTCCCCCTCCCCCGTCTCTCTATCTCGGTTTTTCTAGACAGGGTATCTCTGTGTAGCCCTGGCTGTCCTGGAACTCACTCTGTATACCAGGCTGGCCTTATAAAGATCTGTATGCCTCTGCCTCACAAGTGTTGAGATTAAAGGTGTGCACTACCACCACCTGGCTAAAATGATGTTTTCAATTCACAATTCACAAATGCCACTGTCTTATAAACTTGCATGAGAGTGTGTGCATAAGCTACAGAATGGAGAGAGGGAAGGCAGAGTCTCCTGAAGATAGATGGTCCCTGTAGGATAATGGCAAGGAGACTCACAGACTTCTCTATGTAAGGAAATGAAGATAAATTCTAACCATTTCAGTAGTAACTTGGAGACCTCACACAAGTGCCCTGGAGAGCCAGCCTGGCCACCTTTAAGTGCTGCCTTGTTAGAGAAGCAATGTCTCCCAGTAATGCAGAAAGGCCTGCATGAACAACACAGGAAATGAATACAAGCAACACTCCATAGCAGGAGCACTCTGCTCCAGAGGGACTAGCTATGATTAGCCAGGGGCTGGTGAGGGGCTCCCTAAGAACTTTTGCTGAGTCAGTATTGTGCTCACTCTGTCATGACCCTGCCCCTCCTAAGACAAGCAGATGGGTTTCAAAGCTATTGATGGAAGCATCAGCCCTTTTGTACAAATATTAATATTTTATGTGTACCAAGACAGTTGGCCATGAAGAATACTTTTCTTCAAAATTCTTCATTGATTAAGGAATCAATGTTTCAGGAACTCTCAATGAAACATTCCAAATACTGCTAGACTCAGAATTGAAAGAAGGATTTTCAAAAGCAGAAGGATAAGTGATATGGAAGGAAATCACCATGTTCTGCACTGTTGACCATTGCTAATCCTGAGAAACCCAGAGCAAGGAACTAGCAGGCATACACATACACATGCACACACACTAGAGTACACACATTATCCAACTCAAACACTTGAACTTAGAACTTTGTCTACAATGAAGAAGCTAATGTCCAGACAGAAACTAAAGCTAAATTTGTTTCCCAAATATCTAGTATTATAGCAGAGACAGAGAGAGAGAGAGATCATTTAGCAAAATATTCTAAGACAGATGACCATGTCAGATGTGAAAGCCATAAGCTCATCTGAAAGAGATGATGGCAAGAACCAACTCCTGAATGTTTCCCTCTGACCTCACACAGAACACTCCCCTCCCTCCCCTCCTTCCATTCATCCCAAGTTCCTCCCTCCCTCCCTCCTTCCCTTTTCTTCCTGAGTGGCAAATCCTACTTCCAGCTCTAAGCAAACACCAACCTAGTTTACAGTGATGGAGTTATTAGGAAAGGTCATATAAGTGAAATCATACACTGTATGGTCTTCTGTCTTCCTTCTCCCATGTAGTGTTTCAATACTCGATCCCTTTTTATACTTACATAGCATTCTATCTATTGATATTACTAGGCTTAAACATTTATCCAACGATGGCTATATCGGATGATGTCACCTTAGCAATATTCAGTGGCACTGTCAACCCACACAATCATACACTCTCTTATTCAAGTATCCGTTGGGTGCACATATACTTTAGTAGAACTTCAAGGCTTTATTGAAAATACCAAAGCTACATTTTGTCTTGACCCAATTCTTATTTGTCATAAGTAATGACATTTCTCTTATAGATGTATAAAACTGACCTTATATTTAGGTATTTTTCCTCTTGCCAAAAAGAAGTGACTCATTGCCTATGCCAAAAAGTTGAATTACAGGGCACAAATTCTACATTCTAAAACTTTCAATTTTTCTCTTTTTGAATATTTTAAATTGAGAAAAATTAATTTTTTTAAGTCACATGCA
>CAJQZJ010000247.1:5956707-5983637 GCA_907164525.1 Lophiomys imhausi | reverse complement strand
ACACACACACACACACACACACACACACACACACACACACACACACAAACCTTTCTTTAAAAAGAATGAAACTTCAGACATCAGTGTACTTCTTCACATTCAAACTGAATAGATCTGACCAGAAGGTGAGCAGTGTTAGAAAACAGAAGCACAAGATAATGGGAGGAGAAAACAACAGTAACAGTTTTACCCTCTGAATCTCACACAAACACTATATGATTCTGTACTGAAAATCATCACTAAAAATGCCATCTCGAAAGTTTACCTTACCTTACCCCACCCCACCCCAGTCCATGAAACAGCATTTCATTTCTTGCACTACATCATTTTTATTTCTTAATTCGTAATCTTCACTGAAAGTCTTAGTGTTTCAACTGCTGCAATAGAGCACTGACCAAACTCAACGTGGAGAAGACACGCTTTGTCTCAGCTTACAACTTGTAGTCCGTTATCCAGAGAATTCAGGGCAGGAAGTCAAGGCAGGGACCCAGAAGCAAAAACTCATGTAGACTCCGTGGCGGAACACTGCTCTTAGCTTGCTTCCCACAGCTTGCTCAGTCTGCTTTCTTACAGCACTCTGGACCACCAAGAGTAGCATACAGAGCTGGGCCCTCCCACATCAACCATCAATCAAGAAAAACTACCATAGGCTTACCCACCAGCTAATCTTATGGGAAAACAAGCCCCAACTGAGAAAATGTTCCAAAGTGACTCTACCTTACGTCAAGTTGGCATAAGCCAGCCCACACACTAGATCAACCAAACATGGAGATTTTAGTCCAGGAAGTAACTAGTTTATATTTAAAGCAGTGAATCCTTTGGGCAGAGGACAGTGCTAAGAAAGAAGGGTTACTGAGTTAACTTCAATGTTGACTTGTAAGATTTTATTTGCAATTAAATCTGAATTTCATTAAATTTAAATTGTAATTAAGTGTGAATTCAGAACACAACTTTAGTGTGTTCTCTGAGCGGGCATGGGTTTTGGCTTTGTATTTTAGGTTTGGTTTTGGTTTTTTCAGACAAGGTTTTTCTGTTTATCCCAAGCTCACTCTGTAGACCAGGCTGGCCTCAAACTCAAGAGACCCACCTACCTCTTCTTCCTGAGTGCTGGGATTAAAGGTGTGTGCCGGGATTAAAGGTGTGTGCCATCACCACCAGGCTAGAAATCTTTACTTATGTACTGAGACAAAAACAATTTGTATATGTGTATATGTGCTAACACTCTGCCTCTACATTGGCATAACAATTAGCATCTAGAAATTACAATTATTTAATGCTGCCAATTATAGTCTGAGTACCACTTTCAGCATATCTTTTTCTCTTTTCAAATCTCTTGACAAATCCCTAGGTTAGTATACTTACTATTTCAAGGATAAGCCCACCAAGGCTCAAACCCAGTAGCTAGTAAGTGCACAGCTAGGATGTGACTGTAAAACCCAAGTCTTGAACCACTCACTGCCTTAAGCTTCACAAGTTCCCATTCTGTGTTCTATATATGCTGATAACGGAATCTGTGGCCCCTTATAACATTTTACACCTACAGTCAGTCCATCATTTATCTCTAAAAAAGGTACAGCAAACAGCACAACATCTGCACCTATCATCCAGCTTTGTTCATTCTCAGTTATAAACTTAATAAACATCCACCTATTATTTCTATTAATTAAGCAGCCACAAATAATATGGAACTGCATGTTTCTAAACTGTGATACAATATACATGCATCACTCAGAGACTCCAGTCATGTTTGTTAAATGGACCATTCAGACAAGCTATGGTATTCAGTCCATGGATAAATAACATATGCATCTGCTGCTAGACAGCTTGCCTACAACTCTCCATTAACGCAAGTCCTACTACCATGAATGTTCTTATACTGGTCTTGTGTGTATAAGCATTTCTGAGGTACACACTTAGAAACACTAGGCCAAGAAAAATCAACGTCCCCTTTACAACACTGCCACACTGATCATGGAGGGACTCATCAATACCCCCCCCACACCACTGGCAGAGCCCAGTCGGTTCTCAGTAAAAACTTGTAGTGCCAGACATTTTAACTTCTGCTGATATAATAGTGCGAAATTATCTAGGTTTGGTCTTAATTTGCATTTTTCTGATTAGTAATGAGATAGGGCATATTTTCATAATTAATAGCTGTATCTTTAAAAAGGAAACTACAAGTCACAGTTAACTAAGCATCACGAGTACACGTATAATGTTAAATGAATTGATATAGTTTTTTAACCTTTCTAAAGATATTAAATAAAGTTAAGTTTGTATCATTGGGGTTGGTCTAGTCATTGTATTGAGAAAAAGCAGGAGATTAAATTAAACAATGTATGGTACTTGCCAACTAAACAATGTAATCTTTAAAAAATATCCAAGTTCTTCTACAGAAAAAAAAGTATACATGTTAAAGTATGAACAAATTTAAAAAATAAATAAAAATTAAAAGTACATCATCCCTTTACACAGACAGAAAGAAATGCCTCCTGAAGCCAACAGAGCTCTAATACACAGTTTTAAGCAAATGTTTTAGGTGCTTTCTACTCTGAGGCAGCTGGGTAAAAAACAAACAACAAAGGCAAGAAGTAGGCAACATTATAGCAAAAAGCACCAAGTATGGTATTTAAACTGTCTGAAATAGGAAGGCACAATGCATTTGCACTGAAGGCTCACTGGAATGATGAGCAGTCCACAAGAAAGGAGACATCTGAGATATTCACTAAAAGAGAAGGGCTTCAGTGCAGAAGACTGAGATAAAGTGGCTCAATATATTGGAAAATGTCAACAGCAGATAATATTTCTCTAGGTTACAGAAATGTTAGAGAACAACTACTCCCTGAGAACACCAATGGTGTTGAATGAAACATAGGAAACACAGACTGTTCATATAATTCAGAGAGGTACTTTAAGGATGACGTGTAATGTGTTTAACAGTGCCCAGCACATATTGGTGAACACTACATGCAGCTTGCTTGCGTCTCAACCATCGTTTTTATTTCTGTCTTAAGAAAATATGGGCAGGCAGTGGTGGCACACGCCTTTAATCCCAGCACTTGGGAGGCAGAGGCAGGCAGATCACTTTGAGTTCGAGGCCAGCCTGGCCTACAAAGCAAGTCCAGGACAGCCAGGGCTGTTACACAGAGAGACCCTGTCTCAAAAAACCAAAAAAAAAAAGGAGGAGGAGGAGGGTTAGGGGTTAGGGGTTGGGTTAGGAGGAGGAGGAGGAGGAGGAGGAGGAGGAGGAGGAGGAGGAGGAGGAGGAAGAGACTCTTTGTCTCAAGGGTCCTCAACTGACATTCAAGTTAAGATTTTTGGATCCTAAAATTCATTATATAAAGAATAAAACAAAGTAAGAGGTTCCTTCAGGGCAATAAAGTGTATGAGAATATCAAATTTGGCCGCTCTAATATTTTACCAAATTTCTCCGTCCAAGTCTTGAAAAGAAGATGCAATTTCTCTGATAGGCAAGCAGCAACAGCATGCCACAAGCTCCACTGCCCAATGCTTCCTCTACCCAAATAAACTGCAGACGCAAGTTAAGGCTCCTGAATGGTGACTACTACAGAGTATATCTCAAGGTATTATACCTACTATTAAGTGTCAATCTTCTCTTCCACATTTTAAATTTTCACATTATACTTTCACCAAAAATTAGAATAACTTATAAAATACATACAACCATATATTTTTTAACTGAGAGAAACAGGTTAAAATTTACTTTGGAAAAAAAGAGAGACATTAAGGTTCTATTCTACACAATCTCAATTATTTACAGTATTGTGGTAGTTTGAATAGGAATGGCCCACACAGACTCATGTGTTTGAATGCTTGGCCCACAGAGAATGGCACTGTTAGGAGGTGTGGCCTCGATGGAGTAGATGTGGCCTTGTTAGAGGAACTGTGTCACTGTGGGGGCGGGCTTTGAGGTCTCCAATGCTCAAACTACACCCAGAGTGACACAGTCTCCTTCTACTGCCTTCGGATCAAGATGTAGAACTCTCAGCTCCTTTTCCAGCGCCATATCTGCGTGCATGCCACCATGCTTCCTGCCATGACAATAAGGGACTGACTAAACCTCCAAAACTGTAAGCCAGCCCCAAGAAGATGTTTTTCTTTTCCTTGGTCAGGGTGTCTCTTCACAGCAATAAAACCCTAAGACAGGTATCTACTCAGATTTTAATAACAGATTTCTGGACATAAGTAAGACTATTAATATTAAAGTGATTGTGTAGTCGAGGTGAGGTGGGGCACACCTTTAATCCCAGCACTTGGAAGACAGAGGCAGGTGGATCTCTGTGAGTTCGAGGCCAGCCTGGTCTACAAAGTGAGTCTAGGGCAGCCAAGGAACACAGAGAAACCCTGTCTTAAAAAACAAAAAAAAAAAGTGATTGTGTTACTGACTGTGAAAAAGGAAATAATGTTCAGAGAACATAAAAATTCATTTAAAAAATTAGAGAAAAGCAAAAAACTTCTACTGGTCCTTTTTAATTTTTTTTTTATTTTTTTTTTAAGACAAAGTCTCTCACTATGTAGACCAGGCTGACCTTGAACTCATAGAGATCTCATCTGTCTTTGTCTCCAGGGTACTGGAAAGGCATGCACCACCATGCCTGGCTCCTGTTGGTACTCTTTAAAAATATCTTTAAAACATCAACTGAAGAGACCAGAGATGCCTTAGCAATTGAAAGTACTTTCTGCTCTTCCAGAAAATCCAAAATGAACGTCTCCATGTTCACACATGCAAAGCACTTTTAAAGGTTTAAAAAAAAAAAGTATTGTTCACATATGAAGAAGCATCCAGTCACTCTCATTTACCACATTCAGTGTGGAATAAGTCTTATTTTCTGTGTCCTTACATAGGCTAGTAATCAGACCTCAGAAACAAACTCAGGCACCCCACACACTGAGTCCTGATCACAAATGGGTACTGCAGTCACCCCTTCTAGTGTCTCTGCCCTAGTTACTGAGTTAAGCAGCACATCATGGGAAACACCAAGTCACATTTCTCTATACTCTTAACGGTGCTCATATTTCTACCATTAGAGTTTTTCCTTTCAGTCCTTAGTTATCTTCAAAGGGTCCCAACTTATGTGCAGACATGTGGCTAGGGATACATACTTTGTATCCCTATCCCTATGACTCACAACAATACAGTGTATATAATGTATGGGCAAAGAAGGTGGGAGGTAGAAATCTTCTGAGCTAAGATGGTGGTGAGGGGGCAACAGAAATCACAGAAAACTTTGAGTGAATTAATTTTGGAGAATGTGAATTACTTCTCAACAAAGCTCTTAGTAAAACATCAACTTAATTTACCATGGTGGTTTAGAGTTGAATGCTGGAACAACAAACTTTTGATGTAGCATAAAGGTACAAGTAAGGAAATATGGTTAATGCAGGGAAAATCAGAGTGTGAGGGCAGCAATACATCAGTCAGAGGCAGACAGCATGCACTGATCACAGCTGGAAGAATAAGCCCCAGGACGTAAGGTCATGCTTTAAAAAAAGGGGGTGGGAGAGAAGGGAAGGACAAACAGGAGGAGGAGCACCCCAGGGCTGGTGGTCATGAACATCTATTGTCCTTAATATACACTATTGCTAACATTATTACTGTTACTTTTCCTTATCCACATCTAACTTCCTGGTTTTTTTCAGTTTTATCTTTTCAATTATCTACTAAAATATCTTCGTCAATTAGCTTCTTGATTTATAAAACTGCCATTCAAAAATTATATAATCATACAATATAAGATAATTCAGACAACAATGTTGGCAACTTTCCTTTTTTTTAATAAAAGAAAAATGTCAGTGCACTGACTGACATGTCCAAGGCTATCAGGTAAAAACCAAATAAAAATTAGATGAGGTTTCTGATCTAATGCTGACTTCACAGCCCTCCCTCCATAGGTCACTTGTTTTAGAATTTCAGAGTGCAATTACTTTTTAAAGTCACATAGTCCTATACAAATCCATGTGATTCTTACATATAACGTATACATACACAGATGGCACACAGATACTGTTTTTTTAAATCTATCCCAAAGATTTAAATAAAATAAGTCAATAACCAAGACACTAGTGCTGTCACTCCCAATTCCAGAAGCAAAAGGTAACTTTGCTGTTAAATTGCAAATTTTATCTGAGTAACTTCTAGGTCCGTCTTTGTTTCAGGGTCCTGAAATAATCCTAAACTGTTAGATATGTAAAACAGACCTGGTAGGAACCTCTACCTCAACATGTGACCTTCTAGTTATGCACTCACCAGCTATCTTTTATGTTCTTAGACAAATGTTTGCCTAAATTAACAGCCTAGTAACAGTGAAGATAGAACTTTTAGTCTCTCATCACTACTGTCCCACTGCAGCCCAGCACAACATGAAAACCAACAGCTGCAGACAGAAGCTAAAAGCACAGCCTGAGTCTGCACTACTGTCATGTGATATACACTCAAAGTCCCAGAGAAGTCCTGCACAGAGAGGCTCAGCTGGAACTCAGAAGAGCTTCATCCTTGTCCTAGTCATCTGACTGAAAAGACAATCAACATGTTCACTTCTCTGTACCACCCTTATAATAGTCTTATATCACCACGAATACCAAAGTGATAAGACAAACTTTCAGGGAAGTTTAGGAATTTCAGGGAAGGTCACACTGTTGTGATTGTATACTGTAACTACCAGTCATAACATCTGCTCTTCTAAAATGTATCCAGATCCTAGCAAAGAGAAGTCTCAGCACCAAACAATGGCTGTAGGAGAACTAATCTGGCCCCAGAGTGTTCTGGAAAGCCCCCACAACAGAAACTAACCACATTCATTTCCAAAACTAAATCTGGATGTTGGTAACACATGCAGGGATATGGCAGGATCTGGCAAGAGTTCAGAACACAGTTTTGGCAAACTCTTCCAGTTTAACAAACGTATGAGAAATTCAGATCACTTTGTCTCTCCTGATATAAGCATGTTCAGATATTTACACTGTGGGTGGAGGGTGGGAGGTAAATACTGGCTCTTTTATAACCTGATATCCAGAAGCAGGGTTTGGACATTATTTGCTGCTGAGAGGAAAAAAGAAATCAGATGTCAGTAGGAAATGAGGTCCAAAGCACTTATCCCCTTGCTAAAATGACACCTAAAGTTAGCATTTTTCTCACATTCCATACAACAGCTCCTGGCAACAGAATCCACACAACTCAAAATGAAAGAGTTTAGATTTTTTTCTTGAATTATTAAATAGCTATCCACTAGAATTATAATTTATAGGGCTCAAAATTCAAAAGTCACAAAAAGGAATGCAATGAAGACTCCCTTCCCTCAGGTCCAACAGTAGTGCAGTTCCCTCCATAAAGGCAGCTTGGACACTTGCTACTAACAATGGCACAGGAGTCCAAGGAAACCAATTCTAGTATAAAACTCAAAGCTGCTCTGTGAAGATTATGCCTGTAGGCAAATATCACCAGGCTTCTTAATTAATTACCAAGAGACTAAAAGTTATGAATCCTGGATACAAACTTTGAAGAATGATTATATATTTAAATTCCTATTAGTAAGAATTTCATTGCAGTTTTCACAAGTCGTGTATTACATATACCTAACAACTCTAAATCTGTGCCCTTCACATGGGGCTTAAAAGTGGATCTAAGCACTATTGAATCAGCAGCAGCATGGGATGCAGACTGCCCTGAGATACTTAGTTGAGTGTAAACCATGTGGGCTGGGGAGAGAGAGAAGAGCTAAGTGAGGAAGTCAGATCTCAGTTCAGAAAGGCATTCTCATTCTCAAAATCTTCTCTCAAAAACTAAGTTAATGATTTTGACCAAAAAAAAAAAAGTGACTGACTTTCCTGCTTTAAGAAATGTTCCCATAGCCGGGCGGTGGTGGCGCACGCCTTTAATCCCAGCACTTGGGAGGCAGAGGCAGGCGGATCTCTGTGAGTTCGAGGCCAGCCTGGTCTACAAAGCGAGTCCAGGACAACCAGAGCTGTTAAACAGAGAAACCCTGTCTCGAAAAACCTAAATAAATAAATAGATAGATAGATAGATAGATAGATAGATAGATAGATAAATAGATAAATAAACAAACAAACAAACAAACAAACAAATAAATAAAATGTTAAAGTGTGAACCTTGTTAGCTTTATGTTAATTCTGACTAATGGTAAGATGATATTTAAAATAATACTGGGCTCAACAGCTAGAAGAAAAGGCAGGAAACTTGAACAAATGACCAAGAAAACAATTTCTGCCCATTTTAATGGAGACTTTTTCCTCAAAGAGGTAGGTAGTGTCCATCCATTGATTTGTTGATAAGTGCAGTTCTCTTGAGACTGTGTAGAAGGGATAGCTTAATTCTGGAACATTGCTACTTAAATGTATGGTTTAGGTAGTAGCTGCAGTAGGGCTGTTGGAAATGGAGAGTTGTAGGTGCCACTCCAGACCAGCTAAATGGAATCTGCTTTCCTGCCACACTGTAGATAATTCTTGTACTTTCCAGGTTTGAGATAAAGGCTTAGGGACCTTTTGGAAAGCAGGATCTTCAGTTATATGTAATCAAAGTGTCTTCAAACCAGGATTATTGGAGGAAGTAGAGTACTTAAAATGGCAATTGGTTTTTAAAAAGTAAAAAAATAAAATTAAAATATGGTAATTAAGTCTAATATATAGATGTGGTGTGAGAGAGGTCTTGAGACCTACATTATTGAGAATATGATTGATGTACTGTTATTTTTACCACTTAGACAAACTGGTGAATCCATAAGGCTTGGAAAAAATATTTTTTTTTTGTACTGGGTGTTATATTTAAGAAAATTCAGGTAAAGTTTAAAATACAGGAATTTTTTTTTTTGAGACAGGGTTTCTCTGTGTTTCCTGGTTGTCCTGGAACTCGCTCTGTAGACCAGGCTGGCCTTGAACTCACAGAGATCCACCTACCTCTACCTCCCGAGTGCTGGGATTAAAGACATGTGTCACCATGCCCGTCGGGAACATTTCTTTTTTTTTTTGGTTTTTCGAGACAGGGTTTCTCTGTTTAACAGCTCTGGTTGTCCTGGACTCGCTTTGTAGACCAGGCTGGCCTCAAACTCGCAAAGATCCGCCTGTCTCTGCCTCCCAAGTGCTGGGATTAAAGGCGTGCGCCACCACCGCCCGGCCAAAATTTTTATTTTTAAATCGTTACATTATTGTTGAATTTAATTATGATCATTTCATTGTAAATTCCTAAATCCTGAGGCAAGGACTAAACAAACGCCTTTACATAACCAGGTGAAGTTAAGTGGGAAGAATAAGGGCACCACTGTCATTCCATAAAGCCAGCATACTGTCACACATGCTCATTTGTCACTGTGTACTTGTAAGTCTATACTGGAGATTTCCTTCCCAATGCCCAACTGAACAAACTGAAAAAAAGCCTTTGTCAGCCTCTCTCCTGCCTCTCTTAAAAAATTTTTTTAAACTATTTAATGCTATGCAAAAGCCTGGGAGGCCCCAAATTCCAGTTACTTCACAACTCTGCCTTCTCTGAGAAATGGAGTGCAGGACTCTTGCTGGGACTGGTCCATCTACAAAACTGATGACAACCACTGTGTCCTTTGATATCCTCCCACTCCCCAGGTGTGACTTAATTTACTGAAAGCTATGCTGGAGCCAATGTCCACAACAATATGACACACTGGCTACGGCTTGCTAAGGTCTTACACTCTGATCTTGGATTTCTAGGAACCCATAGTTTCTTCCTCCCTCCTCTCTGAACAATCCTCCAGGTCCTCAGAAGGACCAGGCAGGGTTTTGAAGTTTTGTGTGCTGTAGAGAAACATGTAAGAGTTTAGTAGCCTATATGATTCACAACACTGAGAAACCGCTTTAGCTGAGTGCATTAATGACCCTCACTGAGGACAAAAGCACTCAGAACAGCAGAAGAAAGTCAATTTTATATAGAAAGGACAGCTTTTTAATCAGGCAAATTCTTATAGTATACAACATGTTCTCTCTTTCTCTCTCTCTCTCTCTCTCTCTCTCTCTCTATCTCTCTATCTCTCTCTGTGTGTGTGTACACAATTCAAATTACTTGGTGTGAAATAAAATTGGTGTGAAATTCTCACCATCCCACATTCTATTACAGCTAAAGAACAGACACAACAGCTGGTCAGCTTAACTTATAACTTCTGATATTAAGCATTACCTCAAGTCTACTGAACTCGCTTTCTTACAGGTATGTGTGTATGCTGTGTATGTGCTGTGTGCATGGAGATGATCAGTTTTCTCTGGGGCATGAGGACACATGGTAAAGCTGTCCCTACAGGAAGGTCCGTCTCAGAGTACACTATGCAAAGCAACTAATGCAGCCAGCTGGCCTACCTCATCTGATTTCATGAAGCACATCCTGAGATCACTCTGACTCAAGAAGCTCTGATTACATAACAGCATTTCTACAGGATTTCAAAGAACCAAAATTACAGTTTTAATAAATCACCTAATACCTGTACATATGCACATACTCTCTGAACTGTTCATCCAGTGTAACAGATTATTAACAACATCCAAATAATTTACTTTTCCTCATATATGTGCTTAAGAGCTATTTGAACCCTACTTTCTAGTGTTCTTGAAAGCTAATCAAATTTAAAACAAAACCATAGCTATTATAATAGTCATCTTTTGACAAGTCACATTTAACTACCTATGAAGAATGCAATAAATATAATTGTAAAAGAATTTTTTAAAACCGTATCACTGCAACTGAAGTTATGTAACCAAGGTGTCAAAGAAGAGAAGATTTAATCAAACTAATATTTAGCCTGTTAAAATATACAGTGTGTCAGGCATGGTGGTATAAACCTTTAACCCAGCACTCAAGGAGTCATAGGCAGGCAGATCTCTATGAAGTTTAGGCTAGCCCAGGCTACATAATGACACCCTGTCTAGCAATAAACAAGTAAAGAAACTCTAGAGTGTACTACTAGACACATGCTTTAAATGATTCTTATCCAAAACATATTATTCTCTTGTAAGTGTGAAAGTCTAACTTTTTTTTTTTGGTTTTTCGAGACAGGGTTTCTCTGTGTATCCTTGGCTGTCCTGGACTCACTTTGTAGACCAGGCTGGCCTCGAACTCACAAAGATCCGCCTGCCTCTGCCTCCCTAGTGCTGGGATTAAAGGCATGCGCCACCACCGCCCGGCGAAAGTCTAACTTTTTTTATTTTTTTTTTTTTTTGGTTTTTTTTGGTTTTTCGAGACAGGGTTTCTCTGTTTAACAGCTCTGGCTGTCCTGGACTCGCTTTGTAGACCAGGCTGGCCTCGAACTCGCAAAGATCCGCCTGCCTCTGCCTCCCAAGTGCTGGGATTAAAGGCGTGCGCCACCACCGCCCAGCAAAAGTCTAACTTTTTTAATCCTTTATTTTTCTTCCCTTCCATTCCTTGTTTCTTCAGACAGGGTCTCTCTATAAAGCCTTGGATATCCTGGAATTGCTCTATAATGCTGAGATTAAAGGTGTGCACCATCCTTCCTAGCTCCCATTTCTTTTGTTTTAAAAGAAGGAAGGCAAGAAGACATGAGTAATTCTGAGTGCAAAGGTAAAAACAGAACCACTATGGTTTGTATGGAACAAAACGGTACAAGCAGAGTTCTGGAGCTATGGGTTGCAGCACCGAATGTGCAATGTCTAGTTTCATGAGACTCTGCTCAATTCTGTTAATTCTAGGGCAGAAATTGTTTCCATAGGTAACTATCTATTCAAGTCTTTCCCTTCCCCAATCATAAAAAGAGCTTATAATAATCTTTTATAAGCCAGGCGGTGGTGGCACATGCCTTTAATCCCAGCACTTGGGAGGCAGAGGCAGGCGGATCTTTGTGAGTTCGAGGCCAGCCTGGTCTACAAAGTGAGTCCAGGACAGCCAAGGATACACAGAGAAACCCTGTCTCGAAAAACCAAAAAAAAAAAAAATAATAATCTTTTATAGTCAAAAAATCCTTACATATTTTCAGTTTTAATATACAACTTATTTTTTCACACAAGAATCCTATGATTCAGACATAATATTCCAGAAATAGGCTACTTCTCAAATATTCAAATGACTTAGCTGAGATCTGAAACAAGAAAGATGAAGCTTTGTGGACTCTGCTTAAGAGCTACTCCTCCTGTGACATGATCTGATCTGGGAAAGACAGGTGCTGATGCACTATAGTTTTGGCAGGCAATTGTCAGTCACTGTTGGCAATGCAATAATGAAGGCCTACAGTTATTTTTATATACTGGCACTATAAAGAAATTAAGATTTGATCGCAAAGAATTACCTCTAGAAGCCATCTGTCAATGTCTGCCACATTTTGATAAAGATGTTAGAGCCAATCTTTGGGACTAAAGTTCCACCTTTGAAAACATGCTTAGATGGGTCTATATAGTGAGAGCAGATATATACTATATATATCCTTAATACAACTCAAAATAAAACCATCCCACGTGGAGCTCCTGGGGCTTGAAACAGCACTAAAGAAATTCTGAGCCAATCTGCTGGGCCATTTTCACTTTTGATTTCGCTCATATAAAAGCTTCCAAGCCATGGAGTTTTCAGAGGCCCATTATCTCATTGGAAGCTGTCCAGTATGTCTGCTATAGGGTAAGCAGTTCACTATCCACACATACCTGCACAAATTAGTGACATCAAGTAAATCACCAGCTTAGAGCTGAAAGGCTCACATCTGTATTTACAGACTTTAAGTAAGCCTTGGACAACTTCTGAGAGGAGATCCTCTGTACAAGACCATGCTCTGCTGCTCAGCAGGGTTAATGGAGAAACAAATGTTTTATCCTCAAATGATTAAACACAGAGGTCTTGAAGTATCTCTGGCTTCACTTTTCATATTCTTCCCATTCTCAACAACATGTTTTAGGCTAAAAATTAAAATTTGACAGTTATTACATTCAAATATTCCAATTTTTAGAGCATATGGTAAGAAGTACACATGAAAACAACTGTAGTTGCTCCAGTATGGTTTGGTAAATCTGAATGAACACTCGGTTCCTATGCTTCGTCCAACTTCTTCACCCCAATTCTGACCAGAAGACCAAGCTTCTGCATTCACAACAGAGCTGTGCTGCCATCAGAACAACAGAGAAGGTACACTGTTCATCTCCAAGGTAGGTGACAGGCTGTAAGCCAGGTGCTACAAACAGTTTCCTCCTTTGCTCAGACTCTTCCAACTATGTACAGTTGGTCCCCAGTCCTCAATTTCCCCTCTTATGGTTTCAGTTACCTATAGTCAGTTACAGCACAAAACTATTAAATGAAAAATTCAAAACTAAACAGTTCCTGAGTTAGAAACTGTCACCCATTCTAAGTAGCATAATGCAATCTCACACCACCTGGCTGTCACAAAGCAACACGCCTCTTGTCTGGCACGACCAGTATAGCGCCTGCTCTCCTTTGTCCTGCCTATTGGCAAGACAAGAAATTAAACCAATGGATAAACATTTTTTAAAGCTGTAATGTCTGGAGCTGGAAAGTTGGCTCAGCAGGTAAGGGTACAAACTGCTCTTCCAGAAAAGAAAACCTTTGGTTCCTGTGCCGACACTGAGTACCTCAAAACTACCTGAAAATTCAGCTCAAGGAGATTCACGACCCCCTTATGGCTTCTGAGGTAATCTACACACACACACACAGAGTCTCTTTTTAAATGCAATGTCTGTCTGTACTGAGTATGTACAGTTTTTGTTACTCTTCCTTAGCAATCTAATGCAGTAACTACTTACATAGCACTGAAAGGCAACAGATCTGTAAGTAATCAAGAGATGATTTAAAATATGTACAAGTACATAAACTATAAGCAAATGCCATGCCATTTTAAACAGGAGATTGAGCACAGCCAGATCTTGGTACCTGTGGTAATATTGGTACCAATATCCACGTATATTGAGGAATGGATCTACATATCACTTAACTATTGGACATTTTGCAGACAACCTGGTTATAAAGTCTGTTACCATGGCGCTAGTACAGAAGCTAATAGTGTAACAGTGCTCATGCTGTAGGCTATCAGAGTACTGTGAGTCACTCCATTTTATTACTGTTCATCTCTTGCTGTACAAGTTTTATCATGAGTATGTACAAATGGCAAAATAGTGAGTATGTCTTAGAACATGTCCACTAAAAATAAAGAGAACCCATGTTATGAGAAGCCAATTTCCAATTCTATAATTGATTCCAAGACTTAAAGCTGAATATACCCAAAGAACTAGGATACTCAAAGCCTTGCTATGGCCTGTTCTCCACCTTCTCAACTCAACATTCTTATCATGTGTAAAAAAAAAAAAACAGACCAAGCCAGGTTGTTGGTGGTGCACACTTTTAATCCCAGCACTCGGGAGGCAGAGGCAGGCAGATCTCTGTGAGTTCGAGGCCAACCTGGTCTACAAAGCGATTCCAGAAAAGCCAGGGCTATTACACTGAGAAACCCTGTCTCAAAAAACAAAAAACAAACAAAAAAGGACCCCAAAATTCTACCAAGAGACTTCTTAAAAACCTACAAAGCTGAAAGGCAGGTATAAACCCACCAACTGGGGAGGGAGGCACACACTCAGAAAGCCAAGCTTGAAAAACTGATGATAAATGACCTTTGCCATCCTCCAGTCTGATATAAACTATAACAGAATTAATGAAGACAGGATGTCTCCACTTAAACAATATTACAGTCAAAAAGGAAAATAGTAATGTTCTGATTTAGGATACACAAGTTATCAAGAACCATGAGTAACAGGCAGCATTGGAACTAAAGAAAAAGACAGGTAAAAAGGGTGCCAAGAATCTGCTTTTAAAAAAACGAATAAAGGGCTGGAGAGATGGCTTAGCAGTTGGGAGCACTGACTGCTCTTCCAGAGGACCCGGGTTCAAATCCCAGCACCCACATGGCAGCTCACAACTGTAACTCCTGTTCCAAACAATCTGATGAAACACATGTAGTCAAAACACCAACGTACATAAAATAAAAATAAATAATTTTATAAAAAACGAATAAAGACAATCTGCTTCAGCGATTACTACCTCCCCTTGTAATCCAACAGAGTGCATGGCTAGCTTTAATCACAACATAGCGCTGTAATCTAAACAAAGCCGTGAGTCTCTGAAGATGTCACCCTGACACCTACAATATTCTCACAGGTGGTGGCAATTATGTACTGCTGATCTGTGTCTGTGGTGACCACCAAGGAGCTGTGGGGATCAGGAACAGGGAGAGAGGGGGATGAGTGGTGACGGAGCCCACGGACAATCCCAGGAAGCAGACTCTTGGTACAGATCTAACCTTATTGCTCAGCACATAAGTCTTTATACAACTGAAAGGCCACTCGGATCATCCCATCCTACCCTGAAGCACCAATAGCAGTCAGTCAGGTTGGAGTAGCTAAGAAGAAATGTAGGGGGCAAGGTCACCTCAGGAGAATTCCGTAAAGAAGAGGGAAGAAATCACAGCCCTAGCCTCAGATCCATTTTGACACTTCACTAGTGTGCTAGCAGTCCCTAGTAGATCAGCACTGTGTGTGGTGGACCAGGTTCCTTCGAGGAGCCTTAGGAGCCTCGGATGCCTCACTGGCCATTCCCTATGGGGCCCTATGGGGCCCCATGGGCTTATCTTGATACTCCCCACACTATGCCTACTTTATGTTTGTAATTACATGGCACTATATATTTCTTACGGAAAAACCAAATTTCTGAGTGCTCTAGGAATTCAAGCTTCTACTGAACCAGACAGAACTTCTGTGGCTTCCATCTAACATGCTCACAGCTGACAGGGCTCTCACACTAACAGCACATGCCATCTGGTAAAAGAATGTGCCAGATCAAGTGCCTGGTGTCTGAGATCACATCTGCAGGTTTGCCTACAAAGTGGAAAACGAGCTGTCTGCCACAGGATGGCCACTGTGCATCTCCTGCACTGCACATATCTGCGTAGCATTGTGTCAGATAATCTCACTTTCAAGGATATTATGATCCAGTCAATCAAACATAATTTGTTCCATTTGCATACATTGCAACACTCATCTCTGAAATATTATTTTCACTTTATTATTCAAACACAGAGAGAAAGATAAGAGTCTAAAAGAATTACGGTGACTTCAAACAAAACCGAACCTAAAATATTCAAAGCTCATCTTGAGTCCTATAACTTTCAGTGAGTTTTCTACATTTCAAAACATGCTGAAACAAATACCACACAGCAAAGCAAACAAGAAGACAGCACATGGTCATTAACTCTTCACTCACCTGTTCATCACTATGTAGCCTAAAAGAAAAGGCATGACAAGAACTTTTCAGTATGCTGCTAGTTTTGAGACTGACTTCACTTTCATTAACTGACCTTCCCTAAGAGTTTACTGCAGCCATGGGAACACAAAGATATATGTGCATTTGTCTAGTGTCCAGTAAACCAGAC
Organism: Lophiomys imhausi; assembly: GCA_907164525.1. Classification (NCBI taxonomy): domain Eukaryota; kingdom Metazoa; phylum Chordata; class Mammalia; order Rodentia; family Muridae; genus Lophiomys; species Lophiomys imhausi. The sequence continues at coordinate 5,967,216 of CAJQZJ010000247.1, read as the reverse complement.
CTCTTGCTACACTATTCGCATCATACAAATTTAGGGAATTTACGTAGGACCACCGAATGAATTAATGGCTGAAAAAGAACTAATGATAACCCTATAGTTTTACAGGGTAATAAATGATTGTATTCACTAAAATCTAAAGGTCTGGCCACTGGCCATTAGCTTGGTGATAGATAAAATTCTAATATACTTTACAATGCTCTGTTTACAAGAAGACACTTAAAACATAAAATAGACTAGGTACATAAGAACATCAAGATGGGAAGCATGTCATCTGAACACAAACTATCCCTTCTAAGATGCATTTGTATTCATTTCTGGTTCTTACACCAGTGTGCTGAACTCTCTGGTTCTGTAAGATTATGAATACTCCTGAACTTGGAAGTTGGAACTATCCTTTGAGGTGAAGATAGAGCAATTTATTTCAGAATGAATAAAAATGAATTCAAACACTTTCTAGTCTAAGGCTCTGAGTTCTTTTGGGACATTTGTGACCTTTTTGCAAAGGGCATAAAAGCACTGCTGTGTTTCTCAAGTGTCTCACCGCTCCAGGTTCCTTTCAAGTGGCCTCAGCAAACTTTAAGTGTTGCCAAGGGCATGAGAGAACGATGTGATGCTATGCTTTCATTGATATGTACTTCCACTGATATATATAAAAAGAAAACATTAAATGTAAGGTAAGCACAAGGCCCACAGTGAGCACATATGCACTTTTCATTCTTTTATAAGCCTGTATGAAGGGCAGAGGAAACCATTTCTGTTTCTTTTTTTTTTTTTTTAAACATTTATTTATTTATTATGTATACAGTATTTGCTCTACATATATGCCCAGGCAGATCTCAATGTAGATGGCTGTGAGCCACCATGTGGTTGCTGGGAATTGAACTCAGGACCTTGGGAAGAACAGCCAGTGCTCTTAACCTCTGAGCCACCTCTCCAGCCCCATTTCTGTTTCTTAATTTCAAAGTTAGAAACCTCAAAGCCTACTCTCAGTGACACACCTCCTTCAGTAAGGCCACACCTCCTAACCCTTCCCACACAGTTCAACCAACTGAAAACCAACCATGCAAATATATGAGCCTGTGGGAGCCATTCACATTCAAACCAACACACTATGTTAATTTGCTTTTATTATAAAACCTTTTAAAGGTCCACCTGTAGATAAAAAAGAGAAATTAAAGTAGTGTGACACTCAGATTACTGTCTTTTTTGAAAGAAATTTTAAAAATTAAAACAAGCTAGGCATGGGGGCGCACACCTTTAATCCCAGCGCTGGGGAGGCAGAGCCAGGTGGATCTCTGTGAGTTCAAGGCTAGTCTGGTATACAGAGTGAGTTGCAGGATAGCCAGGGCTGCACAGAGAAACCAGGTCTCAAAAAACAAAATGAATGAATGAATGAAACAAATAAGTTTTACTTTAAAAACTAGTTGTAGATCTGCAGAAGAATCAGCAGACTAAGTCAGAGAATCCCCACCACCTAGGATTCCACCCTGCTTAGCATTTGTTATACTTAAGGAGCCAATACTGATTAGTATTAAGTCCATACTTCATTCCAATTTTCTGTTTGCTTCCTCCTTGCCCTACACAGTTACACCACCACACCTCCTGGTGGCATTGGCAGCCTTCAGAGTCAGTAAAGGTTTTAGTCCACCACCTTACATTTTCCTCAGGGTCAAAATGTATTTTATAGGTGCACAGCCTACTAGGAAGACCAGAAAGTCAAAGTGCCCCCATCATACTCCACATAAATAGTCAATGTTGACACTAGTCTTCAGTCTCTGAGGTGGTAATACTGCTGAGGTGGCAGCATTAGGTAGGTGTGGTGGCTTGAATAAGAATGGCTCCTGTAGCCGGGCAGTGGTGGCGCACGCCTTTAATCCCAGCACTTGGGAGGCAGAGGCAGGCGGATCTTTGCGAGTTCGAGGCCAGCCTGGTCTACAAATTGAGTCCAGGACAGCCAGGGCTACACAGAGAAACCCTGTCTCGAAAAACCAAAAAAAAAAAAAAAAAAAAAGAATGGCTCCTGCCCTCACAGGCTCAGTATTTAAATGCTTAGTAACCAGGGAGTAGAGCTACTTGAGAAGAATGAGGAGGCGTGGCCTTGTTGGAGGAAGTGTGTCACTGAGGGTGAGTTTTGAGGTTCCCGCTGCCTGCAGCTGGATGTAGAACTCTCAACTCCTTCTCCAGCACATGTCTCATGCCTGCAGCCACCATGCTCCCCACCATGATGATAATGGACTAAACCTCTGAAACTGTAAACAAACCCCAATGCTTTCTTTTTTACATGAGTTGCCGTGGTCATGGTGTCTCTTCACATCAACAGAAAACTGACTAAGACAGCAAGTTTCTCCACTTTAAATTCACTTCCTCACTCTTTCCATACTCCCCACTTTAAAAGGGAGTCACCATACACAGGTCACAACCAGGAGCAGAGACTCTTTCTCCGCTTAAAGGTAGAAAATCTACAAGAATTATTTAGATTACACAAGGCAAATGCTTCTCTCTTTTACTTAACTCATCATTTTGCTCACCTGTGGAGCTGCAAGCGCGCTGTCCACTCTGAACAACAAATGTCAGTTTTGTTGTCCAGATGTCAGTGCTCGAGTCACTAGGAGCCCTTTCAGTGATACTACCATTGTAGAGATTTTTTTAAAGGCATTCATTCCCTTACTTGTTGGCAATGTAATACACTTCCATCTCATTTTGTATTCTTCTGCCTGAATCCTACGAGTAGTTCCATTACTGGAGAATGATACTTGAAAGCAACATCTGGGTTTTAGTATGATCTGCTGCTGTGACATCATTACCTTATCCCTTCTCTGCTAACAAAATAAGAAAGTGTCTGTGCATGCTAATGTACAATATAATATAAGTGCTATTGTGTTGTTTTTTTTTCCTTTCTTATCAAAGGCAGCTAACTTGCCAAGGGCCAATATTCCATAAATTTCCTCCACTTTGTAAAACTTTTATGCAAGGGAATATAAATCTTCTAATTTCCCTCACAAGTAAAACTTAGGTTCTCAGTGCCCCCTTTCTCTCCTATGAACCCCCTCTTCTCTGCCCTCATGTCCACTTGTCTACCTCTACCACTTCTCCAGGTCCTCATTCCTCTCCCTTCCCCCAATAAACTTCCCTATACCACATCTGTTGCATGGCATAATTTCCCAGGGGCACACCTTAGCATGGGCCCACCATGGTACACCTCGCCATACTTACATTTCACAACAACAGGTGACAGCTTCACCAACCTAGAAACTCTGCCATGCTTTATGAAATCAACCCTCTCCTGTGGCTCTTAGAAGTCGCTTATCTCTGCACTAATCCTTTGGTTTTTCATTTCCTGCAGTTACAGCAATGACATCACAATAATACCACCTTTCCATATCAGTTTCTTTCACTTCGAAATCTAGAATGTATATATACTAGAGTTTTTATGTACTAGAGTTTGTATTATTTTTAATCACATTTTAATGGGCATTTTGGTTGCTTCTAGGATTTGAAGATCACAATAAAATTGATCTAAATATTCAGAAGCCGATTTTGGTAAGGATCCCAGTTTTCAAAAGACATTTCAATGAAGCAGTTAGCATAACCTCTGCTTCCTGAACAATCTTCCAATTCTATTATTACCCACCCCCTGAACCATGAAGTCTCTCCCATCAACTTGGTGTATCAGTTCAAAAAGCCTCTAGCTAGCTAGTACAATTTTCAAGGCACATCTACCAACTACTCATTTCAAAGTTCACCTGTTAATTCAATACAACTAATAAGCATTTACAAAGAGCCTACTATGTGCCAGGCACTGCACCAAGATCAAATGAAAATGTGATACTGCCCCTCACTGAGAGAAATAAAGCACTTCCAATCAGTTTACCTGGAGCACAAGGCACCCAAAGAACACATCTGCTTGCTCAGCAGTCACCCCTCTCTTCCCTGCAGCTATTGCCTTACCCTCAAATGGAAGAGGACTTGAGGTTCTCAAGCGATAAGAGCTGCCTGTGTATTTTCATTTGGGATTTTTGTCTTCTCCCCCACTATGCACCTAGGCTGACTAAATGCCTGACTTTCTGGCGTTATGATGATAGATAAGTCCACTGCATCATTCTTCTGGCCAGAGTCAGCAGGAGCTCCTGAATGCACTATCAGGACAATGCATTCTTTCTTCCACCCGATTTTCTTGATGTGGGGTGGACTCCCATATCAGCCATCTCCCTAAAAATAAAAAAGTCTGAGACTGTGCCAAAGAATATGACTGAATGCTAAAGTGTTTCTATTATCTCTACAATTCTTCCTTTTCTCATTGCAAACAGAAAAAACCTATCAAAAATTTAGCTCTTCACTATTTTTTATATGCAAAAGAACTAAATGATACATTTTTTTTCTGCCCATTTTAGTCTCCTTACCTTCATTATATAATAAAGGTAGCAAACTCTCATGACAAGCTAGACAGAGTTTGGACACAAACTCACATAGAAGTTCTAGAGTAAATGTGACTTATTTTCAGGATTTCACCTAAGTTATAAAAGTAACTCTACAGCTGAGCCTGCAGCACTGTCCTCAGGAGGGAGGAGCATGGGGGTCCTGGGTCCAAAGACAGCCTGGTCTACATAAGACCCTTTCTCCAAACAAACAAATGCTGAAAATGCTCATTTGACATTATGTATAATAAAAATTTGATTAAAAAAAAACGCCTATGAGCAAGGTAGCTAAATGAGGTCAATAGCATGATATGACTATGAAACAATCCAAGTATCTGGTCCAAGTGACTGTAAATTCACATCACATTTATATACTGCAAGAATCTATATATATAAAAACAAAATATAATGAAATTAGTTTTTTTCCTTTGAATTTTTTTTTAAAAAGATTTATTTTCCAGACAGCATTCTGTCTGGATGTATGCCTGCAGTCCAGAAGAGGGCACCTGATGTGATTATAGATGGTTGTGAGCCACCATGTGCTTGCTGGGAACTGAACTCAGGACCTCTGGAAGAGCAGCCAGTGTTCTTAACCGCTGAGCCATCTCTCCAGCCCCCTCCTTTGAATATTTTAATAAGGGGGGGGGGCGCTTTAGTCTGACAAAACACAACTCAAAAAGGAAAAAAACAGAACCCAGCATGGTGGATTTAGGAGTTGTCAGTCTAGAAATTAAAGAGAAAAAAAGATCCTACTGTCTACCTGAATTCAGGCTCTGTAAGTGAGAAATTCAATAATCTCTTTACATATAGGTACCTTTACAATGAGAATACCAACCCTTCCAGCACGAATTAAGTGCACACATAACAAGCACAGTCCACACTGCATTTGCTTACCTGATGACAGTGTTCAAAGAAAAACCATGAAGGTAGCATGTCTTAAAGTAGGGAACATGTTGCATTGTCTGATAATGGCAAAACCACAACTTTTGAAAATTCATTCTCAAAGAAATTTACCTTTTATATGAGTGCTGCTATATATAAATTAGAATTTGATAATATACTCACTTTGACATTTCAAATACCTTTGTTTCTCCTTCTACTCAGCAACTATTTTAAGTTTTACTCATTGTAAATTTTTATAATTAAATATCATTCCTTAGCACCAAGCCAAGGACATACCGCACATTCAAAATAATATTTTTAATTGAATTCCTTAACCATTTAATTCCCACCCCAGTTACAGCATGCAAAAATGTGACTAAGAATTATCACTGAACATTACTAATGCAATTTTCCAATGGATAAGACAATCCTTATTTTTATTCTAGAAACTGTCACTAATACAAAGCCAAGATGGTGTGCATGAGGACCCACAGTGCTTGCACAGCCAGCTGCTTTGGAGGCTGAGCAGGAGAAAGGCTTAAGCCAAGAAGCTGGAGACAAGTTTAGCCAATAGAAGTCTTTCTTTTGTCTCAAAAAAGAAAGAACAGGGGAGGAAGGCAGGGAAGGAAAAATGAAAAAGGAAAATCAAATGCAGATAATTACAAAACACAAACAGGCTGGCTGTTAAACGCAGGTCAGGCTGAGTACTTACTGGCCGAAAACAGGATGTTCTGCTAAAATACTTGTCTCTTACAATTAGAAAAGGGATTGACAAGCAAGAGGTTCCTTCCATGTAAGACAGAAGTTACTAAATTTCTACTCAGGTTATCTCAAGGGGGTGGGAATGGTTAATAAAATCTGACAGGAAGAGCCACAAAGATGGCTCAGTGGTTTAAGAGTACTGGCTGCTCTTCCAAGGGACCATAGTTTGGTTCCCAGCATCCACACAGTAGCTTACAATCATCTCTAACTCCAGAAGAGGGAATTTTAACACCCTCTTTTGACTTTCATAGTCACCAGGCATGGTGCACATATATACATGCAGGCAAATCGATCATTCACATAAAATAGATCTTTAAGAAGAGAGAGTTTGGGGCTGGAGAGTTGGCTCAGAGGTTAAGAGCACTGACTGCAGTTCCAGAGGTCCCGAGTTCAATTCCCAGCAACCACATGGTGGCTCACAACCATCCACAATGAAATCTGGTGCCCTCTTCTGGCCTGCAGGCATACTTGCAGACAGAACACTGTATACATAATAAATAAATCTTTAAAAAAAAAAAAGAAGAGAGAGTTTGACATGTGGCCACTAAAGACGAATGTTTACTAGCCACAGAACAATACCTGCAAAAATCTGGCACTACAGGCTCCTGGTAAATCTTCATTGTTGAAATTACTCTAGGGTGCCACAAGGTATAACAAACTGCTTAATCCATTCTGATTTGTAACTAAGCAGCTGTGCTTTATTGATCAAAATTGTAAGGTAAGAGTTACAAATCACATATTTACTATTATAAAGGCATCTACATTATATTTGATAAATATAGACAACCTGAAGAAGTTAAAAAAAAAAATACACCCTCCACCCTGCCAAGCCCACAATGTTAAACCAGTGAAGAATGTTAACACTCCAACTGATAATTAGTCATTCTACTGCTGGGTGATACTGACAGGCAATTTCGGGGGGAAAAGTGATGTCTGAGTTTTGAATAAGCAGTCTCTCTCCATCACAGAAGTGGATCCATAACTGCTTCTGCATGCTCATAAATATTTTCATTCACACACAAACACAAGGTGGTCTATCTAACACGGTTTGAGTAGAAGCTACAGAAGGAAAAATAAAACTAAATTCCTTACTCAACCACAGGAAAAGACTTCTGAACATAAAGCAGGACTTTTCCCCCTCCAATAACTTTAAATTCCAATTTGGGATCACAACATTCCTAACATAACTCCTTTGGTTTCGTAACACTATAAACACCATGTAATTTTTTTTTCTGACAGAATGAACACACACCATGAACTTGTTTACTGAATCACAAACACTTAATCCTAGTAAGTAAAAATACAAAAAGTCAAGAAATCAAATTGTCTCTCTGCCTCTAGGACATGACTACCCTATTTCAATAGTAGTTAATAATGAATTTATCTTCACTGGTGACATCCAATAGAGGAAGATTTTCGGTTTCTTTGCAATAGTGAAAATATCACAGGTCAAAAGAGCTCAGTTATGTGATAAGTATATATTTAAACTAGTCATTACCTTGTGAAAATTTTTTATTTTTCTAGGAGAGATCCTATTTAAGAACAAAGAGAGGGCAGCAGCAGGGAGCAGTGGCACAGGGGGGCATGCTAGAGAGCTCCTATGCTAGCCAAGTAGTTTGTATCATCTGATGGAGAAAGTGCTGGTGGACTGACAGCCAGGTCTCCCTGAGGCAGAAAGAAGCTGGTGAGCAGAGAAAGCCGCAGCAAAACAAGAGGAGTAAACCCTGTAGCATAGCTTTTGCTTAGAGGGGTTTGACCAGTCCAAAGAGTGGTCAGAACTGTGGGCCAGCTTCAAAGACTGAGGCAGAGCGGCAGAGTTGCTGATACAAACTGAATAAGTTGGCTTACAGACATCTGAGGTCTCCCAGAGAGAAGGAAGTCTCAAGCCTTATTTAAGGAGAAGCTGCCATAGCCAATTTACCCTAAAGGACCTTCGTCTGAGATATTCCTAAACAAAGCTGTTAACTAATTGCTTTAAAGGATCTACCCCAGAGACTGTGTTGGGGATGACTGAGGACCAGCCCCAGAGACTGTATTCTTCTAAAAGGTTATGGAAATAATTGTTATAATTATCAATAGGTTAGTGGTTAGACTAACAGGGCTGTAGTCATTCTTAGGGCTAGTAGTTAGGTAAGTGTTTATATCTGTTATAAAAATGTATAGTTCTTAATAAGTACATATTACATAATTTAAAAGGTTCGGCTTCACATCTTCATATAACATTCTTTCCACAGATGACAACAGGCTGGTCTTCATTTACTGCCAAGGAATAAAGGCTGGTGTCTCCCCAAGACCTTATGTAATATACAGCTCAGTTCCTGCTGTGATGATCCTGCAAGCAGGATCTTTGGAGAGTAATTAGAACTTGAAGGTCGCAGCTTCATGAATGGGATTTGTCTCCTTACAAAAAGGTATCTGAGAAGATATAGCAGGATGGCATCAGAAAACCAGGAACCGAACCGGCTTGATCTTGGATGACTTAGCTTTCTATATTGTGATAAATGCAGTTCTTGTTCAAATCACACAGTATATGGCATTTTTGTTGAAAGAATCTGCATTTAAGACACTTAATGCCCTCCTTACAAGAAACAGAAAAAACTGCACATTCACACACCCCTTTTCCCTGGCAGCACTTTTGCAGTCAACTATGAGTTACTTTTTTCCACAGCTCACACCACCATCAGAATCACTACACATTTACATACCGTGTATTTATTTACCTGTTTAGCTGTTCTCCTGCAGCAATATAGAATCCCTGAAGCCAGAGACCTTGCCATTTTCATTTTCTGCTAACCTCAGTGCCTTAGGGTATACATGGCCAACTAAGTATCTACAAAATGAGTAAAAATTAGACTTCTTAAAAACATGCAAACAGGAGCTGCAGAGATGGCTCAGTGGTTAAAAGGCAGTTCTTCCAGGAGACCTGGATTCAGTTCACAGCACCCACACGATAGCTCACAACGACTTGTGATATTAGGCACCCTCTTCTGGCCTCTGCAAGCACCAGGAACAGAGGTGGTGAAAGCGAAAATAATTTATAAAAGTATGCAGACAAGAGCATAACCCCAAAGAAAGCTGTTTATTTATGCTCAATATGTAGGACTCAAGAGGGCACAACACAGAGTAGACAATAAATGTGAGAGGAATAAAAAGAGGGGCTAACAATCTAAGCAAAGGCCAAATCCAAAATGAGCAACAGGAATAAGCTGGCAAAACTATGGAAACAAATCAATATTTAACATTAAATATTTGTTTACCTCTGAATGAGGCTGGCTTCAAAAGAGACAAGGAGCTGAGAAATGCATTTAGAAGGTAGTATATATATATATTTTTAAAAGGTCTAAGAACAGAAACCATATTGAGAGAAAAGAACAGTTTGAATTACATGCAGAAAAATAGTGCAGAATGTCAGAAATGGAGAGAAAATATTCATGTTTCAGATCAATGACATTTCTGGAGGGGTGGAAGATGGAAGAGTTTGCAACAGATACAGCAAGATGCCATAGGAAGGACAAAGTTGACGCAGGAATAGAAAGCAAAAAGGTCAACCCTGAGATACATACAGAGCACACATGTGTACACAGCTTACTGGGAAAGCAGCATTAGAGCAGCATTAGAGTTCAGAGTCAGTGCTACAGAAGGAACCCTGTGCCCTGTGCGGTTATCAGGAAAAAGCAGTAGTCACACAGTCCAATGTGGTAATGATGCATCTGTGTGAGAAGATAATGCTACCATGGAAACTTTGAGCCTAGAGTTTCCACTTTTTGGCAAAATGAATATAGTCATCTTATATGGCATTAAAAACATTACAAAAAATTAACTTATCATGTATTTTTTCTGATTCCAGCCAGTGGTTTTCAAAATACGTTCTGTAAGTCTAATAGTACTCAAGTAATTAGAACAGTTTCTGGCCTGGCCTGAGACACTTGAATTTATTCCACCTATTTAAATTACTAAAACTGTGTAAGTTAAAATTTCACAGGCAGGGCCGGGCGGTGGTGGCGCACGCCTTTAATCCCAGCACTTGGGAGGCAGAGGCAGGCGGATCTTTGTGAGTTCGAGGCCAGCCTGGTCTACAAAGCGAGTCCAGGACAGCCAGAGATATTCAGAGAAACCCTGTCTCGAAAAACCAAAAAAAAAAAAAAAAAAAAAAAAAAAATTTCACAGGCAGGCATGAGCAACAGTAACAATAATACCTTCTTAGGAAGGGCAGTGGAGACTAAATCATGGGAAGGGTGACTACATCTTTTAGCCAGTTTCCAAAAAGAGTCCAGGCTACCACACAGGGAGGAAGATTCAGATTCTCTGGGGCAGCACTGAAAGGCATTGGAGCTGCCACTTCAAAGGAATAATTGTTTCACTGGTGAGATTAGCATTTTTTAGTTTTACATTCTCATTGCTACACACACACACACACACACACACACACACACACACACACACACACACA
>CAJQZJ010000247.1:5885985-5950646 GCA_907164525.1 Lophiomys imhausi | reverse complement strand
TGTGTGTGTGTGTGTGTGTGTGTGTGTGTGTGTGTGTGTGTGTGTGTAAGAACAAGTAGAAAGTACAGAAATAATTTCTATTCTATCTTTCAGGAAGAGTGTACTTCATTAAGCCTGGTACTGCTTACCTTAAAATTAATAATGCAGCAGGGAATTTTTTCCCTTTATGTTTTTTTTTTTAATCTGGGGACAAGAACAAATCCAGTAATAGAACATCAACATTAATTTGAGGGAAGATGAAAAATGACTTAATAATACTGCAGCAGGATTAATATTGTACACTAGATCATGGTGCCATAAAATTTGACAAATTCATTTTTGTATCACTATATATTCTGGCTAATGGAGCAGGGCATATCTGAAAGACTGTTAATACTTTACTCCACAAATGCCGATCATATTACACTGCAAGGGGATGTGTTTTGCAGGATGTAGGAAAATAACTGTCCTCACCCATCTACAGCTTGCAGTTCAATGCAAGATGGAGGAGGAGAGGGGCCAAGTGATTTCAAACAGAAAACCACACTTGCTAGAAATCAAGTGGTATAATTCAGAGATTGAGTTGATTGTTACCAAGGAATCTGCTTCCACTTGAAGACCCTTTACTCCAGGAATTAAAATTGGAAAAGAGCAAACCAATGAGAGATTCTACCTCAAAGAGATCTAAACAAGGTACCAGCTAACTGGCCAAAACAGAAAAAGGCATCTAGTAGGGCCCTTAAACAGACGTCCACTACAAATAAGCTCTGCTTCTGTGCAAGATGCACTAATGAGAACTGGATTTAGCCTCCTGCCTGAGAAAACAAAGAAACTCAGACACGACACATGAGGCAGGAGGAAGCAATTTCCAGGACTTCGGACATCTTACAAAAAGAAAACAGAGTGAGCCCCAAAAGGTGAGACAAAGCTCTCCAACTGCCTTTGTTCACTTCTGTGAAGAGTTTCCAGGCCAAGCACAGGGGAAGGAGGAGCTGGTCAGGTATGGCTAGGTTCCCTGTAGTGCTCCTCTATGGCTCTCTTAAAATATGAAATGATTTTTTGAGCAAAGAGTTCTCATTTTCATTATACAGTGGACCCTGCAAGTTTATGGCTGGTCCTGTCCAGCAAATGCCCTTGGCTAGATGAACTGAGTCTGCCGAAAACAAAGCAGAATTCATAGGACAAAGTAACAGAGAAACAGCAAGGTATAAGGATGGATACACAGATGCACACACAGACATATGCCAGGACGTCCACAGACTACAGATCATTGAGATCACCATCCTAGGCCCAGAAAAGAACCAAATAGAGGATCACACAGAGCAGTGCCTCAGTACTGTCTGTTCCCAAAAGTCACACTAGAGAAACTCATGATGCAGGCATGGCATACTCAAGAACCTGCCTCAGAAATAAGGGACAATTAATCCTTGACCAAGCACCACTCAGAATCTCCTTCGAAAAGAAACTGAAAATAGGACTCCAAAGGTGAAACTGGTTCTAAGTCCTTGCAGTTCTGCCTTCCAGTTTTAAGTCACCTGTGGCTGACCTACATCTAAAAGGTTCAAAATCCCTCAAACTTCCCCACTCACACCTTTTGTCACAGTATACTGTTAAAATCATTCTATTATTCGTTACTGTTAATCTCCTCCTGTCTCATTTACAAATTATACTCTAAAAGGTTAACATGACAATGAATGTGTTTGGAGTGCATAACAGAAACTCTGGCTCTGATATATTTGGGAATTAGTATCTTCTCTTTAGTAAGTCTTACCTCCCTTACTGATGCTTCTCAAAAACAAGTAACTTGCACTGCTTTGTTTAGCATAAAAGACAAGTGCAGGAGAACAAACTATCAGAGAACAAAAATCTAAAATACCAACCCTGAACTTTCACCAAAGCATCCAAATGTGCTGTGCTACAAATCCTGGAGCAAAGGCAGACTTGAAACCTTGCCCTCCACACCCCTGGAACAGAACCAAGGACTTTGCACAAGCTAGCCAAGTACTCTACCATTGAGCTACATCTTCCATCCTATAAATTAAACTTTATTATAGGTGCATACATAAGAGGAATAAGTACTGTATACTCAGTTCTTCCCACAGCTTCAGATGTCCTTGGAGGTCTTGGGAAATGTAACCATGATGAAAAGGGAAAGCTACTGTAACTTAACTCCCACAGAATAAACCAAAGTGAGAACTATGGGTATATAATGCTATGAACAACCAAAAGGAAGAATTAACATCTGCAGCCAAACACAGAGAAGGTAAGTAAAGCCCATGGGAGACAGATAAGCCTTTAATGGCACCCAACCCAACCTGACACAGATGTGAGAATTAGCAGGGACAGAGGTTAAAACAACAGACTGAAATTCATAATACCATTAAAACAACACCAAAATGGAAACGCACAACATTCAACATGTTTATCAACTTTAAATCATTAACTCATTCAAAAACAAAGTAGCAAATCAATACACTAAGCGTCTACTTTAGGAAACTATATAATGAAGAACAAAATAAACTTAGAGTAAGCAGAAGAAAATAGATAAATACTAAAGTGAAAATCTATGAAATAGGTAACAAAACAAAATACACACAAAAGAAAAGCATTGGAACTATAGCTGGTTCTGAGATGATCAATAATTGTTAAATTTATATTGATATGGGGGATGGGGAACATAAATTGCCAGTATCAGAAATAAGAAGCATCTTCATCTTCATGATAGTTTTATGGAGAGTAAGAGTATAATGGGGTATTATGAACAACTTCATGCCATAAAAATGGATAAATTCATTGAAAAACAAACTCAAGAAGCGGTTAATTTGAACACTTTTTCATTAAATTAAATGCATTTATAGTTTTTAAATTAAAAAAACCTTCCACAAATAAAATATCAGATGAGATTAGTTTATTAGTGAATATTATCAAACAGTAAAGAAAAAATAAGAAGTCTAAACAAACTCTCACATAAATCTAAGGAGAAAAGAATATGTCCAATTATAAGGTTAGAATTTTTTTTGATAACAAAACCAAAGGTAATATAAAATAAACCTCCACAAAAAAAAAAATAAAATCATGGTGACGTAAATGCAAAACTTCCAAACAAAATCTTAGCAAATGCACCAACAATATATGTAAGGATAAAGAGTCACCAGCTTGCAACTGCTAAGCAGAGGTGACTCACTCAGGCTACCTGGGGGTGAGAGCACTTGCAGAAGCTGGAACCCCAATCTACTGCTAGAATTTTTAGTGTACAGTCATTTTAGAGAAGCCTAGCGGCTAGAGAAGCTAACCATGGACTCACAGAATGAACTAGATGTTCTGTTCCCATACATACACAAAAGTTCAAAGAAAAAGAATATGTGTCCACATAAAGTTTGTAATGAATATTCATTGTTACTTCATGTCCATTAATACACAATGGATAAGCAACCTGTGGTATAGCAACACAACAGACACTACTAAATTAGTTCACTTTTCGTTGCTGTAACAGAATACCTAATGTTATTTTTGGAGGCTGGAAGCTCAAATTTAGATAGCCATCTGTCCAGCCTCCTGTAAGTTCAGGGGCAACACACAACATTGTGGATAGCATCATGGTGGGACCAAGGATGAGAAAGACAAGTGGACAATACCTGCAGACAAACTATGGGGCGACTGACAGGCTCTCTTAACACATTCATGTGGGAACCAATCCATTCTTCAAAAAGCAGCCATCTATCTCTTCCCAAGGCAAAACCAAACAATGATCTGACTTACCCTCCCACCAGAGCCTATTTTCTGAGATAGTACCAACATGAACCTTTTCAGGACACACTCAAAACCATATCCAATAACAGAAAATACTTAGCAAAAGAAAAACTATGTTTTGATATACACAAGAATATGGACAAATGTCAGAAAAATTCTGTTGCATGTCATGCAGGAGAAAGACAAGAGACATCGCATGGTTCTGCTTATGGGAACATACAAAATGCCTGTTAATCACTGCAGAAGAAAGCAGGCTGTGGTTGCCAGGGATGAAGGTGAAGCAGTGATGGCAAGAAGGGAAGATAAAGGAATAATAGAGAAATTGTAGATGACAAATATGCTGCCTTGACTGTGATGGCCTTCGAAGGATATGCACATGTCAAACATATCTCAACAAAGCTTCTAAATTTTTACAATCAATATATTTAAAATATAAACCACATAAGCTGATTCAAACCACTACCCTGATGGCAATAATAAAACTCCTTTTTCTACAACATTTATACCAGTCAAAGCAGTTCTGAATGAGAATAATCTCTGAGTTCAAGGTCAGCCTAGTCTGCAGAGTGAGTTTCAGGACAGCCAGCGCAAAGCGAAACCTTTTCTCAAAAAACCAACAAACAAAAACAACAGAAAATTCCTTCGGTTTCTACTGTACAACAAGAGTGCTTTTTATACTTAATGAACTGTTTTGCTGAGTGAGTCCCTCCACCAAGAAGAGGGTCTTCCTACAAGTCTACCACCAATCAGTGGTGGACTGATGAATGCTACATATGGATAAAGGATGCTGTTAGGTGAAACCCTACTTAAGGCCAAACAAGTCTGCTTTATATCGCCAGCTAAAAGGCTCTCTTATGATTCACAGAAATAACTTGAATGGACGTTATCTCTCTTCATCCTGTTAGAGTGTATTCAAACTGACCAAACTAGGCTTCCAGCTGTCACAGTGCCAGTAGGGAAAGTAAAGCAGCTTTCAATGAAGGAGGTGGAAATGGGAGAAAAGCCCACAGCTGATAGTTACCCAGCCAGTTTCCTGAATCAAACATGCCTTGCTTCACTCATTATCTGATCAAACCTAATGTTTTATTTTCACTTTGACTAAAATGGTCTCACTTCTAGAGAACCCTCACCTGACTCCCTCAATAACAAAGTTTAGAAGTACTAGAGGGGCTTCAGTGATTGCCTACATGCAAGCAAGGACTACTGCTGTCAACATCTACTCTCACCTACATAAGAAATTTTCTTAAAGCACACAATACTTCTGGTTTGAAATTTTTTCAAAAAAATAGGCAAAAGTAATAGGGTATAGGATGTAGCCAAAAGAATTATTTGCTGCAAAAAAGGTCAAAGCTGCTTTTTCTCCCTCAAGTCCAATTCTGAACCCAGCAAAAGTTGATTATTTTCTTGCAGACAGTAGGCTATAAAATTACAGGCCACTAAAACTGTCTGTCTCCCACAGACAAAGAAAAAAATCTCACCTCCAACACAATATACTGGCCACTATCTGCACATCTAAGCATACAGTAAATGTTTTCCAAGAGATAAAAACAGAAAAATTCAGAACTTAAGCAGATTAAAATGAGTGAAGAATGGAGGGCAACTGTTACATTATTATACAGAAAAAGCACTATTAACCAACAGTACAATTCTGACTAATTAGCATGCTGGCCTCCAGTTTCAAGAAAACTAAGAGAAGAATCTGCAGAGCCTCTCTCTACCCTAGACATTCAACCAAAGTTTCTTAGAACTACATCCTTACAGAGGCCACAGTTGCATGCAATTAGTTAAATCAATTAAAATAAAAGTAAACACAGAATACAGTCCCTCAGGCACACTGGCCACTTCTGAAGTGTATATGCCTCCCAGCTTTCTACCTGTGCTGGTTAGCTTTTGTCTACTTGACACAACTACAGTCCCCTGTGAAGAAAAAGCATCAACTTGGAAATTCCCTTTATCAGATTAGCCTGAGGCCCTGTCTGTGTGGTTACATTTTTGACTGCTAACTGATGTGGAAGCAGGCCCAGGTCCACCCACCATGGGCAGTGCTGCCCTGAGGTGTCTGAGAGGAATAAGAAAGGCAGATGGAAAGATCCAAGATGGCAGCGGCCCGCACAGACGCATTTTGAACGTGGGGAAAAGAGCCATAAAAAGCACAGAGTTATTGGACACTGTGCAAAAACCGGAGGGGCTAGACCCTCCGGGAACACACACAGCTCCCAAGGGACTATTAAAAGTCCCAGGGCAAGGCTCTCCCCCCATCTCTACCAGACACGGAAGCCGCTAAATCCGGGACTCGGGAACTCCCATTTGGAGAGGCGCCTGGTAAGATCGACTCGAATAGACAGCAGGCAGAATCAGATCCCACACGGGGATCACTCACCAGCCTTCTAGGCTCCCCACACCTCAGGCAGACCTTATAGATATTTAGGAAACTTTGCGGGCTAGTTGAAGTCTTAGCAAGGCAGAAACAGGGCGCATGGTGGGAGGTCCACAGCCGCGAGCAGCAGCTAAGGACCAAGGCACAAGACCAAACAGGGGGGCAGGGCAGAGACACGCGCCCATAGCTAAGGAAGCCCCAGAAGCCCACACAGGGGGGCAGAACTGAAGCCCGTGCCCGCAGCTAAGGAGCCAGGCGGAAGACCGCACAGGGGGCAGGACAGAGGCACCACGCACGCGGGAAAGGAGCCAGGCGGGAAGCGTGCACAGGGGGGCGGGGCAGAGGTGCCGTGCCCGCGGCGGAGGAAGAGCCGGGCGGAAAGCCCGCACAGTGAAGTGGCAGCACTGGGCGCACACAGTGGCCAAGGGCTCCAAAAACGTGGAAGCCAGAAGCCAGGGAACCATAGCTGTATTCTGGAAAACCCAGAAATATTAGGCGTGGAGCCGGGCCCTCTCAGTCTCCGTGGGGACAACCATAGTCCATAGAATCCGTGCCTGGGCAAACAGGACCATACCATCAGAACCACTACAGGCTGATCACACAGTGTGCAACATAGAGAAGTCTGACTTGGGAGCAGTGAAACAATCCCAGGCCATTCCTCATTACCTGGGAATAGGCTGCACCAGCTCAAAGTGCTTCAGGCTATTAGAAACACAGAGACCCTGAGATCTCCCTGTAAGCAACGACAGATAGCCAAGCAATTCGACTGCTACACCAAAGCATCCCCCATAGAACTTAAATCAATGAAGGAATTCAAAGAAGCCACAATTTTACAAGTCAAAACAACAAGTAACACCATTAAAGAGCTCCAAGCCAAGGTGACTCAGCTTGAACAGGAAAAGTACAGAGTAATGAAAGATGTCCAGGCAAAAACAAACAAATGGGAGAAGGAAATGTACAAAACGAACAATACCATTCAAGACATGAAAATAGAAATGGAAACAATAAAGAAAACACAGTCAGAGTTAAAAGAGGAAGTGGAGAATCAAGGGAAGAGAACAGGAACTACGGATGTGAGTATCAAAAATAGGATGCAAGAGATGGAAGACAGGATCTCAGGCATGGAAGATCCAATGGAAGAAATCAGTACAACATCCAAAGAAAATGAGAAGGCTAAAAAATCTCTCACCCACAACATCCAAGAAATCAAGGACTCAATAAAAACACGGAACCTAAGAATTATAGGCATAGAGGAAAGAGAAGACTCCTGACTCCAAGGTCCAGGAAATATCTTCAACAAAATCATAGAAGAAAAGTTCCCAAGCCTGAAAAAAGAGATGCCAATAAAAATCCAAGAGGCTTACAGAACACCGAACAGATTAGATCAGAAAAGAAACTCCTCTCGCCACATAATAATTGAAACACCAAATGTACAGAACAAAGAAAGAATATTAAAAGCTGTAAGAGAAAAAGGTCAAGTCACATACAATGGCAGACCCATCAGAATTAAACCTGACTTCTCAGAAACTTTAAAAGCTAGAAGGGACTGGACAGATATCCTACAAGTCCTGAGAGAACATAGGTGCCCAGCCAGACCACTATATCCAGCAAAACTCTCTATCAACATAGATGGAGAAAACAAGATATTCCATGACAAAATGAAATTTAAACAATATCTACCCACAAACCCAGCCCTACCGAAAATCCTAGAAGGAAAATTCCAACCAAGAGAAGAAAACTACACCCAAGAAAACAGAGGGAATAGAAAACCCCACAGCAACTAAACCAAAAGAGGCACAGGACCATCACCTATACCAAATTAATGGGAAACAACAACCCCAGGTCACTAATATCCATCAACATCAATGGACTCAACTCGCCAATAAAAAGACACAGGTTTACAGACTGGATCCGCAAGCAAGACCCGTCTTTTTGCTGCATACAAGAAACACATCTCACTATCAAAGATAGACACTACCTCAGAGTAAAGGGCTGGGAAAAGGTTTTCCAAGCAAATGGACCCAGGAAGCAAGCTGGAGTAGCCATCCTAATATCAAACAAAACAGACTTCCAACTGAAGTTAATGAAAAAAGACAGAGAAGGGGATTATATACTCATTAAAGGTAATATTCATCAAGAGGACATCGCAATATTGAACATCTATGCCCCAAATACAAAGGCACCTACATTTGTAAAAGAAACGCTTCTAAAACTTAAATTGCACGTCCATCACAACACATTAGTAGTGGCAGACTTCAACACCCCACTCACAACAATAAACAGATCATCAAGACTGAGACCAAACAGAAATATTGAGTGTAACAGAGATCATGAACCAAATGGACCTAACAGATATCTACAGAACATTTCAACCAAACACAAAGGAATACACCTTCTTCTCAGCATCTCACGGAACCTTCTCCAAAATCGACCACATAGTCGGACACAAAGATAGTCTCAACAGATACAAGAAAATTGAAATAATACCTGTATCTTATGAGACCACCATGGAATAAAGCTGGTCTTCAACAGCAAAAGAATCAACAGAAAGCATACACAGACATGGAAATTGAACAACTCCTTACTGGATGGCTACTGGGTCAGGGAAGAAATAAAGGAAATCAAAGACTTCTTAAAATCCAACGACAATGAAGGGACAACATACCCAAATCTATGGGATACAATGAAAGCTGTGCTACAAGGAAAGTTCATACCACTAAGTGCCTTCAAAAAGAAAATTGTGACAGCTCATATTAGCGAATTAACAGCTAAACTAGGTAAATTGGAAAAAAAAGAAGCAAACACTCCCAAGAGGAACAGAAGGCAGGAAATCATAAAACTTAGGGCTGAAATCAACAACTTAGAAACAAAAAGAACTATACAAAGAAATCAATGAAACCAAACTTAGGGCTGAAATCAACAACTTAGAAACAAAAAGAACTATACAAAGAAATCAATGAAACCAAGAGTTGGTTCTTTGAGAAAATCAACAAAATAGACAGACCCCTAGCCAAATTAACTAAAAGGCAAAGGGAAAGAACCCAAATCAACAAAATCAGAAATGAAAAGGGAGAAATAACAACAGACATTGAGGAGATCCAGAGAATATTTGGGTTCTACTTCAAAAATCTATATTCCACCAAATTTAAAAACCTAAGCGAAATGGACAATTTCCTCGATAGATTCCACCTACCAAAACTAAATCAAGATCAGATTAACAGATTAAAAAGCCCAATAACCCCTAAGGAAATAGAAACAGTCATTAAAAATCTCCCAACCAAAAAAAGCCCAGGGCCAGACAGCTTTAGCACGGAATTCTACTGGACCTTCAAAGAGGAGCTAATGCCAATACTCTTCAAACTCTTCCACCACATAGAATCAGAAAGAACACTGCCAAACTCATTCTATGAGGCCACAGTCACTCTGATTCCTAAACCACACAAAGACCCAACAAAGAAAGAGAACTTCAGACCAATCTCCCTCATGAACATAGATGCAAAAATACTTAATAAAATACTAGCAAACCGAATTCAAGAATACATCATGATCAAGTAGGCTTTTTCCCAGGAATGCAGGGATGGTTCAACATGCGAAAGTCTTTCAATGTAATTCACCATATAAACAAGATGAAAGAAAAACACCAAATGATAATCTCGCTAGATGCAGAAAAAGCATTTGACGAAATCCAACACCCCTTCATGCTAAAAGTTCTGGAGAGAACGGGCATACAGGGACCATACTTAGAAATAATAAAGGAAATATACAGCAAGCCAGTGGCCAACATCAAATTAAATGGAGAGAAACTTGAAGCATTTCCTCTAAACTCAGGGACAAGACAAGGATGTCTACTATCACCATATCTCTTCAATATGTACTTGAAGTGCTTGCTAGAGCAATAAGACAACAAAAAGAGATCAAGGGGATACAAATTGGAAATGAAGAAGTCAAAATAATCCCTATTTGCAGATGATATGATAGTATACATACGCGACCCCAAAAATTCCACCAGAGAACTCTTACAGCTGATAAACACCTTCAGCAAGGTGGCTGGATACAAAATTAACTCAAAAAAATCAGAAGCCCTTCTATATACAACAAACAAATGGGCTGAGAAAGAAATAAGGGAAACAACCCCCTTCACAATAGCCACAAACAATATAAAATACCTGGGGGTAACTCTAACCAAGCAAGTAAAGGACCTATATATACAACAAGAACTTCAAGCCCCTGAAGAAAGAAATGGAAAAGGCCTTTAGAAGATGGAAAGATCTCCCATGCTCATGGATAGGTAGGATCAAGATAATAAAAATGGCTATCCTACCAAAAGCAATATATAGATTCAATGCAATTCCTATCAAAATACCAACACAATTCTTTATAGACCTGGAAAGAGCTATTCTCAATTTCATATGGAACAACAAAAAGCCAAGAATAGCTAAATCAATCCCCTACAATAAAAAAAATCTGGAGGTATTACCATCCCAGATTTCAAGCTGTACTACAGAGCAATAATAGTAAAAACAGCATGGTATTGGTATAGAAACAGACCAGTAGATCAATGGAATCGAATTGAAGACCCAAAAATGAACCCACACACCTATGGCCAACTAATCTTTGACAAAAAAAGCCAAAACCGCACAATGGAAGGACAGCATCTTCAACAAATGGTGCTGGTCCAACTGGATGTCCACTTGCAAAAGAATGAAATTAGACCCATACCTATCACCTTGTACAAAACTTAAATCCAAGTGGATCCAAGACCTTAACATAAGGCCAGTCACACTAAATCTACTAGAAGAAAAAGTGGGAGAAACCCTCGAACTCATTGGCACAGGTAACAACTTCCTGAACAGAACACCAACAGCTCAGGACCTGAGATCAAAAATCAATAAATGGGACCTCATGAAACTGAAAAGCTTCTGTAAGGCAAAAGACACTGTCATTCGAACAAAACGGCAACCAACAGACTGGGAGAAAATCTTCACCAACCCCACATCTGATAGAGGGCGAATATCCAAAATCTACAAAGAACTCAAGAAACTAAATGCCAAGAAACCAAATAATCCAATCAAAAAATCGGAGACGGAGCTAAATAGAGAATTCACAAAGGAGGAATCCCTAATGGCCGAGAGACACCTGAAGAAATGCTCAACATCCTTAATCATCAGAAAAATGCAACTCAAGACGACTCTGAGATTCCATCTCACACCTGTCAGAATGGCTAAGATAAAGAGCTCAAATGACAGCACATGCTGGCGAGGGTTTGGAGAAAGGGGAACCCTACTCCATTGCTGGTGGGAATGCAGGCTTGTGCAACCAGTATGGAGGTCAGTATGGCGATATCTTAGAAATCTCGGAATAGCTTTGCCTCAGGACCCAGCCATACCACTTCTGGGTATACACCCAAAGGACTCCTCACGGAGTCATAGGGAAGTCTCCTCATCTATGTTGATAGCAGCCTTATTTGTAATAGCTAGAAACTGGAAACAACCCAGATGTCACTCAACTGAAGAATGGATTAAAAAACTGTGGTACATCTATACAATGGAATATTACTCAGCTATCAGAAACAATGAAATTATGCAATTTGCAACCAAATGGATGGAACTAGAGAAGCTCATCCTGAGTGAGCTAACCCAGACTCAGAAGGAATGCACATGGCATCTATTCACTTATAGTAGCATTTTAGCTATACAGTAAACGATATCTGTACTACAACCAACACACAAAAAGGAACATGGACATAGACTTTTTTTCTTTTTCCTTTCTTTTTTTGTTGTTGTCCTTTGTTTTTGTGGGTTTGTGTGTTTGTTGGTCTATTTTTAGTTTTCCCTTGGTAGCAAGGAGACACCTTTCACTGGCCCATGCCCAGAGGGTAGGGAGGGTGTTTCTCCCCCCGCCCTTTTTGGTTATTTGATGGAGAACAAAAAAAAACTTTGTTATTTAGGGGAAGAGACTACAAGCTGTTAAATGGTCTTGTTAAATGGGTTTTGAAGGTTAGACCCAGGGACTTCCTTCTTTTTCTTTTCTGTATCCTTTCTCTACTATGTAGGAGTGCACAGACTTGAGAAAAATGGGACATAGACATAGTATGGGAAGGACCAAGAAGAAGGGACAGATTATTGAATATGCCCTTATACCTTTGTATATTGATACAAAATTAGTATTATATTTGGCTAAAGTGGTATTGACCATTGTATATTGTGCAAAATTAAGATTGTATTGGAGTACATCGGTATTGATCTTCGTATATTGATACAAAATTAAGATTACAGTTGGCCACAATGGTATTGACCCTTGTATATTGACATAATATTAAGACTGTATTGGGCTACATAGGCATTGATCTTTGCATATTGATACAAAATTTTCAAACTATAATTTACCTTACGGGCATGAAAGGAAAATGGCCTTAATTTCAGATTAGAATGTAAGACTGCAGGTGGCTACAGAGATTACACAAACTTGATAGCAGCTTAAAAGTTTTTTTTTTTTTAGAGGTATAGGCTATTTCCATGGTTTGGCATTAAAAAGCAAGTAACAGGTTTAAAACACTGTAAATAAATTAAAGGTGACAGCTGCTCAACCTGGTTTTACAAACCTCCAAGAGTTGAAAAAACTTAGAGCTAAGGTAAAATAATACATAGTGTTAGCCCATGCCGTTACCTCCAGTAGAGACAGGAGGATCACTATAGAGTTAGTTGTCTTATAAATTCTAGAGTTACAAGAAACAGGGTGGTGATGGTGCACACCCTTAGTCCCATCATTGGGGAAGAATACACCCTTAATCCCAACACACTAGAGACAGAAACAGGCAGATCTCAGAGCTCAAGGCCACCTGATACAAAACAAGCTCTAAACAGAGAAAAACTTTGATCCAGGGGGGAGGAGCACATCTTTAATCCCATCAGTTGGGGGGAACCACATGTCTTTGATCCCAAAACTTAGAATGCAGAGACAGGCACATAGGATTTGGAAAGAATTAAGTTTAAAAGCTACTTACAAAAGGCAGGCTGCAATTCAAACAAATTGTCCTTTGAGATCTCAAAATATATACACTAAAGGTTTGTTTAGCTCCAAAATATCAAAATAATTTCTTCTTTAATCCGGATTGAAAGGTAATACTTTATATATTGTCAAAAAAAACAAATTTGCTCCAGGAAAAATATTACCTGACCCCCCCCCCCAAAAAAAAGGTAAATGTCCCAAAGTTAGGATTAGGACAGGGCTCTGTTCTTATCTTTCCAGGAGATTTAAAGCATCCATTCAAGGAATCCAGGGACAACTGGACAACGGACACCTCAGCAGAAAACAGATCAGACACCAAAGAAGACGAGTGGCCCAGATGATTCAGCCTTGCAGACTTCTTCAATAGCAATTTCCTCAAAAGTCTACAACCACAACAACTCAAAATCGCGAAGATCGTTCAGCTCCACAGACTACTCCAGCCAGATCTTCAGTAAAGCTCTGAAGATCAGCTTCTGTCTATGAACTTCTTAGGACATCTAAATAGCTGAGCACAAAAGGACTGAACATCAAATGATTCTATTAACATATTTAACCATTTTTCCATTCTTATTTGGGCCCCAAACAGGTTTACTACGTCCCAAATCAGCAGGAAGTCATTTTAAGAGAACAACGTCCCATCCCCAGAAGGTGGGGAGGGTGTTCCCCCCACTTTGGTTATTTGATAGATAATAGAAATTTTTGTTATTTAGGGGAAAAGACTACAAGCTGTTAAATGGTCTTGTTAAATGGGTTTTGAAGGTTAGACCCAAGGACTTCTCTCTTTTTCTTTTCTGTATCCTCCTTTCTCTCCTATATAGGAGTGAACAGACTTGAGAACAATGGGACATAGACATAGTATAGGAAAGATCAAGAAAAAAGGACAGATTATTGAATATAGCCTTATACCTTTGTATACTGATACAAAATTAATATTATATTTGGCTAAATTGGTATTGATCATTGTATATTAATTCAAAATTAAGATTGTATAGGGCTACATCGGTATTGATCTTTGTATATTGATACAAAATTAAGATTATATTTGGCCACAATGGTATTGACCCTTGTATATTAACGTAAAATTAAGATTGTATTGGGCTACATCGGTATTGATCTTTGTATATTGATACAAAATTAAGATTATATTTGGCCACATTGGTATTGATCTTTGTATATTGATACAAAATTAAGGGTAACGCTTCTTAAAGGTATTGTTCATAGTAATACTTAAAAATGAAATGTCAAGTTTTGACCTCTCGCTACCAACTGACATAAACTGTTTAGGATAATTAAGAAACGGAAACTAATAGTCATGAAAACGTGTCATTTTGTTAGTTACTATGACAGTCTATCACAGTTATTTTCTAAGCTACTCAGAAATCAAGTTGCTAAGAGACAAGCAATATTTGCTTATCTAAATATAAGAGATAGATAGGGCATCTTCAAAAACCTCAAGAGATCTGCAGAAGATGGCATTCAAAGATGTTTTCTTAACTTAAGATTTTTTGATATCGAGACATGTCAGCTCCTGACAGCACCCCCTATTCTACTCCAAGTAGAAGATGAGCATCGAAGAATCTCCAATTGGAGATGATTGAATTGGTGGTAAGCTGTTCTCTTGGCAAGAAAAACCCCTTGCTTCAACTGTAGACAGACTTCTGTCCAAAAAGGACAAAACCTGGAAGCAGGTAAGTCGACAGCCTAGCTCTGCCAAGACAGGGTAGGTAAGTCCTTCATAATTCCTGCTCTACAATCAATGTCTGTCAGAGAAATGGAGCCAAATGGCTGAAGATTGATGCTGTAATGTATGGAAAGAAAATGGGAACTGTCCAGGCAGCCACTGGTATGTCATTTTTTTAGTTTTGGAAGCTGCAGGCCCTGCACTTCCTATATAATCAGATATATTTATCCCTCTCAGGTCTCTGAGGTGGTTGAAGAATAGATAGCTAGAGTCTCATAGTTAAATTTTAAGTTGTTTAGAAATCAAGAGGGTGTTCTGGATCTAAGAAGATATTTTTAAAATTATGAGGCAAGTTAGTATGAAAGCTGAGTTAGATATAGAACTTTAAACACATGGAGATGGTTAGATAGTAGAATGTTAAAGTCAGGTGCCAAATACATATGGACTGGACATTGGGAATGTATGCTAAGCCATATAACTCTTATACTTGTGGCCTATTTATTTCTGTTGTTTTGTATTGTATTTATAGTTATAAGAAAAAGAACCATTTTTTGGACTGAAAGGGAGAGCTGTTGGGGGGAAAAAAGAAATACCTTAAACTACAAAAAAAAAAAAAAGAAGGGAAGAGGATGGGGGGGTTGAGGGGGAGGAGGGTGGAAGGGTGGGACTGGAGGGGGGAGTAGGGAGGGGATTGTGATTGAGATGGAACTTGAAGAAATAAAAAATAAATTATTAAAAAAAAAAGATTACAGTTGGCCACAATGGTATTGACCCTTGTATATTGACATAATATTAAGACTGTATTGGGCTACATAGGCATTGATCTTTGTATATTGATACAAAATGAAGAGTATATTTGGCCACATTGGAATTGATCTTTCTATATTGATACAAAATTAAAGGTAATACTTCTTAAAGGTATTGTACCTAGTGATACTTAAAAATGAAATGTGAAGCTCTGGCCTCTTGATAACAACCGTCTTAAACCGTTTAGGATAGTTAAGAAATACAAACTCCTAGTCATGCAAGCGTGTCATTTTGTTAGCTACTATGACATTCTATCACAGATATTCTCTAAGCTACTCAGATATCGAGTTGTTAAGAGACAAGCAACATTTACTTATCTAAATACAAGAGATAGATAGGCCATCTTCAAAAACCCCAAGAGTTCTGCAGAATATGGCATTCAAAGATGTTGTCTTAAATTAAGATTTTTTTTTGATATCGAGACATATCAGCTCCTGACAGCACCCCCTATTCTTCTCCAAGTAGAAGATGAGCATCGAAGAATCTCCAGTGTGAGATGGTTGAATTAGTGGCAAGCCTATCTCTTGGCATGAAAAACTCCTTGCTTCAACTGTAGACAGACTGCTGTCCAAAAAGGACAAAACTTGGTAGCAGATAAGTCGACAGCCTAGCTCTGCCAAGACAGGGTAGGTAAGTCCTTCATAATCCCTGCTCTACAATCAATGTCTGTCAGAGAAACGGGACCAAAAGGCTAAAGATTGATGCTGTAAAGTATGGAGAGAAAACGGGAACTGTCCAGGCAGCCACTGATATGTCATTTCTTAGTTTTGGATGATGCAGGCCCTGCACTTCCTACATAATCAGATATATTTATCCCTCTCAGGTCTCTGAGGTGGTTGAAGAATAGATAGCTAGAGTCTCATAGTAAAATTTTGAGTTGCTTAGGAATCAAGAGGGTGTTCTGGATCTAAAAAGATGTTTTTAAAATAGTGATGCAAGTTAGTATGAAAGCTGAGTCAGATATAGAACTTTAAACTCATGTAGATGGTTAGATGGTAGAATGTTAAAGTCATGGGCCATATGTATGAACTGGATATTGGGAATGTATGCTGGGCCATTTAACTCTCATAAATGTGGCATATTTATTTCTGTTGTTTTGTATAGTATTTACTGTTATAAGAAAGGAACCATTTATTGGACTGAAAGGGGGAGCTGTTGGGGGGAAGAGGGTGGAAGGGTGGGACAGGAAGGGGGAGTAGGGAAGGGATTGTGACTGAGATGTAACATGAATAAATAAAAAAATAAAGTATAAAAAAAAAAAGGTAGATGAGCATGAGCCAGTAAGCAGCATGGATCCTGTCTCTGTCCCTGCTTGAGCTCCTACTAGGATCTGCTCCCTCAGCATCTGGGTGTGTAACAAAACAAACCCTTTCCTCCCAAGTCACTTTTGGTCAACCAGGATGCTGCCACACTGACTATTGCAGATACAAACCATTATCACAGGTTATTCTGTGAGGGCTACTCCGGAGTAAAGTTCACAATAATTCTTCCTGCAGGTATTTTCCTGACACTTCTATGAATCCAGAGCTTTATAAGCCACAGTGCAAAGAAGCTTCAAACACCAATAACCTACAAAGTGTCTGTTACTTTAATCTTGTGAAATAGTCTTTATTTTGGGTTATTTAATATGTGGTACGTAGAAGTAATTAATTAAATTATTTACTAGTATTTAAATTATTGTTAATTGATTGTGGCTGTTAATCCTTAACCAGCCATTATAAATGAGCACACAGACACCACGTGGATTTTAACAAGCCTTGGCCTGAATTGAGCAATCTTGGACCATCTAAGCTAGCTCTTAATTCTGTTTCTGAATAAAGCCCTGTATAATATACATACGTCCCCTGGGCCGTTTTTCTCCACGTTATCCTGATGTTCCTCACATGGAATGAGGTTCTTTTCTCTAACCCATGGTGTGTGTCCTCTTTCCTGCTTGTCTTGGAGGCTTCTCCTACTTCATCTACCTCTCTACTTCAGAAACCTGCACACCTTAGTCCCACCTGCCTCTGTCTTTGCCCAATCTCAGGCCACAGCATTTATTTAACCAATAAGAAAAAAAAAGACAGCAAGCAGGACCAATTAATTAATATTTAGAATACATAACATCACCCCATCAGTGGTATTTAAAGTTGTTCTGTTCACGTTAGAACATTTGAAGAATGACAGAGAAGAAAACCAGGATTTTGCTAAAACAGCTTATCAGGACTAAATAAAAGCGGTCAAACCACAAAACCACATGGGATGAACTATCGACGGCTCTGACAAATAAATAAGCTGAGGGCAGGAACATGCCAATGACACTGAGTGACTACAACAGTTCTGACAATGTTCACTTTTGCTAAACTACATGAATTAATTCAAGTCCACGTTCAGGTAAGTGGGATCTTCCCTGAAGTCACATTTTCCTGAAGTCTGGGCCATTGTCTGTAGCTGGCTACTAACAAAACTACTCTAATCCCAGATTACAGTCAGCAGGGACAAGCGTCATAGTCACCCGCCTCTTCCACTTACTTCATACTGTCATTCAAAAGGGAATCCTGTCGTGATATCACATGTTGATAAGAGAAGCATATCACCTAGTCCAACTACCAATCATCATCGTTGCTTTGTGTTAATAACACAATCTCACTCAATAAAAACTACAGCTACTATGACTCTTGGGAGTCAGCTCTGAATATCTCAGACTGTCTTGACTCCTACACACTCTCACAGTGAACATTATCATAGTTTCACAGACCTGCAAAGGTCTCATCATGCTCAACAGCCACACCTGCTATTCTAGCATATATTTAATGCACATCAGACATCAGGAGACGTGCTTTATTTATGGAAAAATCAATTACTTCTGAGGGTTTGTTTGCAGAGACAAATAAAAATGCTGAATGGCCCAACAAAATAGAAAGATTAGTTTATTATGCTTTGGTACTATGACCCAGCTTTAGGTGGTCCTTTGTGCGCAACAGACAGAAGCTTCAGTCACTACAAACAACAGAAAACAGACATTGGGCCTAATGAGACACACAGCTGAGTCCTATCAGACTGCTAAAAGGTGTTGGGGAGAGGGGAGGATGGCACAGGGAGTTACATCACAGGAAGCAGGAATGTAACAACGCACCACTCACCTTTGTTCTTTTATTATTTTTCTTTATTTCATATGTGCTCCAAAAAATAATTGGAGGAAGCAACAATGAAGTGTCAGAAGAATTCGATTAAAATGAAATACAATACCCTTGTTTTGCTCTGAAGCCAGGGAGAGAGCAGTACAAATATGAAAAGCAAGTACTGCTGCATCAGAAAAGTGAGTGAATTTCTTTGTATGAGATTGCTGGCTCCTAGAACACAAGTGCTCATCATCCACTCAGAGAGCAAGAATCAAAAGCAAAAACACTAAGCCAGGATTCTCTCCCTCACAGGACACACAAAATAACATTTCCTTCAATTATATAATGTGCTTATGTATATACAGTATGAGAGAGAGAGAGAGAGAGAGAGAGAGAGAGAGCTGTGCATTAGCTAAAGTAAGTAAGGGCTGGGGAACTAGATAACTTAGAAAAAATTAAGGTGAGGTCTACTGTATAGGTTCAACAAGAACTGCAGAAGTATGTCACCCAATAAAGTCACCCTCCAATGAAAGTTTCAAGATATCCCTAGTACTACCACTTAGGCCTGAGAACCAACAAATATATGTTAACAACACAAACCACATGATCACTGCAAACGCTCTAGGCAGAACATCTTAGGAAGACTGATATGAGTCAGTCCTAAACCAAAGCATATTTGGTTTTATTACTCACCAAAGGCTTACATTCTACTCCTACTCCAACCAATCTTTAAATCAAAGACTCTGGTATACTAACTCTATTTCTTGTTTGTTTTGTTTTTCAAGACAGAGTTTCTCTATGTAGCCCTGGTTATGCTATAACTCACTCTGTAGACCAGGCTGGCCTTGAACTCACAGAGATCCAACTGCTTCTGCCTCCTGAATACTGGGCTTAAAGGTGTATGCCACCAGGCCCAGCCACTGCAGAGTTATGAACTGCCATATGGGTGCGGGGATTTGAACATGGGTCCTTTGGAAGAACAGCCAGTGCTCTTAACCACTGAGCCATTTCTCCAGCCATCTCTCCAGCCCCTCTATTTCTTACTTCTAAGGTCCTGGCTAATTCTTGCCATACAATTTGAACACAGAAAAAAATTCTATCAATCATCAGCCACTGAGACAGGCTCTGAGCTTTAGCACGCTGGAGGTGGTGTTACCGAACCCTGGCATACCAATGCTCTTTGCACCTGGTTAACGTTCTCATCACTTCAAGCCTTCAAAACCTACAAGAATTGTTCAAGGGATTGCTGTACACCTGCAAGATTCACCAACTGCTCATATTTTATTATCATGGAAAATGGGGAGGGGTTTACAGTGTTTTGGTTTAGTTTGGGTTTTTTCCCAGTGCTGGGGATCAAACACAGAAAATAAGAACCAAAGTAATGGGGTTGTATCTGATTGACAACTTGCTCTCAACTGGTTCCAAAAAGTTACTTGTGGGTTTTAAGAAGAAAAGAGAAAATCCTCTTAGGAATCTGGCAAACCTAGGTTCAAAACCAGATTCACCCACTTATAAACTCTAAGTTCTCAGAAAAACTATTCAGTTTCTCTAAGCTTTGTTTCCTTGGAGAAAAGTGTGATTCAATCTGTGTTAAGAATTAAAGTTATCTGTAAGACATCCCTAGCACAACAGCTCGCTAGCATTTAGTGTTTTAAAACTAAGTTACAGTGTCTCTAATGACAATGCTTAGTTTCTCCACACTTGTATAACGAACCTCGCTACATGGAACTTTGTAGACTTTCAGCTGTCAACCACAGGAGAATTTCTAGAAGCTCCTGTTGGTGATTCTGTACACAGACTCATGGTCTGCAACAGCCTTTGCAGGCTAGGCTGCCCTTTCACACAGCCTGTGACTGCTGCACCTCAGTTCACAAGCAGCAGCATTCAGCACACTCTTCACACAGCAGAATGCAGCTGCCCTGACAATGCAAGCGACCTGGCCTTCTGGGAGGAGCACTTTGCCACTTCCAACTCAAGAACAATGAGAGAAGACACACAACTTAAGGAAAAAATAAAGACATTCTCTTAATAAGCAAGGTGTCCTAAGAGGCCTCAGGTGTCCATCATACACTGTCAAGAATTGGTCAGGAAATGCTGTAACTTCAAAAACTATTATGAGGAAAGGTGTTTATTTCTCTTCAACTGTATCTGCTTTCTGCGGCACTGAGACAACACAACTCAAAGAACAGCGCACAACTCCAGGCCAGTATGAGGCAGTTACTGGTTAATTTCCTCATCATTCAAAGTCTTCGAAACTCACAAGCAGAGAAAATAGAGTAAGAGGTTAAAATTTCTTATAATAATTTTATAGAATAACCTGAATAAAAATTGGATTTACAATACTCTTTAATTCTATACTCAAAAAGAAAAAAAATCAGAAAATCAAAACCAGAAAAATACTGGAAGCAGGAGTGACTTCCCCATGCACAGGACATTATCAACAATCCTAGGAGTGTAGGTAAAATCTCTTATGTACTGTGTGGAAGCATCACTTATCAGTAACATCTAATAGCCAATAAGATGAGACAGGATTAGAAGGGAGGATATAAGGCAGGGAGAGGGGAACTCTGGAATAGAGTAGAAGGAAAGACAGGACATAAAAGGCTAAGGAAAGGAAACCAGCATGTAGCTGAACTCAGGTTAGAGTAAACAGAATAATAAGTTACGAGCTAGTCCAGGAACAAGCCTAGCTAATGGCCTGGGCATTTATCAAGAACATTAAGCCTCTGAGTCATTATTTGGAAACGGAGGTCCGCGGGTGAAAAAGCCCACAGTTATACAGGAGCTTTTAGAACTGGTGGAAAGGCTGCAGAAAAACCTAAACCCTAGAAAACCACCAAGTCCTTCAGTTTTAAGGTTAGGCTAGGGCTGGAGGAGAGCTCTTAGGGCAGAAGATTATCAGCAAAAAAAAAATAATAATAATTTCTGTACCTAGAGTGAATCAAGTGAATATGGCAGGCTTTTCTATAATCTGAATAACGGAATGGCATGCACAGGGCACTACAGCTACGAGGTTCAGGGATGCAACTGAGCAGAGTCTGCACATCACAGAATGTAGTTTCACGGAGAGTGGAAAGTAAGCCGCTATGCAAAGGAAAGAAGCTACCAAGCTCAGGGAAATATCACTGGCCATATTCCCTGACACTCTCTGCCAAAGAAGAGCAAAAGGTGTGTGCACATCTGTGTCTTCAACAGACACACACATCTTTTGTCATTCGATGACCTGACATTTTGGCATTTCAAGATTCCCCATGTACAATAAGTGATTTTGATAAATTGCACAGATGCAGAGCATGCCCAAGTCACTAAGCTGAACAGCTTAGAGAATATGTATGGCCTTTATTTAACACAGATCTCAATGAACTCTGAGAACAACTTTGAGTAAGGACTACTGGTTTACCTCTCCTCATACCGCTTAATGAAAGACAGTAACTGCAGCAGACATTTCGGAAAATAAACTTTGACAGATTTTCTTATGATGCTCATTCTAAATCTTAAAGCTCATTTAAGAGTTCTCAAGAAGAAAATCACATAAGTTGGAGGTCAAAAAACTTGCCTCAGTTTAGTTTCAATTTATTCTAGATCTGGAAGATGAAAGTGGTCCCAATTTACTGAAAAAATAAAAATCTTTCAAAATATGGATACAAGCATGACACAGCTGTGGACAACGTTCAGGAATTTTAATATATGAAGCAAAGATTACAAATATTAATTCTTTGATTTAGAACAGTCCAAGAGAATTCATACTTACTAAATGTATTTTGTATTTACATATTTGACATTCTATGAAATCGTTTCTGTTTCTACCCATAACAAGTCGTCCTTATTGTTCAAGCTGACTTGATCTGAATGGTGAAACACAGATGAAATACTACTCCAGCCAACAAAAAATACATATTTAACTATAACTATATTAAACTGTAATTGTTTAAGTTAAACTCATTTTTAACAGTATACATAACAACAGAAGAAGAAAATTCTTGAACTTGGGGCCACCTACACATTTCCAAAGCTAACACTTATATTTTAATGAACTGGTGCTGAATGCATTTTCAGGAAACATCACTATGCAAGCACTTCCAGGGATGATGAAGCCTTTTCTGTGGTTGCACATGAACATCGCAGAACTCGGCGGAAGGTGACTTACGAAGGAATGTTCTTCACTGGGTGTTTTGTATCATGTTTGTGAAAACCGCTCCATAAAAACAAAAGCCTGAACAGAATTTACAAAATGAACTAGAGCTGTCACCCTCACGTCAGGATTCGAGTCTAGCTCATGGGTTGTTCACCACATCTCTCACTGGAGCAGACAAAGAAACTAACATCACTCTTCCTAGGTCACAATGAGCAAAGGATAGCTGCAACCCAATAAAAACAGAAACAAAAACCACAGCGATATGCAGACCACCTCAGGCTGAATGTCATCATTCTACTTCTGCAATATTTATGATCTTCAAGGAGTAGCTGTTCATCTCCCTGACATTTCCTTCTCCATTCTTTTCTTCTTAAAATGTTTACAAATCTATCACTTTAATAAAACCACCCTAAAGAGTTCATGAACAGAATGCAAACGCCTCTATGGAATTCATGAAACCCCCCCAAATATGACCATGAAACTATGAGTGCATGTGCTTTTTCTTAGAAAGTTCAGGCTTTCATCAATTTCAGAAGTTTGTGACCTCCCCACCAGTAAACATCCTATTCTCAAAGTTACAATGTTTAATCTGACAATTTTTACTCATTTGTTCTAATCTATTTCATTGATATAATAATCTTCCAAGACTCAATTTCAAGTCTGCCACTGTTATCAAGCAAACAATGGTCACTAATCTCTCTGGTTTCATCCATCTCCATTTCTTCTCCTCTCTAAAAAAAAATCTCAACACTCTACACACTTTCCATATTTCCATCTTAAACCAATGGTCATCAAAGTGTGTTCCCCAGACTACTACATCACCTGGGAACTCATGAGCTAAGCAAATGAGTCTGACCCACCCCAGCAGGGACTAAATTAGAAGGAGCGCTCTAGGGAGCAGAGACGTAGGTAGGTAGGGTGGGTGTGGGGTGGGTGGGTGTTTACTTAATGTATATAGATATTTTGTCTGCATGTATATCTCTCTATCACATGCACACCTGGTGCCCATGGAAGCCAAAAGAAAGTATCAGATCCCCTAGTAATAGAGTTAGAGATGGTTGTAAGCTGAGACTGAAAATAGGGTCCTCTGAAAGAGCTGCAGTGTGCATAACCACTGAGACAGCTTTCCAGCCCTGCAGCTTATGTCTTAACATGCCTTTCAAGTACATGCAAGTTTTAAGTACTACTACCATGTGCACAAGTTTCAGTTCCATTGGTCTATTTGGTCATTCAAAGATTGAATGAATACTGGCTGTGTTCATGTTGTTTAATGTGACAGCATTTTGAAAATTATTTTAGACCTTTTAACATAGTCACCAGAAAATATTTTAGGTTCCTTCATAACTCAGTCCAAAACCAAATTCATTAACACTCCTTCAATTCCAAACCCTGCCGCACACCATCACACACTAATAATTTTCTTTTTCTGTTCAGCAGCTAAAAGTCTCAGTCACATTTATTTCTTCCTCTCTACATATGAGTTCAAACAAAAAACCCAAGGAATATTATTCCAGGGTAATTGAGAGCACCCTTGCTCCGCAACCTATTTCGCTGTGATTTAGAATTTTATACTATTATATTATCTAAATCTAAATAGTAAACTTGCCCAGAGACAAATGGCGGAGCCATGAAGGGAGTCACAGCTGCCCTCTTCACCCATAAGCAACACTATCATCTTGGAGGAGGGTGCTAAAGCAATGACCTCACTCAACTGTCCAAAAGATCCTCAATGGTGCAGAAGCAGGTGGATCTCTGTGAGTTCAAAGCCAGCCTGGTCTATAAAACGAGTCCAGGACAGCCAGGGCTACACAGAGAAACCCTGTTTTGAAAAACCAAAACAAAAAAAAAAAAGATCCTCAATGGCTTAAGACAGCTGCTGGATCACAACAGAATTACTATTTTGGGACTTGCAACCAAAATAACCATCCCACTGATATACCCAATGCTCTTCTCATGCTCCACCACTGAGCCACCTATGCACTCTGGGACAGCACTTTAAAAGACAAATATATTTCTATTATATGAATCTCTGCCTGGTTCCATGGGAACAGGAACATGGCATACACATCACTAACATAAGGGCTCACACAAATGCATAAGACAAGATAAAGTCCCTAAAATATAAATGATCTTCATTTCATTTGAGATGTTTCTATTTCTCAGAACTAAATACTTTACCTAAGGACGATCTAGATAAGAGGGCCTCCATCTCTAGCTAATATGGACCGAGGAACTGATTTATCTCAGCATCAACAACCAAAGAACTGTCAGAATATATGAAGCTGTCGGGATAAGGTCTTCATTGAAGACTTTGGTGTCTTTCTCTATTATTCTCCTTAGTTTTGGAGACAGTGTATCTCACGTAAGCAGAACTCAGCAATTTAGCTAGGCAGATATATCTTGCCAGTAAGCCTCTGGGATCGGCTCATCCCCAGTAGTGTTAGACACGCCCACTAAACAGCTTTCCACTGAGCGATCTCTGCAGCCTCCATGTCCATGAAGCTATTTTCAAGACCAGATTAAACCATTAAATACCAGATGCAAACGATGATGCCCAAAGAGGCATGAAACTGGTAAGGTGGCTGAACTGCAGCAAAACACCCAGCAAACTCAGAGTTTAAAGGGCAGAGCCCCACAGAGATGGAAGCAGCTTGGGTTTGCAGAACAGAACCCTGAAGGTGAGAGAATACATGAGACCAGCTTGGGATCACTTTTGCTACTTAGCTGAGCACTGACAGGGCATGTGTTAGGAAAGAGCCTGAAACGATGAAAACCTTTGAAAAAATGAGAGAGAACAATGAATGTCAAGTGCTCACAGGGGTTCAGGACGGGCATTACTGGTTCTCACAACACAGCGCTGACACCTTAGAGCTGAATAATTGGCTAAAATGAGAATGGCTGAAGGCTGCTTAAATTTTAAAATCAACCAGAATAAAAACCAAATTGTTTCCAAGTAATTTTACTATATCCCAGAATAAGACATGGGAAGTTTTACAGGAATACAAAAATATCTAGCACTAAACAAAACACAGTGTTGATACCAAATAAAAAATTCAGGGGCTGAGGAGACAACTCAGCCAGTAAAGCCAGTCTCAGCATGGACAGGGAAGGTGACCAGGAAGTCCTACCCCTATCCAGGGAGCCAATGGCAATTGATACCTTATGGGAGAGGGAAAGTCAGTTTCTTTGAGTATTGTCACTGGGAGGTAATCCATCACTCAATGGAAGACCACACATTTATGATATATGGGCAGCACAAATTGGACCTGATGAGTGGAGAAAAAAAAAGAGAGAACATAAAGTTGGGTGTATCTGGGAGGAGTTCAGGAAGGGATAAATAAATATGGTCAAAACCCATTATAAAAAATTCTCAAAGAACCAACTAAAAATGTATTCCTGCTTATTTTACTTTTTAGCTATGAGAGGGATTTCCATTTTTTCAACATGTTCATTGTTTATATAAAAAATGTTACGAATCAATGTTAATTTTTTCACTGAAACTTTACAGAACTCATGTAAATTCTAACAATATTCTGAGTCCTTCCTTAGGTTTCTCTTTATATAAAATCATGCTATCAACAAACAGGAAAAAATTTCTCACCAA
Organism: Lophiomys imhausi; assembly: GCA_907164525.1. Classification (NCBI taxonomy): domain Eukaryota; kingdom Metazoa; phylum Chordata; class Mammalia; order Rodentia; family Muridae; genus Lophiomys; species Lophiomys imhausi. The sequence continues at coordinate 5,924,204 of CAJQZJ010000247.1, read as the reverse complement.
AACATGTGCACTCAAGACTTCAGTCAGTAAGTCCTACAATACACTTCCTTTGATATAAACACATACACTGCTCGGTCCGCCAACATTACAAGGATTAACCAGGAAGAAATATGAAAAGTTACTTTCTGTTCTAATTATTATTTATTTATGGAGTGTTTTTAATTTTTTTCTACTTAAGATGGCTGTTCAGTAATTACATAGTACTTCACTTGTGAATAATAAATTTTTGAAGATTTTTTAACTTGTGGAAAACAAAATTATATTTAAAATACAAAATCAAACACTATTTTTGGTTATTTTTATTATGTTATGTCTAATGTCAAGACAGTAATTTATATTGAAAACTCTTTACCTTCCCAAAATGACACCTTGCATTCATCAGCAGGAAATCCTCATTCCAACCATCACCCCCTGGCAAATAACATTCTACTTTTTGTGTCTAAATGAAGAAACTAGCCCAGGTTCCTTGGGTAATCATACACTTGTCCTTTTATGACTGGCTTACTTCACATAGCATAATGCCCTCCAGGTTCATATATGTGGTAGCAAGACAATTTAAAGCTTTTTATGTTGTTCAAATCAAAATAAAGATGAATTCCTTGATAATGCTCTAAGGTATACAGCGCTGATGAACTGAGTGATGTCACTTGAGGAAAAAGGAGCAAACTTTTTACGCTCCTTCCTGACCACGGTCAACAATCACACAGAAACATGCAGGAGAGGACAGATCAACAAACACACAGAAACATGCAGGAGAGGACAGTTTACAGGAACACGGATCCCAGGGAATGGAATACTTGATCTTAGGTTAAAATATCTGTCTCTAATAAAACTTTTGTTGTATTTGAGAAGGTATTCTTTAAGATACTGATAATGTAGGACATTCTGATCATCTTTTAATTGATGCATACAATAAAATCCCACATAAAATGTAAATAACTCTTACCTGGGAAAAATTAAAATTCTAAAACGTAGTACGTGACTTTAATCCCAGCAATCCTGAAGCAGAAGCAGGTGAATATCCTCTGTCAATCTATCGTCCCTTGTATGTCTCTGTTCTCACTCACAGAAGTTTTTAATCTTGATAGAATCTAAAGATCTCTAGTGTTATCTTAAAATCACTAGCATAATATACTCACACAAAGAGAAAGGAAACTGATACTGAAATATACACACAACAACAAAAGATGGAATAGCCATTTTTCAAGCATCACCTCAGCTCAATTTCTTTCACTCAGAAAACACCTGGGATGAGCACTTATCTTTTTTTGTTTGCCTTTGTTTTTCCACACAGAGTTTCTCTGTGTAACATCCTGGCTGTCCTGTCCTGGCTGTCTTTTTGTAGACCAGGCTGGCCTTGAACTCACTGAGATCCACCTGCCTCTGCCACTCGAGCGAGTACTGGGATTAAAGGTGTGTGTCACTATGCCCAGCTAGAGCACTGATCTTTTACACCTAAAGGCTACAACATTCCTTTCACTCGGGTAGTAAGTGACCACAATTTACGTATAAGATTGATGGGTTCTATACTATACACACCTCTAGTCTTCTTTAAAACAAACTGTGCCAAGCACCCAAAATGTCACTAAGTAGATGGGCTGAGCAAACAGGAGCAACAAGCTTTCAGCTGCCAGTGTAACTTGGGACCAGTGTTCTAAGAATTTCTGATTACAACCTATGGGAACTAACAGCTTGCTGCTGCATTACACATTGTGAACCAAACTTCACATAAAGTTGTTAAGCCAGCAACTTCTACAGATGTCACATATTTTCAAACAAATTCATCTGCCCTACTCTATTATACAGCTTAGCAATAGGCTAATACAATGTTAGTCAAAAGAGACCAGACTTCAGAATGACCAGAAAACTAATGGGATAATTTATCAGTAGGAAAATTAACATTCAGAAATGAATACGCAGGGGCTGGAGAGATGGCTCAGCAATTAAGGGCACTGGCTGTTCTTCCAAATCCCAGCATCCACATGGAAGTTTACAGTTGTAATTGCTGGGAGTGGTGGTGCACACTTTTAATCCCAGCACTCAGGAGGCAGAGGCAGGTGGATCTCTGTGAGTTGGAGGCCAGCCTGGACTACGCAGTGAACCCAGGACAGCCAGGGCTACATAGAGAAACCATGTCTGGGGGAAAAAGAAAAAAAGAGTATGCAGTACTTAATATTATCCTGCTACCATGACTCTTCAAACATCAGTAGGACCTGCTAGAGACACAGATAGAAAAATAATGTTTAAGTCCAATTAACTAGCCACAGCTCATTTTTCTAGAAACTTTCTTTAATACAGGTCTACATACTTTTTAATTGAACTGTTCTGGAGATGTACTCTTCTTACTTTCTCCTTGTATTGGTTAACAAACACCAAAATGTCTCATCACCAACTCTTTACCCTACTTTTTCCTCTTGACATTAGTATTTCAAAACAATTGATACAATTTGATTTTTTTTCAAGATAATTCCTGTGCAAAATAGAAAAACATTTACAACACTACCATTTAACTGGGCCAATGCTGGAGTTTATTTGATATGTCAGCTAAAAGTAATTCTGTTTTTTAGAGTACATGCAAATACAATACCAAAAAATGGTCTTTCTTGAGGGTGAATTGGTAAATTATTAAAAATTATCCAAAATCATCTGGGCTTTTAAATACTTGATAAAATTTGAAACTAAATTTCCATTATTAAGTCATTGATGTCAAATATTTGCCATTATCAGCTAAAGATAAAATAGCATCCAACAAATTCTAGGACTACAAATTAATCATCATAATTTCAAGTATCTCTGGAGACATTATCTCTACTCCACTGAGGAACTTCATATGCTAAGAAAATAAGACCTAAATGGCTACTAGTTTCATAGACCCTCACTCTCCCAAATAGCAACAGGCAAAACTCAAAAACCACAATAGTCATTGGTTAAATGCTTAGGAATTTAAAGAATTTTGCCAACTCATGTTTGAAATGATCACAAGGAGAAAGGGGCAGATTTATAATGGCAAGGCTTTAAATTGATGAAGTCACATGAGGAAAGTAGGAAAAACTCTATGGAGCTAAATCCTAACCCTCTTTCCCCTGAAAGTACTGGTCTTTCCAACAGATCTTTGTGAGCAAGAGCTAAAACCGTATCTTTTTATTCCCAAATGAGTGTCAGTCCCACTCAAGGATACCATGTTTTATTTAAAACATGTTCTTTCTCAGTAACCCCTTTGTCCTAATTGGCAAGGCAGAGCCAGGTCTCTATAGCACATAGCTCATTACACTCAGTTTGGATTTCAAAAGCACACAATGAAACAAACTGCATCAAAATGTACAAATTAACAGCTTGGGAGTATGAGACGGGGTGGTGGAATTAGCCTGTAATTTGGAACAAACTCCACAGGGAAGCTGTGGAAGAAATCACTAGTGTCCTTATAAACCATACAAGATTTCCAAATGAGCAAATACCCAGCCAGAGGACAGGCTTTTCTAGAACTTAACCAAGCTGCTAAATATGGATATGAGGAAGCCAGTTTCTTTAACATGATTATGCACATATGTATGAGAACAGGAATATCAACAAGGCAGCTGAACAATCAAAACCTACAGTTACACTGTCTAAATACCGAACTCATCATCCCCTTCCCACTGACAATGCACCAGCAAGCCCACAATTAAATCACATTTCCAAACTTTTTAAATATTTTTAGAAGCCTAACACAGGAGACTAAATTAGAAACAAAGCTTTGTTATGCAGAGAGAAAAGTTAATGAGCTACAAGTTATTTGAAAAGGAACAAGAGAGACAGTAAGAAATGAAAATCTTACTACCAAACTAGAAAATGCTTCAGACAAAAACACTCCTCTCCCCCCCCCCCACCACTCTCTTTCTCCTTCCTACACCACCCTCCACTCACCCACCCTTCCCAAATTAGCTCATCCATGAACCTTCCAACATGCCTCCCTGATTTTCCCTGGAGATCTAGAGACAAATCACAACTAACCTCAAAGAAAAGAGCATGGGAAAAGGAGGAACTACACACTCAAGCACTGGCATGACTTCAACCCCCTCTTCAGTTGGCTCAAAACCCACTTCACTGAGTTTTTATGATGCAGTCTAATCTCCCACGGCCATGCCTAGTCACAGCACACTATGGAGGAGCTGATGAGGACTGGAGTCCAAACTCCTAACACCAACCTCAAGTATTCATTCTAAAATCTATTTACTCTTGGGGGCATGACAACCCAGATGAACTGCAGTTTCCTTATCTGTAAAATGGAGATATAAAATGAGTAACATTCTGAGGGTCATAAAAGAGCTGTAGCAATCTTAGTTACCAAGGCAATTATTTCAGACTTTAAAACTTTCTAAAAAGCAGAGATGAAACTGTCCATATCCTTCATCTTTTTTCACAAATAGTTAATTATTCATGTTCAAGTTCTCTCCTTTTTAAATTATTTGATCGTGTACCATTTTTACTCTTCTCCAAACAGAAGTCTTCTATTTCTACCAAACTCAAAGTCTTTTTTTTTCCTTTCTTTTTTTCCTTTTTGTTTTGTTTTTTCGAGACAGTTTTCTCTGTGTAGCCTTGGCTGTCCTAGAACTCAATCTATAGACTAGTCTGGCCTTGGAACTCACAGAAATCCACCTGCCTCTGCCTCCACAGTGCTAGAATTAAGGGTGTGTACCACCACACCAGGCCTTGAACACAAAGTCTTAAGGGTCTGTTTCTTTCTTGTATGTAATACTCAGTGTACAAGTAACTTAAAAACGTTAACATAAGCCTTTGCAGTAGACAGATCTATTTTGGACTCTTAGGTGTCAACGAGCACCCTGGACTTCTGATATAAAAAATTTTTTTAACCTACACAGTCTAACGTTCTAACATGAAATTAAGACCATGTATCATTTCATGCCATTAAGGCCTTTGGTAAATTATCATATGAAAATATTATATTTTATTTTTATTATATTTTTATGCTTAGTTAACCATTTTTTTAATTAATTAATTTTTTTTTTTTTTTGGTTTTTTGAGACAGGGTTTCTCTGAATATCTCTGGCTGTCCTGGACTCGCTTTGTAGACCAGGCTGGCCTTGAACTCACAAAGATCCGCCTGCCTCTGCCTCCCAAGTGCTGGGATTAAAGGCATGCGCCACCACCGCCCGGCCTAATTAATTTATTTTTTTAAAGTTACATTTAGATCACAGTCCCCTCTCTTCTCCCCTGCCAGCCCCTCCCTGCCTCCCCTTCCTCTCTCTTTCTCATCTCCCTTCTCTCCTCCTCAGATGAGGTGGGCCCCCACAATCAAACCCCCTCAGTTCATCAGTCATGTGAGGGTCAAGAGCTTCCTCTTGTATTATTAGGGCTTGATATGTCAGCCCATCTAGGGTAAGGTGCTCCACTAACAAGCAACAAGGTCCATGACTCACTGCTGGGTGGAGTTTTTCGTAGGATAGTGATGCTAGGTTCCTGTCTGTTTGGGTCTGTGGGTTGTAGGATGGTTGTCCTGTGCTATATGGTTAATATGCTATATATTAGACAGTATAAGAGAGTACAACCATATGAATCTTTTTGGGTCTGAGTCAGCTCAGTCAGGATGAGCTTTTCTAGTTCCATCCATTTGGCTGCAAATTGTATGATTTCCTTGTTTCTGATAACTGTGTAGTATTCAATTGTGTAAATGTATCACAGTTTTTTGTGGTTTTTTTTTTTTTTGGTTTTTCGAGACAGGGTTTCTCTGAATATCTCTGGCTGTCCTGGACTCGCTTTGTAGACCAGGCTGGCCTCGAACTCACAAAGATCCGCCTGCCTCTGCCTCCCAAGTGCTGGGATTAAAGGCGTGCGCCACCACCGCCCGGCTGTATCACAGTTTTTTAATCCATTCTTTGGTTGAGAGACATCTGGGTTGTTTCCAGTTTTTGGTTATTATGAATAAAGAAAGCTACTATGAACATTGTTGAGGCAATGTCCTTGTGGTTTGATAGAGAATCTTTTGGATATATGCCCAGGAGGGGTGTGGCTGGGTCTTGAGGTAGAACTATTCCCAATTTTCTCAACTCCTTCCCCGCCCCCCCTCAAGACAGGGTTTCTCTGAGTAACCCTGGCTGTCCTGGAACTCACTCTGTAGACCAGGTTGGCCTTGAACTCACAGAGATCCACATGCCTCTGCCTTCTGAATGCTGGGATTAAAGGTATGCGCCTCCACACCCTGCTATTTCCAATTTTCTAAGATATCGCAAGACTGACTTCCAAAGTGACTGTACAAGCTTTACACCCCCACCAGCAATGGAGGAGTGTTCTTTTCTCCACATCCTCACCAGCATGTGCTATCTTTTGAGTTTTTGATTTTAGCCATTCCGATGGGTGTGATATAAAATTTTAATAATTATACATTAGTAGCTTAAAGATAATTTAGTCTTTTTTTCCCCACTCGGTATCCCTTTTGCAGATAAAAAATTAATTTCAAAAGGGTTATAACCAGAGAAAGTATTCAGAAATCCACAAAGTTAACCAGATCAAGAAATACTTTCACTGGTCTCGAAACCACCCCCCCCCCAAAAAAAAAAAGAAAGAAAAGAAAACCAATTCAGTCAGTAAAGTCATCACTGTGCAATCATGAGGACTTGAGCACTCATGTTTATTAAAAAAAAAAAAAAAACCTAAAAAGCCATGCATAGGGACACAAACATAATGCCAACACTGTGAAGACAAGACAGGAGGTTCCCTGAAGTTACAGTTCAAGGTCCCAGGAAGAGACCCTGTGCCAAAAACCAAGCTAGATGACTCCTGAGGAAGGATACCCAAGATTGACCACTGGTCTCAAACGTATTAGCACACATACACAGGAAGAAAAAGGATGAGTGAAATGTCATTATTACGTTAAAATTTAATAGATGTAAGCTGCATTTTAATTGGTTAGCTAACAGTACAATAATTCACTAGCATTTATTTTTAATTATTCCATAAATATTAGAAAAGAAAACTGCTCTCTCTGTAAATAAAAATTATCTCACTTATTCAACCAGTTTATGTGAATTATGAAAAGGCATGTGTCTGTAAGGAAAATTTCACATATAAATGATAGAGATAATTTAAACATTTTCCATTTAAGACTAGCTTAAGACACATGTGTTTGAACACTTGATCTTTCATAGATCTGCTTTGTGACACTGTGGAACCTTTAAGATGTTGGGTCTAGATTGTGGTTCTCAATCTGTGGGCTGTGACCCCTTTAAGGTGGAATGGTCCTTTCACAGCAGTCACTTTAAAGACACTGGAAAACACAAGATATTCACATTACTATTCGTAACAGTAGAAAATTTCAGTTATGGAGTGGTAATGAAAATAATGTTATTATGGCTGGGGGTCAGAACAACATGAGGAACTACATTAAAAGGTAGCAGAGTTAGGAAGGTTGACCAACGCTGGTCTAAAGGGAGGAGTGGGTTACTGGGGGTGGACCTTAAGATAAGAGCAAACAGCTTCATACTCTTATCGCCACAGTGACAGCAGGGACTACATCATGCCTTCCCTGTTATCAAACACTACTCACTTACACAGTAAGCAAAAATATATACTCTTAATTAAAAACAAAATAAACTCCTTCTTTAAGTTGTCTCTGTCAGATATTCTGTCACATCACTAAAAAAAAAATAATAATAAGTAATAGCTACACACACTGTTGAAAAGAAACTGTCTACTCTCATTTTTCGGTGGAAATTTTTTCTCTTGGCCTAGAAACAGTGAGTACATTAGTGCTGCTTTTTTAAGTTTACTTTTTTTTTTTTTTTGGTTTTTCGAGACAGGGTTTCTCTGAATATCTCTGGCTGTCCTGGACTCGCTTTGTAGACCAGGCTGGCCTCGAACTCACAAAGATCCGCCTGCCTCTGCCTCCCAAGTGCTGGGATTAAAGGCGTGCGCCACCACCGCCCGGCGTTTAAGTTTACTTTTATATTTCACGTATATGGGTGTTTTGCATGAGTATCTGTGAGCCACTTGCATGCATGGTGCCCTTCGAGGCCAGATCCCCTAGAATTATTGTTGTGAGCAACCCTGTGAGTGCGAGCAATCAAACCTGGGTCCATGGGAAGAGCAGCTCTCAACAGCTGAGCCATCTCTCCAACCCCTAGTGCCAACTTTTAAGAAAATTACTCCAAGTTCTATACATACGGAAGCATAAAGAGCCAAAGGATCAACATACCAAGCAAAGATTACAATTGCCTCCCAGTATGCATCTGTCCGAATGGCTATTTAAATATTTTCTCATCCTGAAATGAATCTGCAGGCTCTGGGGGGGGGGGGGGGGGATGAAATCATCTGTAGACTCCAGATGCTTCCTAAGCACCATAAGTCTCTGTCCCCCACTACAAGCAAGGTCTTAAAGGTTTTGTGGGTGGTAGAGATGGCACCACATTACTGGATGGGTTATCCCAGTCAGGAGGTCACGTAAGTCATTCTGTGAAGGCAGAGAGACCTCAAGCTTCATGCCAGAAATGTTATCTTTAAAACTAGGTTACCAGTATATAAGAGCCATTCTTTAAATGATTTCCACCTTTTAAAGTGTATAGCTTATCTTTTTTTGTTTGGTTTGTTTTGAGACAGGGTTTCTCTATATAGCTCTGGCTGTCCTGAAACTTGCTAATGTGGGCCAGACTGACTAATTCATTGATATCCGCTGTCTTTGCCTTCTGAATGCTGGGATTAAAGGCATTCATTCACCAGTATGCCTGGCTTTTAATGTACATTTAAAATTAGAGTGGCTATAGCCAAAGCAATCCTCATGTTGTCTTATACACATCTCATGTCAATAATATATTTCCTATGATCTTCTATCTTGATAACCAAACAATATACAAACTTCTATCTTCATAATCAAACAATATACAAATTTTTAAAGTTCAAGGATACTTTTCTTTTTAAAGAATACAACTGCTGCATACACAGGCAGAATCTAGTCATGCCATGAGCTTGGTGAATAGTAATGGAAGAAGAAAGGGTTTAACAAACTTGAAAATATTCTTTTTTTTTTTTTGAAGGATAATTTCATGCACTCAAACTCAGTAGACAGTCAAGGATGACTATGAACTTCTGATTCTCCTGCTTTCATACCCCAAGTGCTACTAAGTACCACCATGTCCAGTTTATCTGGTTTATTGGGGGGTTGAACCCCAGGGCTTCATGCATACTAAGTCTCTATTGGCTGAGCTACACTTCAGCCCTCCTAAGACTTTTTAAGAGGAAATCTGTTTTTAAAAAAAAAAAAGACACAGAACAGCAGCAACAAGAAACTAAAACCAAAGAGAGTAAAACTGTAACAAATGTGAAGACCAAACCTGACTCTATTGATAAACTTTTTTAAACATTATATTCATCCAGGGGCATGAAACAGTTCTTTCTAAGTATTTTATGAGATCTACCTTATTCAAAGACATTGGCCTCCCAAGGGAAGGTCACTACAAACTGTGATGGAGAGCACACTAAGGACACTGCGAATTCATGAGTGGTACATTCATCTGTCCTACGACAGTTCTCATCATTGAGGAAACATTTCTTTATATCTGTAATTACAGAATACAGTCCTCCACAGAACCTGGCATAATGTGCTTAAAATTGGACAAAGCTCAAATTTACCAATGATGCTTCTCTTTAAAAAAAAAAAAAACAAGTATTTGACGAATTGTTACTTTGAACAGATACATATTGATTTTTCTTACCCCTACATAGGTGTGTTCCCAATTTCCCACCTATCTTCTAGTTTAAGGGCAAATATCAAGGTTTAAATCTTGCAGGATGATTGTTTCTTTGCCCAAATAGCATAAAGAATTCATGATAAAAATTAACAACAAAAAATCCCTTTGACTGGATTTCCTCTGATCCTCTTTCTTGCCTGAGTTTCCTCTGCCTATGTAACTATACTGGACATACCCCAATATAAAAAGACTTAAACATTAACAGACTTCTAAGTAAAAAGTTTGCATACTTAAAATCACCAAATGCATGACCCCCCCACATCCTTGAGTTTGCCTCTTCAAACCTAATGACTACGAAAAGGATGCACTGTTCCAGTCAACCCTCCAAGGGTTTACTAAAATGAACTTACAAGTATGAATTCTTCTATGTCCTTTGAGGTATATGTGTATCTCCTCCTACAACATGGGAGGGTCTTTTTCTTGAGAACTTGGAAGCCATGTTCTAAAAACATAATCACCAAGCTTACCTCCCAGATTCTGGAGGAAGGCAGAACCCTAACTTTGTTCATCACCAGTTCATACAGAGTTGGCATATCAGCATATTGTAGCTGTGTTAGTTTTTTTAACTTTGTTAAAAAGTTAAGTTATTGTTAACTAAGTTAGTCTGCTTCATTTCTGTGTCTGTACAGAACCTCTACTTTATCACTTGTCCCCACAAGTGATTCTTAAACTCTCCCTTCAAAGGTCTCGCCACCACTGTGCAATCTGTACTTGAGTTCGGTCTGTGTAATAACCTGTTCTCTTCTTCCCCAACAGTGTACCACTAAAATCTGTCCATAACACTCTAGTCTCCAGCTTTACTTACTACCTTCTACAAGTTAAATTAAAAAGAGAAACTACACATATCTCATCAGTAAAGTGAACTGACTTATAGAAGATCACTGGCTATAAACTTCTTTTTACGAAATTAAATTGAGGATTTTAAGTTCAGAAAGGAGTCCTAATTCAAGGAGTCAATCAGTATGTCGGGACTGTAAAGGCCCTGGGCAAGCACCAGATCTCAATCCTATGTTTACAAATGATGGATCTAAAGTCCAAAAAGATGAAGTAACTTACCCAAGATGGTTCAAGAAGGGATCTGATTAGAAGGGGCTAACTCAGCATGACTCCAACATGAAAATATTCTTCCTGTGGTATTCTCATTGGTAAAGCAACATTTACTATTAATCATTTAAATCAAGATCAGAGATTAATATACATGACCCTACTAAACCATACATTTTTAAAATCCCTCTGTGCCCCAAAAGCTGAGCAAATTGTATTTTTGTATTTGATGTGAAGTACACATGAAATTTCATTTTACTCAGACAGACAAGTTCAGCAATCTTAAGCAATATACCAAGTGCCCAATGAAGAAAATCTGCTACCACGCACAAAGAAAACAAAGCCCCATGCAAAATCCAAAGGAGGGCCAAATAACTTAGATAACCTTAAAATAACCAAAGGAAAAGAATAAATAAATTGTTGGGGGGAGGGGAGAGAGAAAACACCCAAACCCTTTTCTGCACTTACCAGCAAAGCATTTGGAACAGAGATTCATAGTCTTGCTGGACCTGGGGCAAACAAAGAAAAAAAAAAAGAAAAAGAAAAGAAAGAAAGAAGAGCTAAAAATTCTGTATCACTCTAATCAAAACAAAAAATTAAATTCAGGCAAAGAATTTTCTGGCCAGACTACTGATCTAATAAGCTAATAGCAAGTCTGGTCAGCTGTCTATCCCATCCCCAACAAAACAAAAGCAAACAAAACTGAAGTAAAATGCATGGGGATTTTGTTTGTTTTACCTTTGCATGAGTCAATGCTTTATTTTATTTGCTGCAATTAACAGCTGGGGTAGTAGTAAATTTAGGAGTACTGGAGAAGCACAGGAGTTAACTTATCTCACAGGATTCACCATAATCCCTCTGTGAAGAGTAGAAATGCCTGCCTACAAAGGGCTTTGAAAGCTTTCACCCATAATCAGGCATTTGCTTTCCCCATCACTTCAACTTTTATCTCCTCTTCCTCCCTCTCATTCTAGCTGTATTTCAGATCCTGGTCATACTATGACCTTGTTTAAAATTCTTCCTTCAACTGCTCCCAATCAAATGATTTTTCATGCCCTTTCATCTGTTAATAATAGCTATAATTCACTGAATACTAGCTTGGATACCAATTGGATGGACAATTTAATATACATTATCTTACTAATCATTACAGGCTCCGTAAGATGGGTATTATAATATTGTTTATTTCACTTTTTAGAAAATTCACATTCCTGCATAACCAGGAAACACTCTACAACTGGCTGCAAGTAATGAATATTAAAGGAAATGTTCCCCCATCTCCTCCAAGGTATTCTTAAACTGAGGAGGTCTAAAATAGCCCAGAATACACACTCTCATCCCCATTTGCCCTGCAAACAACTTTCCCAAGATATACACCTAGACTATTGCAATGATTACCTACCTGACCTCCAGTCTGAGCAAATGCTAAGGCCATCCATCCTATCTCCCTCCTTTTCACGACACAGCACCTGGCAGCATACAGCCAGCCAGGGACTACAAAGATTAACTGATCTGCTGGATGTAACTGCCGGTTGCTTACTTCAACCCCCATGTTCAAGAGAACTCATTGTTGGAGCTCCTTTCAAAGACCTCTGAGAATACACTACATTGGGCAAGGTAGCCTATTTACAGGTTCATTCCTAGGCAACTTCCCTCCCAGCATCTTAGGCCTTTGGCCAGAGTTGCCCTGACAAATACAATAAACCAATATTCTTCTGTCCTTTTTATTAAGTTTTACAATTTAAGTCTCAGATCTGGGAATGGTGATGCATACTAATCATCCTACCCCTTTGGAAGGAGGTTGAGGCAGGAGGATCACAAGTCTGACTCCAGCCTGGACTACATAGCAAGACTTTGTCTCATAGTAACAACTTAAAAAGCAGGGGAGAGCAGGAGCCTCCCACAGAAGTTTTCCTTAATGTCTACGCCAAAGATTACAGAGCAGTAAACAAATGATTCTCACCTAACTCCAAAGTCTGTTCTTTTCACCATGAAAAACAAGGACTTCTTCTATCCACAAAAGCTAAAGGATACACACTAACACCAGCCCAGAATATCAGTTGGGGAGAATGACCTCACAACATCAGCAATCTGGTCTATGAAGGTCAAGTCTTCCCTCTGATAAAGCACAACAAATTCTGGCCATTGTCTACACAAGACTAGACTTTCAGTCATTCCTAAGAGACTGAGGGATTTTTCTGTTAACTTTAACTTCTCTCAAAGAACCAAGTCCCTTCCTGGTGTTGGTTAACTCTTCTTCATACAGTATCCAAACAGCCAGCTGCCCAAGGTCTATGGGAACCATGAAAAGTCTGCGAGAGTCAGCAGCAAGGCAGCTCCATGTGCCGTTTTAAAATCTTGTTTCACAAAACTGATATGGAAAAAATTGGGAAGGAGGTGACAAAATAGCATTTTCCCCTCTGTTTCCTTGATCTCTCTTCAGATAGTTTATTCAAAGCGCCAAACAAATCAGAACTCTTACTTGGCTGACCCCTCCTAGTCACCTTTATAAATGGCAATACTTCCGAGTTGCTCAAATCAAAACCTGAGATGCCAGTTATAAACCCCCTTTCCTGTTGCTTCCTGTTTAACACTCAGCAAGACCCACCAGCTCCACTTGCAACTGTTCTTGTTTCAAATCTCTGTCTCCCAACCCCTCGGGCCACCACAATTCTTGCCACTGTGAATGACTTTTCATTGTCTCCTGTCTCCTTACAATGATTTTCTACCCAGCAGCTGGAAGTGGTCAGTCACTTGGGTCCTACGTAGTTCAGACTTCTCAGTAGTTTGCCAATAACTACTTCAATCAGTTTCATTTCTTTTCTCTCATAGCATGCCAGTGTTTTGCCTCCTGAGAGCTAGAATTTCAGAGGACCTAAACTCCCATCTACAAGCTTGCATGACCAGCACTTTATCCAATGAGCCATCTCCACAGCCCCTGGTGACAGGTTTAAGAGAACTTTTCCAGTGCTTACACTGTGGAACCATAAGGACCTGAGTTCCATCAGAATGTCCATGAACCAATAGGGTATGTGATAGTATACATCTGTTAACTCCAGCACTGAGGTTGGAAATCAATGAGCTCCAAGTTCACTAAGAGACCCTGTCTCAAAAAATAAGATAGAGAGGATGGAGAACTGTTGCTCTTACAAGAGGATGTGAGTTTGGTTCCCAGGACCCAGTTCCAATTCCCACTTCTGACCACAGGCACCAAACATACATGCAGGTAAAACATTCATACACATAAAAATAAGTCTTTAAAAAATTAGGTGGAGAATGGTAGCAGAAGACATGCAATATTGACCTTAGCCTCTATACACTCATGCACAAGTGTATACAAACAATCCAGTAGCTTTGGTCCATGGCTTAAAGAGGTGGATACAGCAACATACACTCTACCATACCAAGCTGGCTGGATGCAGTGTTTCTATAGAAGATTCTGTACAGTTGGTAGTCATCTAACAGTGAAGAAAACTTTTACTAGTGTTATTAAAAGACAGAGAAAGAAATCTGAGACTACTATGAAAAGTAGGACAAGCCCGAAATCTCCCATCAAAAAAGGGGTGCAGTCTGCTTTCACATTTTTTGATGATCATAATTCAGCTAAAAAGCTTCTGTTTAGAAATATCACACTGTTTTTGTAGTTGTTTATTCAAGACAGGGTTTCTCTGTGTAGCCCTGGCTGTCCTGGAACTCATTCTGTAGACCAGGCTGGCCTCGAACTCAGAGATCTGCCTGCCTCTGACTCTCGAGTGCTGGGATTAAAGGCACATGTCACCATGACCAATTTATAAATATTACACTATTAATAAGAATAACTGGGATGAAAAGGCCTTTCTCAACAAGATGTGCAGTCCACTGGATCACGAACAGGTTTTGAGTTGTGAAAGAAACTTCAGAGGCTGAGGAAATAATTTTGAACATGGTAGAAACAGTGATAACAGGAGGAGGTAATGGACCAGAGGCAGTGAAGGAGAAGGTGGTGGTTGACACCTACAGCTGTGGTCCTGGTTAAAACAGTAGAGGAGGTCAGTATGGAGACCACAGCATGAATACCATGGTGGAGGACAGGATATGGAAGTACAAGAGAAAATGTCCATAATGAAGCAGGCAAAGTTGTTGCAATCATGGTACTAGTGGAAATATGATTTTGGAAATCAAAGTGGACAACAGCAACCAAATTGTAAATTGTTGAAACTGGTAGTTACCTGTGCTCTGGACAGTGGAAAGGACGCTCTGTTTCTTATGAGAAAACATGGAGAGATGTAGCAAAGCTGCAGGCTACTTTAAGACAGTTATCTCTGGCACATTACAGAAATGATCCCTAGTAAAAGCAGCTACTGCAGTTTCAACAGGAACCTTCTTTGTTGAGGACTGTCACAACAATTTGCAAATGTGCAGCTATTGATTAATGCAATGAAGTGTCAATCTGATGACACTCTTCACATTTTCTGTCTGTTGTAGCTTTGTCTTTCTCCTTTTGCTTTGGCTGAAACGATTATACGTCCCTGTAAACTGTGGTACCAGGATTGAAACACTTAACAAATTTTTAATTTAAAAAAATACTTCAGTGGCACACACCTTTAATCCCAGAACTCTGTGGAGGCATAGGCAGGCGGATCTCTTTAACTAAAACCAGAAATATCTAGATTCTACAAAAAGACTTAATTTATTTCTGGGTTTGCTTTTGTTTGGTCTGGTTCAGTTTGGTTTTGGTTTCTTGAGACAAAACTTGCTCTGCAGTCCAAGCTGGCCTCAAATTTGTAGCACTTCTCCTGCCTCAGCCTCAGAAGGGCTATCATGAACCAACTGGACTAGTAGTATTTGCTACAGGGCAGGCTCTAATCTCCAAATGCAGACTAATCACACCTCTTCATTCAATCTCATTCAATACCCAGCAGGTTAATAAGAGGACCAGAGGAGGAGAACAGAGGGAAGAAGAGAGAAGGCACAGTGGAATAGGTTCACACTAAAAATAATTTCAGTTATCTCAGTCATGAGATTAGGTAACTAAAGACTTGTAACAATCTGCCTGCCACCTAAAACAGCACACTTACTGTCAGGCTAACGTTCCACAACAAACAAGAATCAGCAAACAACTCTGCTAAATCACCAGTCCAGCTCACTCCAGGCAAATAAGAAAAAAAAGTCAGTTCAAATACATGGCACCTTAGCTGGGAGTTAACACAGGAGGCTTTCCACAGTTGGTGAGCTGCCAGAACTGTTGTACATCACTCTAAATCATTCAGATAATGGCTGCAAACTTTTCTTTTAAGGGAATATTGCATAGGAAATGACAAATTTGTTAATATGGGGAAATCAATTCTAAAATGCAGCAATGCCAATCCTGCTCATTTGAAAAACTAATTCAAATTAAGCTCAGCAAGATGACTAAGGAATAAATCATTAAAATTCTAGAAAGACTGTGCACAGCAAAGCACATGATCAAGAGTAACAAAACAACCAATAAAATGAGTAGAAACATTTTTCAAACCACTCCTGTTATGAAGCTAATATTCAAAGTATTTGAAGATCATGAACAGCAAAAGAACCTGATAGAAACTTTCTATCAGGATTGTTTACAGATAAAAAAAACAGACTAGAGCTGGTATTTCTCAAAATGGCCAGCAGGTAGCCAGCCAGGCATGGAGGCACATACCTCTAATCCCAGCATTTGGAAAGCAGAGGCAGGAGGATCTCTGTGTGTTAGAGGTCAGCCTGGTCTTACTATGTAGACTTGCCTCAAAAAATAAATAAATAAATATTTTTTTTTAAAAAAATAGCCAGCAGGGACATGAAAAAAACAAAGTACCAAGCTAATACAAATCCATCTCCTCACACCTCCTAGGTGATTATTGTTAAAAAGACAAGAGATAACAATGGAAACCTGGACACTGTTGGTGGGGCTGTAAATTAATACAGTCAATTGTGGGAAACAATGTCACATGTATGAAGAAAAAGAACTGTTAAAAATCTTGCTGCAAAGCCGGGCGGTGGTGGCGCACAAGTTTATAATGAGTTTAAAACATTTTTATTCAACTTACACCTAATTTTTTTCTACTTAGTCTTTTTCAAAAAGTTATTTATGGGGGCTGGAGAGATGGCTCAGTGGTTAAGAGCACTGGCTGTTCTTGCAGAGAACCTGGGTTCAATTCCCAGCACCCACATGGCAGCTCACAACAGTCTATAACTTCTGTTCCAGGTGATTTGACACCCTCACACAGACATAAATGCAGTCAAACACCAATGTACATAAAATAAAAATAAGTTATTTTAAAAATAAAAATAAATAATTTACATATATATTTTGGAGGGGTGCCATAGTATATATATAGAAGGGTGAAGTCAGAAGATAACCTGAGTCAGTTCTCTCTTCTACCAAATGGGTCCTGGGGATCAAACTCGAGTTGCCAGGCTTAACAGGAAGGAAGCCCCTTTAATCTGTTGAGCCACATCACTAGCCAGTCCTTTGGCTTTTACATACAGCATAGGACATACTGTCAGTATGCCACATTTAACATTACTGAGGGCTTGCCATTCTTTTACAAGAAAAGGTACTCTGTGAGCTTGGATTAGTCTTTAAAACTCTGTAAGGTGGATAGGGACAAAGACCTTCTTTGTATGTGTAAGAAACAAAGCCCAGAGAAACAAAACAAATGAACAGAGCTGGGACTCAAACCCTAATATTTTTCAAGATTAACTCAAACATAAAAAGGGAATAAATTAAATAGTTTCTATTAATACCTTTCCAGCAATACAACTCTATGAACAAGCTACCTTCCCAGTCTGTCCTGGTAATGACTTCTGAGTTGCACACACAATCAGGAAATGGCATACAACATTACTTCTTTCCGCAAGAACACTACTAATGTACTGTTCTTGCTACCACTTCCAGAGAACCAAAAGATCCAGGGTAAGTGGCACCACCCATTTCAAAATCATTCAAAACAGTGGGAGTAGGAGAGAATCTGGCTGTATAGAGAGAGGCACCCAAAGGAAGGAGTTGTTTGTTGTTTTTACTACAAACCACTGGCCCCACAAGGCACATGTGAGACAAATGACTGGTATTTAAGAAATAAAAATAGCCGGGCGGTGGTGGCGCACGCCTTTAATTCCAGCACTTGGGAGGCAGAGGCAGGGGGATCTCTGTGAGTTCGAGGCCAGCCTGGTCTACAAAAGTGAGACCAGGACAGCCAGAGCTGTTACACAGAGAAACCCTGTCTCGAAAAACCAAAAAAAAAAAAGAAAAGAAAAGAAAAAGAAATAAAAATAAAAATAAAAGATTAAACAAAGCTAATTCAATTAGCATCTGAAGTACAGGAATTCAGTATTTATAATACAGCAATGATGTCAGATGACAGACCTTTCAGAGTATGACTAAAACCAAAATAAGCTTGAGTATTTGCATTATTAACTCATGATATCCACTACCAAACTGCACCTACTCTGTATTTGAGCAATCTTCTATGAATCAAGGCCAGTGTACATAAAAACACAAACATACATATGATGAACTCTACTAAACATGCAGGTTGGTGCCTGACGAACCAGAATGAGACAGTTTCCCAATAACAAAGCCTAATAACCCAAAAACTACTAAGATCTGGACTATGTGGGAGGCTCTGTGAACACACTGAGGAGACCCATCTCACAAAGATCATTAGCCAGGACACAAGCCACTAAGTGGGCTGCTATGGAAGGTTCCATCTCTCCATCACTGCCCTTATTTTACTTTTAGATATGAAGACTCTGCCTCACCCTTCCCTGGGGCATTAAAGGATTCTCACTTTGTCATATCAATCCCTTTAAATTCCAGTTTTCATTTCACATGGAGAAAATGTACATTCAGGCAGCCTCTATTATTATTTCAAAGCAATTGGAAAATCCCAGAATCCCCATTTCCACTGGGCTGAGACTTTCCAATATGCCTAATAATGATACTTTATGACCTAGAAGTTCCAATGAATTGGTAGTAAGAAAACATTGATCTGCTTCAGTGGCACTGTAATTGGAATGGTGATTAAATGCATCATGTTAAATTTACCCTGGGCCTTTTCCAATGTGGCAAATATAAAATGAGCTCTCAGCATCAGCAGAGCCTAAACTACTCTCTATCTAAACTGATATTCCTCCTGCATGTCAAAGGTGGTCTGTTTACTGTCCACATTAATAATTAGGTGGCATAACATGACAAACTATATAGACCCATACAGGCTTCCACACTGCCCAACATACTATCCTGTATTTAGCAACTTGGGACAGCCTTGTGTGTGTCAGAGCAGTGCATTTGCACCACTATAGTTAATGGTCTGTCAGCATTTCCATTATAAAGCAATTTTCAAAGGTTTATTGCTCTGCTGAAGAATTTGCTCTGAGCTAAAATTTGGCATTCCAGAAAAGCAAAAACTGTAGCCTGTAGCTGTTTATTCCCTTCCAAGTAGGCCAAGTAGGTTGTTTTTGCCTTTTTTTTTTTTTAAGTTAATCTGGTTCTTTATTTTAGAATTCCCTCTAGAGCCCTATGGGAATATCTACAAAACATAACCCCACACCTCACAAAGGGGCTATTGTTTGGTAATGGCAGTACAAGGTACAGAAGCATAGGTCCCAACTCACATAGAGATCGCAATTTTTTAAGTAAGTCTATTTCTAGTGAGTTGCAAATTGTAAAAGGCTTTTATCCATACTATCTAGTTAGGATTAATCATTATTCGTGTTGTGATATCTGGACAGACTTTCAACAAAAATCCACAGATGATTTACAAAGCTTCCTTTATCCTTCCCACTCAGGAGCCACACTACACTTGGCCTAAGGTGCGTGACACCTACCCAGCGCCATCTTTGGCTACTAGTGAAAGTCAGTAGATGCTCTGGTAAAATTGAGGGAACAAGAACAGACAGGGGGGAGGCTCTGGAAAAAACTACAATATTTGGAAACCAGGTGATTATCCCTGAATCATAAAGTTCACAGAGGAAAACTGTGGTACTCTACAATTTTGGTGCATCTGCGTGATAAACTACTAGTTTTGTTGTTTTGGAATCTTTGTGGTAGTCCAAAAGCTTGCCAAACTATGTTATGATCAAACAAAGAAAAAAAATCACCTATTCTTGCACTTTAATATCCAGTTACTGAACCTAACAGGAAAACATAAATATTTATATACTTCAAATTGCAGCGTTTTTTCTGCTACATAGTCAATCCTAATAACACTCTACCTATCGCATACAAGACTTGTAAGCGAAGCAATTTTGGAGAGTTGGGGATTTGCTGGGTCTTAGTGCTTGTCTAGCAAGCTCAAGGCCCCCGGTTTGTACCTCAGCACCTAAAAAGAAACTTTCTAAGCTTTATACATTCTTATATAAAAAGATTCTCCAAATGTAGGGATTGTTGATCAGGACAACCTTTAAAAGCAATCACTTTTATTGGGCATGGTAGCCCATTCCTGTAATTCCAGCTCTCAGGACAGGGCTCAGGCAAAAAAATCTCCTAAGGTTCAAGGCCAGTCTGGGCTACAGAGTAAGTCCAGGATAGCCTGAGCTACAATGTCTTAAAAAGCAAAGCACAGCTAAAATACCAAAAAAAAAAACCCCACAACAACAACAAACCATTTTGTGAAGCCCAATAAAAACTTATCCTTGATGAAGCAAACAGAGCTTGCTATGCTTTGCCAATTTCCCAAAATGCCACTAGCTGAAACTATTCAAACATATCAAACTATTTTCAAAGTAACAAAAGTAAATAATTCAGAACATTGTCTATACAAATTAAATGGGACTCATTCCTCATTACATATACTGCAAAGATGGCCATGAAGGCAACAGACAGAGAGAAGGAGCTAACAAAATAGTCACTGGATAAGGCTGGAATGGAGCTGCGGGGGTGCCTTGCCCAGCGTGCACAAGGTCATGTGTTCAATCACCAAGCAGCAGAAATAAGCAAACAGATGGAAACATGCCTTATAGTCACATTTGTTTTAACAATCTTTTTTCGCCGGGCGGTGGTGGCGCACGCCTTTAATCCCAGCACTTGGGAGGCAGAGGCAGGCGGATCTTTGTGAGTTCGAGGCCAGCCTGGTCTACAAAGTGAGTCCAGGACAGCCAGAGATATTCAGAGAAACCCTGTCTCGAAAAACCAAAAAAAAAAAAAAACCAATCTTTTTTCTAATAAATACTTTATAATTCAATTCCAATTTAATCTCACCTTTACCTTTAATAAGCATTAATGTCTCTCCACACTCACAAATGCTCAAGTCAAAAGCAAATATATTGGAGCTGGAGAGTTGCTCAGCAGTTAAGAGCAAAGGCTGCTCTTCCAGAGAAGGCACATTCAAATTCCAGCACCCATGTGGTGACTCACAACCATCTGAAATTAAACTTCAGTCCCAGGGGATCCAATACCCACTGTGGGCACCACACACTTCTGTTGCAGAAATGTATATGGAGAGCAAGACCCATACACAGATAGAGTGAGAGAACAGCAAACCAACTACAAGAATAATCAAGAATGGCCCTCAGCAGCTGTAAGCACACCTAGTAAACCATGAACTCAGAGACGCAGTAAAGAATTAAGTTACTTTAAATTCTGTCACAGGCCAGGCCCCAGTCAGCAGGTCCCTCAATGTTAAGCCAAGACCTGTGAATCCTTGTAGCTTGTGACAGAAACCGCAAGTAAGGCTGAACTGGCTATTCAGACACACTTTACTTCCACCAGCCTTACTTTCATTCAAAAGGCTGAGTTTCTCTAAAAAGCTTAGCTGAAACACACAGGAAGTTAGTTACTAACTTTCATTTCTATGGTCAAAAGACAAAAA
The DNA here is from genome assembly GCA_907164525.1 of Lophiomys imhausi. NCBI lineage: Eukaryota > Metazoa > Chordata > Mammalia > Rodentia > Muridae > Lophiomys > Lophiomys imhausi. The sequence goes on along the minus strand of CAJQZJ010000247.1, from coordinate 5,902,615 downwards.
ACAGCCTCATTAATAATTAAAATAACAGTATAAAGGTTTTGTGATAGCCTTTCATTTCTCAGCCATTTGGCAATCAAATCTCCTTCTTTTACTTTCTCAGGAAGCACTTTTCCAGTAAGTCACTAGTAGGAAAGAAGCCAGTTAATATCTGCTTTTAAGTAAAGAAGGCTCTGGCCAAAATGAAAAAAAGACTAAATAAAGGAAAGTAGGATGGCTCCCTGTTCTCAGCTTCACCTCTAGGGAAGACCACAATAGCATATCCTGTAATAAAACTTACATGTTTAAAAGAAAAATCAGTGTTTATAAAAGAGTATAAATCAAAGTTATGACTCATCCCATAGCCACTGCTGCTAGATACCCAGACTGTCCTCTAAAGAAGCAACCATTTCTTGTAGTTCCTTTCATAGGGCACATTCTATTTTAAAATGGAAAACCACAGCACTTCCCCATTTTTTTCTTTTCATCCCTAATCATCAATTAGCTTGCCAGTATTTATCTGCAATATTTATGATTAGACAATTATTTTATTCCTACTACATCCTCACCTGCAACTAAAATAAGTTTCACACAAAAAATTAGAGACTACTACATTCCTAGAGCATGGAACACTGCCTGGAACAGAACACACCTTGACAAGTACTGGCCAGATGAGTTATCAATCTCACTGTTACAAGTACCAGTAAGGCTGTATTCAAGTCACCTGTTCTCCACAGAACACGGGTACTTTTCTATAAATGGGAAGAGACTATGGAAACATCACACTCTACTTATGAAACTAAATAAGTTCAAACAGCAACTACAACTGTGACCATTCAGTATAACCCATTACGTGAGATTAGAAACTTTACACTTAATCTCAACATGAAAGGAAGTCTGCTCAAATATCCCTTGTAAAATTACATTCCCCTGAAGCTTTCTTGAAAATGAGATTTTTTTTTTCCCTGCAAGTCTACCCAAGACACTAATTTATAATGGTAATTTACAATCTCAGGAATAAAATTAAAAAGGTAGTTTTCCAGATCAAGGTACAAATAAATGACATAAATCAAAATATTAAATGTAAGTATGATAGGCTGGTGTGTACACACTGTATTACCATCACTCAGGGAAGGAGATGGAGAAGCTATACAAATCGAAGGCCAGGGTAGGCTAAATATCAAAAACTCTGTCCCTTAAAAAAGAAAAGTGTGGCCGGGCGGTGGTGGCACACGCGTTTAATCCCAGCACTTGGGAGGCAGAGGCAGGCGGATCTTTGCGAGTTCGAGGCCAGCCTGGTCTACAAAGCGAGTCCAGGACAGCCAGAGCTGTTAAACAGAGAAACCCTGTCTCGAAAAAAAAAAAAAAACATACAAAAGAAAAGTGTGGGGCTGGAGAGATGGCTCAGCCGTTAAAGGCTAGGCTCACAACCAAAAATATAAGAAAAGTGTGGTAAGAAATCCTTGAATATATGCAGGAAGGTGCACAATAGACCTTTCTACTTCAACGTTACATAACTAAACAGTTAACTACATCAGTAGAGTGTTTGCCTAGCATGCAAAAATGGGGTTCTGGTCCCTTGACCTAAATAGAACCAGGTATGGTGGCATGCACATGTAATCCCAGTCAGAAGTTCAAGATCATCCTTGGCTATGTTCTGAGTCTGAGTCCAGCCTGGGTTACATGAGACCCATCTCAAATATCAGCAATAAAGATAAATCACCATAAAACAAGACTGGCAACAATGTGAATATCCATGAAAAGACTGAAATGAATTGAATCCACAAAATATGCATTGAAGCTTTTTAATTCTATTTACAATTATATAATTACATACATGCTAGCATTAAATAATCTATAAAATGTATCACAAGATGTTCAAGAGTATGTATAGCACACATCAAAGCACAGAGCAGTTAATTTTATAATTGTTCATTACAGTACGATACAATATCAAGAACACTGGTTGAGTCAATTTGACACACATTTCTTAAAATGCTAACTTTCATCAACATTCAATATCAAATATAAACATGTACAGCAGACACAAATGGAAATAAAGCAAAAAGAATACTGTTAAGAGAAGGTCTAATATTGTTTCTGATACATTGAATTCAATGCTGAGATCTGGTTACCGCCCCTTTTGAGGCATTCTCTTGATTGGTTAATAAAAGTTGCTTATGGCCAATTAGCTGGGCAGAAAGAGTATAAGAAGGCGGGACTTCCTCAGATCAGCAGGAGTTCCGCACACACAGACACTCTCTCTCTTTCTTCCTGGAGACACAGAAGGAGAAAGACGTCTGGAGAAGTCTGGAAGGTACTCACAGGCACATGTTGGTTTGGGGTTAACTTAGAGTAGCTAATTGAGAGTCTGCCCAGCTAAGGGCTAAGCGTTAAAATATTAAAAGGTCTTGGTGTGTTTAACTATTGGGGAAAAGACTGCAGCAGGTTATAGGCCCTCAGTCCAAGCAGTCCCGGGCTGTTAGATTCCCAGACTCCCCTTGAGCCCAGGCGAATCTCCCGCCAAGCCGCCAGTAATTCTACCGGCCTAATATAACAACTTATATTAATTAAAAGAGTTTAGGTTATAGGTGGTGTAGGCCACCTTTGGTCCCGGGGCTCTCTCTCCAGGATAAGTTAGGCAACCGGTGAAGGCACTCAGGCCAGGCCGCCTGCTCCTCTGCCAAGCTGCTGGTACTCCACCAGCCACTCTGCCAGCCTAATATTAACAGTTTATACTTACTAATAGCTACATTAATTAATTTGCAGTTTTCAGAATACAACTATATATTTTTAATTTTGAATAAACAGAAAGTTAACACTAAGCACATAAACATTGGAAAATTATATTTTATTCAAATTAGAGAAACTGGGGCTATAGATATGCCTCAGCGGTTAAGAGCACTGGCTCCTCTCCCAAAGGACCCGGGTTAAATTCCCAGCACCCACAAGGCAGCTCAGAACTGTCTATACCTCCAGTTCCAGGGGATTCGACACCTGCACACAGACATACTTACAGGCAAAACACCAATGCACATAAAATAAATAAATACATTTTTTTAAAAAGAGGAACTAAATTTAGGAAAAAGCTGCAATTTATGTATGATGTGTATGAAATATATTATTACATTTCTGTAAAACTAAGAAGGCTGCAATCTCACTTTAAAGTAGGCAAAAACCTTGACCAGGTTCTTCACAATTGTGGACACGTATGTAGTCAAAAAGACATGTGGAACCCAACTCCACATCATCAGACATTAGAGAATGTAAGTTAAAATCCGTGTCAGACTGGGGGTGTCGCTTTACTACAGAGCACTTGTGTAACATGAGCAAGGCCCTGGGTTCAATCCCTAGCACTGAAAGTAAGCAGCGATCACCACATCACACTCGGGTTTACCTCTACCAGAATGACTAAAGTTCAGAGGATTAAAAAGAAATGTTGGCAAAGATGTGCACTACAGTGCCGGGCGGTGGTGGCGCACGCCTTTAATCCCAGCACTTGGGAGGCAGAGGCAGGCGGATCACTGTGAGTTCGAGGCCAGCCTGGTCTACAAAGTGAGTCCAGGACAGCCAAGGATACACAGAGAAACCCTGTCTCGAAAAACCAAAAAAAAAAAAAAAAAAAAAAAAGATGTGCACTACAGTATCAATATACAGTTCTGAGAGTGAAGTTATGCAGCCACCGGGAAGAAGCTAAACACACCCACTAGCTCATCAACTCACTCACAAAAACCAGTGAACAAGAGGCAAACAGAACATCTACTGCAGCGTTGTCCCTAAGGAAGGCTGAGAACTCAGTGTTCAGCCTCAAGAGAGCATGCAACATGTAATGGCCTGTACAACAAATAAACTTTACTGAGATAATGCTGAACAAAAGAAACCAAACAAACAGTGGTGATTCAGGTGTACTGTTCACAGTATGTAAACATAAATATGTGGTGACAGAGATGAAAACTGGTTATTTATACACAGAGAGGGTTTGAATACAGAATGGCAAGAAGATCACATGAGTAACAAATATCCTTTACACTGAATTAATTAAATAACTATAATGACACAAATACAAAACAAAAATATTTTTTAATTCAGTTATAAATTTAACAGTGTACTTTAAAAATAAACTTATAAAGAAGGATTCTATCAGCACTATGCCAACAAATATAAAATATAAACTTTTAAAATTAAAAATAAAGCCGGGCGGTGGTGGCGCACGCCTTTAATCCCAGCACTTGGGAGGCAGAGGCAGGTGGATCTTTGTGAGTTCAAGGCCAGCCTGGTCTACAAAGCGAGTCCAGGACAGCCAGAGATATTCAGAGAAACCCTGTCTCGAAAAACCAAAAAAAAATAAATAAAAAAAATAAAAGCTAAAATTAAGACTAGAAAATCTAGCCAATTTTATAACAAAAAAGAAAAAAACCTTCTTTAAAAGTCCCATGGAAATGACTGTCAGTGGCTTCACTGGCAATTTCTACAAATCATATAGTAAATCAACCAAACACAAAACAACAAAAAGGAAGAGACTCATTAAGACCAATAGAATAACCTTGATTCTAAAACTCCAGAAAGGCATTAAAAATATAAAAAGGAAATTTACAGACTAGTTTCACACATGGACACAGATGAAAAGAAAGAAAAATTTGAAAAACAAATGAATAATAAAGGCAACAGCCAACGAGATAGGGTTCAAAATTGGTCAACTCTTCAAGCATTAATGTAACAGACCATACATTAACTCAAGGAACAAAAGAAATAAGAATCACCTAACATTATTATGTATCCATTGACTTCAAAAGCACCGGGCACAGGAACAACTCCTTATGCAGAAAAAAAGGCATTGGAAAAAAAATTATGCAATGCCAACAACGAACATCAAACTTAATAACAAAAAGCTGAGAACTAATTAAAAAAAAAAAACCCAACAACACATAATCACTACTATGACACCTAAACATTTTTCGATACTTGCAGAGTCAATACAAAGAAAGAAAGAACCAAGTAGAAAGCACAATTTGAAAAGACACATTAATTCAAAAATTATGTGGCTGTGAATGTAGAAAACAAAACAAAAACCTGTATAAATTAATAGTATCAAAAAGTGAACTGACCCAGCACTTGGGAGGCTGAGGCAGGTGGATGGATCTCAGAGTTCAAGGACACCTGATCTATACAGTGAGTTTCAGTACAGCCAAGGCTACACAGAGAAACTGTCTCCAAAAAAAAAAAAAAAAAAGAAGGAAGGAGAGAAAGAAAAGAAAAAAAAGGAGGGGGAGAGGAAGGAAAAAAGAAAAAGAAAAAAAAGAGAAAGAGAAGGAATGAACAAAAGACATTTAAGAAGACATATAGTGCTGCCTAGTGTGTATAAGGCTCTAGGTTCAATCTCCAACAATGGGTGGATGGTTTCACATGGCAAATAAAAATATGAAAAGATGCTCAACATCTTACTCTGTTAATCAAAACAATGAAACACCTCCAAACTTTATTAAAAAGACCTACATCCAAAACACTGAAACACTTCAACATACAAGTTAAGAAGGTGGGGGTAGTGATACAGTATCACTCACTACTGGCAGTAATGCAAAATGGTACTCTGGGAGACTCTCTGACAATGTCTCAAAAAACTAAACATTACCATACAAGCCAACAAATATGTTCCTTGCTATTTACCCAAATGAGCTGAACATTTAACCCATCATCAATACCTGGCACACCAATGTTTACAGTAGTTTTATTCCTATCTGTAAAGACTTGGACCCAACCAAAATATCCAGCAGCAACAACAGATGGATTGGACTACAGCAATGGACTGTTGGTCACTACTACAGACAGACAGATGGATGGATGGACGGACAGACAGATAAACAAAGTTATGAAAATACATGGAGAAGTCTTAAAATGCATGTTACGAGTGGAAGCAGCCAATGTGAAGAGACAGAGACCATTCCAAATTGTGTGGCATACTAGAAGAAAAAAAAAAAAAAACCCAAGGGGAAAATACAAAGATCAGTCATTGCCAGGGCTTAAGTGAGAGGGAAGATGAATAGTCCACACAGAGGACCTGTAGAGCAGTGAACTACTTTGTGCAACCAGAGTCATGTTACTAAACATCTGTCCAAACCTAAAGAATGTAAACACCAACAATGAACACCACGTAAACTTCAGTAGCGGTATTACATGAATGCAAAACAATCTAATGGAGACTGTGGTAGGCATGCTGACAGTAGGGAGGTGTAATGTGAGGACACCAGGGGTGTGGTTCTGCTCAATTTTGTGAATATCAACACCTCTAAAAATCAAATCTAGTAACAAAACTTAAAACACTTATAAACATGCATCTCATTTTATAGAACATCCCATAAAACAAATACCTAGAAAAATCTGTGAAATACCAGCAAGATCTCTATTCTATACACCATGATATATAATTGATAAAATTCAAGAAAACCTAAATATATGGAGTGAAACATAATTTTAAAAATATGCTAAATAAACATAAAATGAGTTGTCCCAATCAAAGCCTAACAGGTTTTTCTTGCAAAACTGATACTATTTCTAAAATCCTATGCAAGTGTAAATGGTCAAATACAGCAGGACAATCCTTACGTTGGCAGACTTACTTCATGAGATATCAAAACTCTGTAAACTGTGGGGTTACATCAGCTAAAAAGTTTGCTCTGCATTGAGTACAAACAAACTCATGACGGCTATAACATAATACAAAGAAGCTGGAACATCACACGGATCAAAACCCATGCACAATACCAGAGTCACATAAATCAGACAAAGACTGGTATCAGGGACCAAAGACATCAGAACAACCCTGTCCTTATATATGTTCAAAAAGTTAAGAAATTTAAGATATTGCCACAATATTGTGCTATAGTAGATTCATATATCCACAATAAAACATACAAAACAGGATACTAAAAAAGGGAAAGTACAAGGTATAAAAAAAAATCTTTAAATGTTTTTAATATATGTGTAAGTGGGGGAGGAGGCAGGAAAAAAAGTATTTGAACATAGCAGGAATGTTAGACCTTTGATGAAAACCACAAGCCTACTCACCTGAAAATCTCAATGAACCCAAGCACAAAAAAAAGATTTAAGACATCAAGGCATACCTTATAATAGCATTGCTTAAGCTCAGTTATAAACACAAAATTTTTTGAATAAAAGCACATTATACATGCACAGTGCAAAGATGGGAATGGCAGCAGAGTTTCCACTAGAAACTGAAACGGGGGGGGGGGGGAGTAGACTTTTCAGGACATATGAAAGCTGAAGGAATTCCTTCTCAGCTGCAACACAAAACAATTTTAAAATAGTTCTCGAAATATTCAAGGATTAAGATTACATCAAAGAGAAATGTGGACCTGCACAAAGGAGTCAGCACTGAAGAGGTAGATGACCCTTTTGAGCAAAACTAATAACAATGTCACATTGGCTTTGCTCCAATCAGAGGTAAAAGACACTTGATGAAATGCACATATCTGAAGAAGTGGGGGAGCTCCTCAGGCCATACAGAGTTGTACAGCATCATCTGAGAGCAAAAATGTCATAAAGATTAAAAAGATTAAAGCAGCCACTAAAAATAACATAATACAAGGCTACACCTAGGAGCAACCTTTCACCAGACTAAGGAAGTCTCAACTTCTTCTACTGATAGTTTGTGAAGGTTTTTTTTTGAGACAGGGTTTCTGTGTGTAAGCCCTGGCTGTCCTGGACTCACTCTGTAGACCAGGCTGGCCTTAAACTCTCATAGATATGCCTGCCTCTGCCTCCCAAGTACTGGGATTAAAGGTGTGCGCCCTGACGCCCAGCTTTTGTGAAGGATTTTTAATCAAGAAATCACACTGAACTAACTTTATCAAACTTTGTCATCTTTTAAGATTATCATAAGATTTTTGTTCTTCATTCTGTTGACAAGATGTACTATAATTTAACTTCTAGATGTCAAATCAACCTTATACTTCTACAATAATCCAATTTGATCATGACCCATGACTATTTATTGTTTTTTTATTTCCCCGAATTCTGTTAAGGATTTCTCAATCAATATTCCTAAGAGACAATGGTATAATAGCACTGCCTAGCAACTCATGCTCTCTCCTCCCCCACTCTCTCTCATCCCCCTCTCGCCCTCCTTCCTTTACTTTTTCTCACTCAGGTTCTCCCATGTTCCCTCTGTGTATTTAAAGAAGGAATATTAATTTTTCTTTAAATGACTAGTAGAATCCCTTGTGATTCCATACAGCAATGCTCTGTGGGTAGCTCTAATTACCCAGTTCATCTCTTCACTTCTTCCGCCTATCAGTCCATATCAGTAGTCTAAGAATGTATACACTCCCTTGTTACATGTTACTATGCAATTTGATTACAATAATCTTTCACTGTCCCTTTTAATTCCGTAAGGCCAGGAATAACATAACCTCTTTCATTTCTAAACCTACTGATTCAATTTTTTCTGTTTACTATGTAAGGAGTTAGATTAATATAAATTAGATTTAGTAAATATCTAGGTTTCTGATACAGTCTCTTAATCTGGGACATGAAGATCAACTTGGCTGTGAGCAATTAGCTTATCAGCTTATGGATGAAGTCACGTGAAACGAGGGGAGTCTCTATGGACTAAAAACAAGGTTGAATCCAGGTGAAACAAGGAGAGACTTTATGACCTGGCATTGTTTTCAGCTGCTAAGTGGGCAGAGCAGCTGGAACAAGGAGCGATGCTATTTAAGGACAAGTAGATGGAGCCAAGGGGACACACTAGAGAGCTAGAGCTCCGATGCTAGTGAGTCTGCACGCTATAAAGGACAACCAGTAGTTTGGATCCTCAGATGGATAAAGTGCTGGTGGACTGATGGCCGGATCTTCCTGAGGCAGAAAGAAGCTGGTGAGCAGAGAAAGCCTCAGCAAGACAGCAAAAGGCCAAGGACTAAACCCTGTGGCTCAGCTTTTGCCTAGAGGGGTTTGACCTGTCTGAACAGTGGCCTGAACCAAACTGTGGCCAGCTTTAAAGACTGAGGCAGAGAGGCAGAGTTGCTGATACAAAGGAAATAAGTTGGCTTACAGACAGCTGAGGTCTCCCAGAGAGAAGAAAGCCTCAAGCCTTATTTAAGGAGAAGCTGCCATAGCCAATTTACCCTGACGGATCTACGTCTGAGATATTCCAGAAGAAAGACTGCTAAGTGCATTAAAGGGTCTACCCCAGAGACTATGTTCTTGACAACTGAGGACCTGCCCCAGAGACTGTATCCTTCTAAAAGGCTATGAAAATAGTTGTAATTGCCGGGCGGTGGTGGCGCACGCCTTTAATTCCAGCACCTGGGAGGCGGAGGCAGAGGCAGGAGGATCTTTGCAAGTTCAAGGCCAGCCTGGTCTACAAAGTGAGTCCAAGACAGCCAGGGCTACACAGAGAAACCCTGTCTCGAAAAAACAAAAAAAACAAAACAAACAAAAAAACAAAAAAGAAAATAGTTGTAATTGTTATCAATAGGTTTAGTGGTTAGGTCTTAAGGGTTGAAGGCATTCATAGGGGTTCTAGGAATTTATAGGAATAGTAGTTAAGTAAGTAAGTGTATGTGTTATAAGTGAATATTGTTACTAATGAATAATAGTTGATAAATTTTAAAAAGTTTGGTTTCAGTACTACATTCAATCCAGGCAAGTATTTGCTAATTTTGTTGATATCTTCAGAGAAGAAGCTTTTGTATTCACTGATTTTGATTGTTTTTCTACTGGCTATTTTGTTAATTCCTTCCCAATCTTTATTATTCCCTTCCCTCTGTTCATTCTTCTTTACCAGTGTCTTAATGGGGACAGGGCAGAAAATGGACCTAATATCTTCACTATTAATATTGGCACTTTCTCTATTGGCATTACTTTATATACACCCCTTACATTTTTACATGATGTGTCTTTATCTTCATTTTCCTCAAAGCATTTCCTGATCTATCTTTGAATTTCTCTCTCCCCTGCCCCCAAGGCAGGGTTTCTCTCTGTGTACCCCTGGCTGTCCTGGAACTTGCTCTATAGATCAGGCTGGCCTTAAACACACAGATCCGCCTATCTTTGCTTTCCGAGTACTGGGATTAATGGTGTGCACCACCACCTCCTTTAACTTCTCTGACTTTCTGGTTGTTCTTGGAGTACCTTGTTTAATTTCCATACTGTGAGTTTTTCAAATTTCTTCCTATACTTCCTAATTTCATTTTATATGGTCAAGGACCATATGTGCATGTTATTTCTACCCCTTTTACTATTTTAAGGTTTGTTGTATAGTCTCATATAGTCTACCCTGAAAAATGTGCCCACATATATTCTATTGAGGTAAGTGTGCCTATGTTGGCTAGATCTGGTTGGTCTATCATGGTCAGCGAGAGAACAAACAACAGGCTGTTTGCTCACTGGCTCTCAGGCCCTGGCCTTTCTATTCAAATGCAATCTCTCCCTAAAGACAGCAAAGATCCAAATGTGAACAATCAAAGATCACTCATCTAACTATCTCAAAAGTAGTAACATTGCAGGGATTCAAACCAAGGCACTGTGTACCTACTAGTCAAAAACAAAGGGGCCTAGAGAGATTAAGAGCACTTACTGCTCTTCCCAGAGGAAGCAAGTTCAGGTCTTAGTCAGCCCTGTAACTCTAGCTCCAGAGAATTCACTGCTTCTTTGTAGCCTCCACAGGCACCTGCAATACACACAGCACATATTCACAGACACACATAAACATAAAGCTAAAGAGAGATGGCTCGGTAGTTAGGAACCCTCACCGTTCCTGCGTAGTATCAGGGTTGATTCCAAGCACCCACCTGTAACTCCAGTTTCCAGGGATCCAATAACCTATTCTGACTTCCACAGGCACCAAGGGTCCCCAAGCACACACGTGGTATGTATATATACATACAGGCATGTTCACATACAAAATAAAGTGAATAAATGTAATTTTAAAGAAAAACAAGTCACTAACTATTAACTGGAAAAGGATTTACAAATGTTTGTATGTGTAAAGTTCTCGGAATTATCAACTACAGAATGATTACTGCAAAACAGTGCTTATGTAAGTTTTTGGCTGAGATCTGAATACAGAAGAAACTAAAGTGATTCTTGTATTGTGAATAACTAGCTACATTCTTGCTGGCTGTTTGAAAAAGAATGAAGGCTTAAATGTACACTGTAACGGCAAACTTAGGGACCAACACATGAGTCCACGGGGATCCTTTACATAGGCAGCAGACAGAGAAGACAATCATGCTGCATCTCCATCCTCCTTTGGCAATCATTAATGTAAATATGGCTGTGGCACCAGTTCTGAAAAAAGAACTAAGTTTTCTCTTTTTAATCGTGCATGTGTGTGTGCGCGCGTGCACACGAGTGCAAGTGTGAGCACATTGTTGGACCTGCTAGAGTTGGAGTTACAGGTGGTTGTGAATCATCTGACGTGGGTGCTGGGAACTAAACCTGGGTCCTCTGCAAGAGCAGAGCACACTCTTAACCACTGAGCCTTTCTACAGCCTCAAAAGAATGAGAAGTGACTTGACAATTACGGAGGAAAGCTTTATTCCCTAATAATTAAAAAAAAAAAACTGCAAATAAGGAAGGCCCCTTTCCCCTCCTTCCTTTCTTCTAGTTTCAGAGGTCCTTATTTAAGAGTGGACATCTGCAACTACGTACAGAGAGGACAAGGAAACTGAAGAGCTGCTGAGCCCACATTGAACCTACCAAATCAGAGTGCATGAAATATGTGACGTTTAAGCCCATGCTGCTCAAAATGGCAGTGGAAGAAGCCTTGACAGTCTGGACAAATGCATTTAGAAACCTTTAGAAACTTCCACAGGGCTACATTATTCTATCATGTAAGTCCACCATAAATGGAAATTTAAGAGAGGGTGCAGTCCTTCACCACATAATAGAAAAGCATTTAGACAATGTGCAGTTGGTTATTAACCCACCTACCACAGAGACTCAACAACATCTAAGAGAACAGTTTATACAAAAACCCTCTTACAACTCCCCCGACCCCACTTTAAAGGTTATCTTTCCAGGGATACTTAAAAATGTAGACCAATTTAAAGAGAAACAAAATTTAACATAATCTTAAGAATAGAATTGTGGGGCTGGAGAGACGGCTTAGCAGTTAAAAGCACTGTCTGCTCTTCCAGAGGTCCTGAGTTCAATCCCCAGCACCCAAATGGTGGCTCACAACCATATATACTGGAATCTGATGCCCTCTTCTGGCATGCAGGGGTATATACAGATAGAGCTCTCATATGTTAAATAAATAAATATATTTTTTTAATGTTTTTAAAAAAAAAAGAATAGCATTGTGGTCCCCTGTCAAATTACCTATTTCCAAGGACCCTAGAACAGTGTGGGGGAAAAAAGGAGTCTAACAAGTAATCTCATACACGTACGACCCAAATGGCGCATAAATATTAGGCGCTAGAAGAATAAGTCGTAAGTGGTTGTGGCATTATACATTCCTACAGATAATGCCATAATTATGCAACTACAATTCAGATGTTAATTCTCTTAGAATATAACATTTCACTTCATTACACTATTTCACAGCTCAACCAAGCTGACCTACTACTACATTATCAGAGACTGAGCAATATCACATTCAAACATGCAAGTCTGGTCTTAAGAAAACTTAAACAAGCACAATAAACTATTTTTTCATCTATTATTAGTTTTTTTTCCTAATGACTATCTCTATAACCTTTAATCATTCTTAAAACAGAGAAGCTGAAGTGTGCATACGATATGCACAGCTGTGAACTTGGGTTGCTTCTCAGAAGACACAGCACACAAAAAAGGCTAGTTTATGCTCTGCTTTGTAACTTGTCTATTTAGTAAGTCAGGAAAAAAAGAATTTATGACTGTCGTTTTAAAAGAGTGAAAACTATTTAAAAACATGAGCTAGGAGATGTCTCCATGAGTAAAGTGCTCATTCTGCAAGTATGAACCTGCATTCAGATCCCCAACACCCACATAAAAGCTGAGCATGGTGTCATTTGTACATAACCCTAACAATGCCTATGTGCATGCGGGGCACACAGGCATGTATGCTACAAAACAGTAACACATAACTAGTATAGTCGAAACAGTAAGGTTCCGGGTTTAATGAAAGACCATATCTCAAAATATGAGGTGTGAATTCAAGGCCAGCCCAGTCTACGTAGTGAGTTCCAGGCCAGACAGGATTACATAGTAAGAATCATCGAATGAATGAATGAATGAGGCTATTAATAGTCCCAATTCCCCAGTCAAAAAGCAGAAACCAGGGCTGGAGAAGATGGTATAGTTGTTAAGAGTTCTTTCAGAGGACTCAGGTTCAACTTCAAGTACCCACGTGGTGACTCACAATGGTCTATGGCATCAGTTTCAAAAAATCCAACACCCTCGGTGCATAGACACAGACAAAATACCCACAAATATGATATACAAAATTTTTAGATAATAAGGTCATCATCACCTTATTATTTAAAATGGAGAAAACACCAATATAGATTTACCTCCACTAACGCACCAGTCCACACACAAATCAGAAACATCAGCACAATGAGAAGCACAACTGAACTTGAGACAGCAAACTCTAAGTGTGCTGGCCTAGTAGTCACAGTTCCCACAGGCCTATACATGAATTTCTTAAGTAGATAAATAAGCCGTACTCCTTCTATAATCACTGGCTAAACAAATTTATTCCAAAAACATAGGTGGTGTTCAACAAGCATCCTCAGAGACCAAAGTATTCTCACTGATTAAGCCTAATACCGCTCAACAGACAGTCAAGTATGGAGGCTCACATCTGTAATCCCACCTCTTGGGAGAGGATGACTCAAGACAATGGTCAAGACTCAGGGACAGCCTGAGCTAGAGTGAGATTTTATCTCCCCCCCCCCGCCCCGAAAAAAAAAAGAACATACAAAAGCTGTATTTTTCCCAATAGCTAAGATGCACGCATCTAGTGTCAAATAGAGTTATCCAATCTAAATAAAATCTAATTTTACATTTGTGTTAACATTAGTCTTTACAAGATTCTTCCCACCAGGGAACACAGTCTTTTAAGGTCTGCTTTAAAAGTCTACTTTCCATTTTGCGTATAAAGCATATGTGAATACACACAGAGGTCAGAAGTCAACAGTGACACCTTCCTCAACTCTCCACTTTAGTTTGTATCTGTGTCTATAGACACATACAGACAGATACAGATTCTTCTTTAGACACGGTTCCTCACTGACGGAGCTAAAGTGGCTGGCCAGCAAGCCTCAAGGATCCTTCTGTCTCCAACTAAGCCATCTCTCCAGCCCCAGGTAATAGGATTTAAGACAGGTTATTTTTTTAACAGTCACTCCCAGTATCCCAAGCTCCAATCTGATTGTAACCTTTCTGATAGTATACATGAAGTTTAACTCTTGATATCATTTAGTAATCCTAACATTGATTAAATACTTTAGTTGGTTCAATGTCCTAGTGATTTTTATTTTAAAAGTCATGATTACATATTTACTACAGTCCTGAACATGCCAACAATTGTAGGTACATTTCTCTCAAGCTAAGAAGTAACTCTGATATTCTTGCAATAGTGTTACTTCCACTACTATGCAGTTTTACTGCTTTCAAAACCAAGAACAACATTTATAGCTAGAATGACATTAAAAGAAAAGCCAAGGGGGGCTTTTTCATCACACTGCCACACTTGTTCCTTAAAATACGCATAGTGCTTTGTGACTTTCACTGACTGAATAGTAAGTTACCAGACTCAGGAACCAGAGTATGGTCTGGAGCCAGCAGCTTGGTTATAGCTTGTCACAGGTTACAGAACTCCCTTACACGGGTAATTATGACTCTGGCGTGCACAGGACATTCATATCCGTGTGAACTAAGTCATTCAAATTTTAAAAGGTTACAGCTCTGCTGAGCACAAGTGTATGCAGCTCAGTGTAGAGTCCACCATCTCACTGTGGCACTCGCTCGTCCTCCCAAAACAACTAGTACTGTTTTAGGACTCAACCAGTCAAACCCAAATCAAGTCTAATTTCTAACTGTACACACAGGAAAATGAGGTTAAGAGACACTTAAGTGAGACTTATCTAAAACAACATTATTCATCAGTTTAAACCCAGCAATTGTCTTTCCGTTTATAATACTCAATGCTGAATTATCACCATATTCTTTGAACTTAAAACATTCGTTTAGCTGCTGTGCTCAGAATTATACTTTTTTTCTCCCTTTTCCAACTAATTGTGTACACAAACAAAAATGTTGTTTAAGAGAAGTAACCTCAAACAAGTTATTCAGGAATAGAGTCCATTACTCAAAGATTGTAGTTCTTTAATATTATCTTCAGGTCTACCTTTGTAAGCCATAAGAAGGAATTACCAAAGAAAAAAGGCAACTACAGACCAGATGCCAAGTCTTTTATTTCTCGCAACAATCTAGGATGGCGAGGTTTTAGCTTTAAATACGAGGAAAGCAAGGTCTGAAAAATAATCATGTGGGTATCTCTGGGCAATGGTGGCCCACGCCTTTAATCTCAGTGCTTGGGAAGCAGAGCCAGGTGGATCTTTAAGTTGGAGGCCAGCCTGGTCTACACAGTGAGTTCCAGGTCAACTAGGCCTACACAGAGAAACCCCACCTCCAAAAAAAAAAAAAAAATTAGATTCTCATCTCAAAATGGAACATGGGAAAATAAAAGATAAATCAAAATTCCTTTCCCAAAAAGAGCTGAAAAGAGCTTAAGTGGTGAAATATGATCAATGCTCTCTGTGCGACATGAGCCTGAGGCATTCAGTCATTTGTCCTCCATTCATATCTCTTAGGGATGTGCTCTGGTGGAATCAGAACATGCACAGAATCTCTCCACAATGGCCTGCTTATTGGCAACCTTGTCCTCCCACTTAATATTGTGGGGCCACTGAGAAATTGTCAGGTGTATCTTGGCTGAGACCCAAAAACCAAATGGAACTACATCCTAGCAATCTCTCAAAGGACATCCAAGGGTCCCCCACTTCTCAACAAAGACATACTTAATTTTCAATCACTTGTAAAGCCCCCATTTATATGTGATCAAGTTCCAAATTGCTCTCTATCAAGAAGATATAAATACGTCTGCAAAACATCTTTCTGTTTTCAGGCTCTATTTAGGCCCTATCCACAAAGGATGACTGGAACTTTGGACATTCTCCTGAAGGAGGTTGACAGGACTGACAAGTCTCCTGAACATCAAGTAGGTGGGTGCAGGGGAAGGTAATGAGACAAAAAGATCATTTAGATATGGAGTATAATTCTAACACCTCAGCCATTTTAAACTATCTGCAAACTAATTGATAATCTGGGTACTTTCAATATAGGAGAAATCAGAAAAACCATGAGAATTAAATGTTCATTCTTTTCAAGTGAAAAATTATACTACTGGTAAAATGCACTCTTTCCCTCAATATCCTGTGAACTAGGCTATTTGTAATTCATAGTACTGAATAATCAGAACTGGAAACTACCTGAAACCTAACTCTATGCTGGATGGTGCTAGTAAACTTAAGGCAGTCAGAGGAATGTCCTGAGCAGGAATGTTCACACACACGCGCGCGCGCGCGCGCGCGCACGCACACACACACACACACACACACACACACACACACACACACACACACAC
>CAJQZJ010000247.1:5855347-5876991 GCA_907164525.1 Lophiomys imhausi | reverse complement strand
GGGAATATATAAGAATACTATACTAAGACTAGGGCTGTAGCTTAGGGATAGAAGACTTGCCTAGCATGTATGATGCTCTAGGTTCAATGGCCAATACATGCACGGATACATACAAATGTACACACAGAACTAAAGAATTTTCCCCCATGAAACAATGGTCCCCAAAAAAGAAAGTGGTATTACCTGTCTATTGTCAGGATAAACAATAAAACCACTAATAAAATAAATTTTCAAAAAGGTCTTTAAAATAGGTATATGTTTATTTATTTATATATATATGCATGACTGTATGTTTATGTATGTATGTATTATTGTAAATGTATGCAAAATTAGTTTTTATGGAGTACCTGCATAAATATACAAAATATTAATATTTAGGATTTGTTTCTCAAATCTTCCAAGATATTGCTACCAGTTTGAAACCAGGTATTCAGCATGGGTTATGAAGACATTTTATATTCCAATGACAACAGCTTCCATTTCCTTTTCTATCTTTCAGATGCTCTTCAGCATCCTCCCTTTCTTCTAATAACTAGGTCCACAACAGCCACAACAAACCAAGTTTCAGAACACCTGTGTACAGATTGAGACAGTAAGTGCAAACCCTTCATTAAGCTACAAGACACAAAAACTATACAATTCCACCCAAAAACAGGACAAAAAGATTGCAACAAACAGCTTTGATTGCAGTAAAGAAAGAACTTAGTCCGAACCATGAGGGGACAAAACCACTATGTCAGAATAACATACGTATTTGTAAAAGGAATAAAATGCCTCATGCAACTGTCAACTACAAATCTGAAGTCATGATCACAAATGAGTCCACTTAAATTTAGTCAGCTCCAGTGGGCAGGCAAACTGATTATGTACGAATTAAGGTTGTTTGCCTATTATCAAAATTCTTACCAATTTATTGACCAAACACTAGAGGCTACCACATAGAAAGAACAATAAACTGTATTTGTATTAACTCTCAGTTCCAATTTACTGAAGCTAAAAACTCCTTGAGCTTATTAGTTTAAAAAAAAAAACAATTAAGTGCCACCATTTGGTCAACTGTATGGAAATGTTGAAAAAACATAAAAGGGCGGGACATGGTAGCACACACCTTTAATCACAGCACTCAGGAGGCAGAAGCAGGTGGATCTCTGTGAGTTCGAGACCAGCCTGGTCTACAGAGTGAGTCCAGGACAGCCAGGGCTGTTACAGAGAAACCTTGTCTTGAAAAAGCCCTAAAAACAAAAACAAAAAGAAAAAACATAAAAGAATCCTAAAGTGTGTGTGTGTGTGTGTGTAAAATCAGCTCCAATCTGGAAATAACGCAAAAGCCCTGCGATAGCAGAAGGTGAGGTAACTGTAGTAAACTAAGACAATGAAAATTTTCCAGCAGTAAGGATAAACTATTCGCATGCATACAATTAGAATAACCACTAAGACAGAAACCAGACAAAAGAGGCATATGAATTAACATTAACACTCACAGCAAATACACTCCATCTGGTACTAGAAGGTGGGATGATGGCTATGTGGAGACACATGAGAGCATTGGCTGGCAAGACATAAGAGATATCAGATAGTTTCTCAGGGCTGGTAACGTTCTCTCTGTCCCTAAGTCATGTCAACTTGGTCAGACGACCAAACAACTCACTGTGACGATGTACTGTATGTGCCTGCACATCCATGACATGCCACACGTCAATAAAAAAGCTAACAATGATAACTCCCACTTCTAGAAGCTGGACTTATACACTCCTATTGGATTGTATATGTCCCATAGATATCAAGAAAAATATGGTCAGAGTAACTACCTGAAGGCACTGGAGGCACTGGACTGCAACCAAAACCAGATGGAAACCACAGAGGAACTCCACCATGAAAACAAAGGAACAACACTAGAAACAGAGAGAGAGAACGCACGCAGACATTTGCATCTGTGCGGATGATGCTCATGCCGATACAGCAAGGACTTTCGGTTGAGCCATTTCCCCAGTTCGCGGCTTCACAGTTGGTAACATCTGAGTGAGAGCAGGCTCAATTAAGCCGTATGAATAGAAATCAATCCTACTGACACGAACTATCAAAGGCAAAATTCAGAGTGATGTCACCAGATAGAAATGGAGGGGGTGGAGGGAAACACCAGGAAGACAGAGAGAGCCACAGAGAATAAGAGTCCAAAATCTGCATACAATGTTAACAAAACTACAAGTAGTTAGGGTTAAAACGGAGGTGCCAATGGGCCGAAGATATAGCTAAAAGGTAGAATGCATGTCTCACATGTGAGAAGTACTCAGCTCAATCTCTAGCATCACATCCAAAAAAAAGAACTATTGTGATGATTGTACAACTCTGTGGATATACAGTGCTATGTCACTTAAGGACATGCATGATACAGCCTGATAAAGCATTATTGGGGAATTTCATCATTGTGTGAACATCAATGTACATACTCCTTAGGTTTGAATTTGAAATTCCTCTCTACCTACACACACACTCAACTGATCCCCACAGGGGGAGCTGTTTTGGGAAGCTTAATGGAGGAGATGAGTCACTGAGGGTAGGCCTTTAAAAACTGTAATAGCCCAACTTTGCTTCCAAATTCTCACTCTCTGTTCCACACCTGCTGACATGTGAAAAAGTCACAGCACAAACTCCTGCCCCATAAACAGGACCTATTCCACCATGACTGCCCAGACACAAAGAACTGAAATCCCCTAAAACCAAGGACCAAAATAAATCTCCCTTAATGTGTTCCTGTTGCCATAATGAGGCAAATAACAAATTCACTTACACAAACTAAGATGGCACCACCTCTAAGTGATGGATTTTTAAGGGATTATTGTCCCGTATATGGTCCATCATTGTAGTTATATGGGGTGTGACTATATCAAAAATACTATGCTGTACTTAAAAAATGTGAATTGAGCCAGGCGTGGTGGCACAAGCCTTTAATCCCAGCACTCGGGAGGCAGAGGCAGGCGGATCTCTGTGAGTTCAAGGCCAGCCTGGTCTACAAAGTGAGTCCAGGACAGTCAAGGATACACAGAGAAACTCTGTCTCGAAAAAACCAAAAAAAAAAAAAATTGTAAATTGTATGTATACAAAATTGTACCTCCAGAAAGCTACTCAAACTTCCTAGGAGGAGATACAGCAAAAGTACCAAAAATCTAAAGTCAAATCCTAAAAGTCTTCTCTTAACCAAAAAGCATCAGGAAAATGTGAAGAAAAAAAAAATGGCAAAAAAAAGGTAAAATAAGTAGTAAAAACAGACTGTGGGGGCCACACCTTTAATCCCAGCTATCAGGAGGCAGAAAAGGGCAGATGTAAACTCCAGGCCAACCACAACTACACAGTGAAACTCTGTCTCTTTTTTTTAATTATTTATTTCTTTTTCTTCAAGTTACATCTCAATCATAATCTCCTCCCTACTCCCCCCTCCTGTCCCACCCTTCCATCCTCTTCCCCCTCAACCCCCCCATCCTCTACCCTTTTTTTCTTTAGTTTAAGGTATATCGTTTTCCCCCCAACAGCTCCTCCTTTCAGTCCAATAAATGGTTCTTTCTCTTATAACAATAAATACAATACAAAACAACAGAAATAAATAGGCCACAATTATGAGAGTTATATGGCTTAGTATACATTCCCAATGTCCAGTCCATATGTATTTGGCACCTGGCTTTAACATTCTACTACCTAACCATCTCCATGAGTTTAAAGTTCTATATCTAACTCAGCTTTCATCCTAACTTGCATCACAATTTTAAAAACATCTTCTTAGAGCCGGGCGTTGGTGGCGCACGCCTTTAATCCCAGCACTTGGGAGGCAGAGGTAGGCGGATCTCTGTGAGTTCGAGGCCAGCCTGGTCTACAAAGTGAGTCTAGGACAGCCAGAGCTGTTATACAGAGAAACCCTGTCTCGAAAAAAAAAAAAAAAATCTTAGATCCAGAACACTCTCTTGATTCCTAAACAACTCAAAATTTAACTATGACACTCTAGCTATCTATTCTTCAACCACCTCAGAGACCTGAGAGGGATAAATATATCTGATCATATAGGAAGTGCGGGGCCTGCAGCTTCCAAAACTAAGAAATGACATACCAGTGGCTGCCTGGACAGTTCCCATTTTCTCTCCATACATTACAGCATCAATCGTCAGTCGTTTAGCCCCGTTTCTCTGACAGACATTGATTGTAGAGCAGGGGTTATGAAGGACTTGCCTACCCTGTCTTGGCAGAGCTAGGCTGTCAACTTACCTGCTTCCAAGTTTTGTCCTTTTTGGACAGCAGTCTGTCTACAGTTGAAGCAAGGGGTTTTTCTTGCCAAGAGATAGGCTTGCCACTAATTTAACCATCTCCAATTGGAGATTCTTCGATGCTCATCTTCTACTTGGAGTAGAATACGGGGTGCTGTCAAGAGCTGACATGTCTCGGTATCAAAAAAATCTTAAGTTAAGAAAACATCTTTGAATGCCATATTCTGCAGATCTCTTGAGGTTTTTGAAGACGCCCTATCTATCTCATATTTAGATAAGCAAATGTTGCTTGTCTCTTAGCAACTTGATTTCTGAGTAGCTTAGAAAATAACTGTGATAGACTGTCATAGTAACTAACAAAATGACACGCTTGTATGACTATTAGTTTGCATTTCTTAATTATCCTAAACAGTTTATGATGGTTGGTAGCAAAAGGCCAAAACTTCACATTTCATTTTTAAGCATTAGTAGGTAGAATACCTTTAAGAAGCATTCCCTTTAATTTTGTATCAATATTACAAAGATCAATACCAATGTAGCCCAATACAATCTTAATTTTGCATCAATATACAAGGGTCAATACCATTGTGGCCAAATATAATCTTAATTTTGTATCAATATACAAAGATCAATACCGATATAGTCCAATACAATCTTAATTTTGCATTAATATACAATGATCAATACCAATTTAGCCAAATATAATATTAATTTTGTATCAATATACATAGGTATACCCTGTCTTAAAAGAAGGAGACTATGGCTTTGGCATAATTCAGTGATAGAACCTTATGTGTAAAAGGAAGGTCTTGGATTCAAATCCTGAAGCACCACGGCAGAAAAAAAGGTAAACCCAAGTTCTTTTAAGCACATCAATAATTACAATGTTAATGGGTTTAACATTCTAATTAAAATCTCAATTTTTTTAAAGCAAAGACTGCATAGTATAAGTTCAAAGACTGTGGAAATAAACCTAAGAAAGCTTGCATTTATTTCAGAGGAACAAACTTAGATTCATATAGGATCTTGGTCACTGTTCTATGGTTTGAAGAGACATCATGACCATGGCAACTCTTTAAAAGAGTCTTTACTTGGGGGCTTGTTACAGTTCCAGAGTTAGTCCGTTATCATCATGGCAGGGAGCATGGCGGATGCAGGCAGGCCCTGAACCAGCTGCTGAGAGCTACACCTCCTGATCCATAGGCAGAGACTGGCATGTTTCTGAAACCTCAAAGCCCATTGTCCTGTGACATACTCCCTCCCACAAGGCCACACCTCCTAATCTTTCTAATCCTTTCAAACAGTCCATTCCTTGGTGACTAAGCATTCAAATATTCTTATACAAACCATTACATGTAGTATTGCTGAAAGAGGGACATTTTAAAATGGTAAAAGAGCAACTCCTAACAGAGTGAGAAAATAAATGTTAATGAGGCCTCAAATCAAGGCTTCAAGATGCAAAAAACAAGAATTTCTGTGACAGTTGGAAATTTTAACACAAACTGATTCAGAGCAACACAGAAAGGCCAGTAACAACCTTAACAGTCTTGAAGTAAGCGACACTGATAGGTTAGAATACTAACTGCAGCCTAACCACTATGTGTGTGTTGAACCATGAACGAGCCTCACTGTTTCAGAAGATGAGCAAGCTTCATGAACTGCTACCCAAGACATGCTACTCCCGTTTCTCTCCCCTCAGAACACCCACAAAGCTCCAACTCAGCCAACTGTGCCTGAAAGTCTTGGTTTCACACCTCCTGTCTCTAAAATCCCCATTGCATCTTGGAACTCAATTGTAACAAACATTATCTTTTTTTTTTCTATTCAACCACTGCTCTTAAAAGTCATAGGCTGGCCGGGCGGTGGTGGCCCACGCCTTTAATCCCAGCACTTAGGAGACAGAGGCAGGCGGATCTTTGTGAGTTCAAGGCCAGCCTGGTCTACAAAGCGAGTCCAGGACAGCCAGAGATATTCAGAGAAACCCTGTCTCGAAAAACCAAAAAAAAAAAAAAAAAAAAGTCATAGGCTGGATTTTTTTCATCACATTAATAGAAAAACAGTATAATCACTTCAATAAGATTTTAAAAAACTGACAAAAGTCAATACAGACCTGTGAAGAAAAAAGTGAACAAATTAATAATTGAGGGAAAGAAATACCTTCAACCTAATAAAGACAGACTTGAAAAGCCACAGCTAACATTAATAACCCAAAAAGCACTGAAGCCAGTATAAACGTTCACCACACACATGCTTATTTCCTCTTCACTGGCTGTCCTGGGAGCAGAGGGCACAAAGGGAGGAATGGAATTGTTACCCCAACAGGTACAGCAACTCTGGGTCAGATATGTGAAGTTATGGATCCAATTAAGGAAGTCACGCTCTCATCTACAAGTAGTTCTTGGGTAGAGTAAGCTGCCGTAATTTCAGGTCAAGTCCCGCTCCAAAGCAAATTTGGTAACTTGTCAAAAAGTGAGACTTGATCCCGTTGTCAGGGCTCTTAGGGCTTCTTCTTAGCAAGGTTTCTGGTTTAGATGACAGTTAATGCCTATAAGATACTCACGCAGTCATTGCTTTTCATCAGCTGATCAAATAATACAAAACAAACTTTAAGCCCACATTAAGAACCCACAGAATTATCTCAAATCCCCTTTCTCCAAAATAGCCATGCCCAACAGAAGACACCTCAGTGGTTTGCCAGCCAGTCTTCCTTTCTCTAGTCAGGTGCTGGGCAAACACATATAGCTCCCAGGCCTTAATCAAATGTTTCTAACTCACCACCAACCAATCAGTGCCTTAACTGAGCAGCTATCAGCTGGAAGTTAGGACCACAGCTCCCCATCAGAAAAAAATAGGGACTAGAAGTCTCTGTCTTTGATTCATATTAATTTTTCATGCAGGAAAATACGAATTATTTCCTTTTTCCAACATGATACATCATAGCAAGCAAGTTTTCAGTGAGGTTGGATTTGCTTCTTGGCTGCACAACAAGCTTCATTTCAAACCCACAAAGGGGAATGCACACCATTCAAGCCTGCTAACAGAACAACAATAACAGGCAGGAAGGACACAGGCATGGTGGCGCTCGCCTCTAATCCAGTGCTTGGGAGGTAGAGGCAGGCGGATCTCTGTGAGTTGGAGGCCAGCTTGGTCTATAAAGCAAGTCCAGGACAGCCAGAGCTGTTGCACAGAGAAACCCTGTCTCAAAAAAAACAAAAAACAAAAACAAAAAGGCAAGAAGGTTTTTTCCTTTTTTAACTAGCTCCTGTGCCTACTAAGCCAATCTTCTGTTTCCTAAACTGCACATTTAACTCTGAATCATCATTTGTCTAGGGCAAAATTTAAACAACATGGATAAATGCAGCTTTCTCACTAATGGAGATGTCATCTTTGTAAGTATCCCAGATCCTTAACACAAGTCCAAATATTTCATGGTAAAGCAGTGCCCTTTACTGACAAGTTCCTAAAAGGCTTGGTGAATTGTTGTTGACCTCAAAGGCATTTCTTACTGACATTTACAGTGACTGAAGTACAAAATGGACTTTTTTTCTCTAAATGACACAGAAAATTCAAAAGGCACTGATAATCCACTACCAAATGCAGTGCCCTAGTACCTCACCTATGTCTGCACACAAAGCATCTGCTTCCAACAGGGGAACGGATGTAACAATCAAATGTGAACTTTGTAGAGGGACTAAGATTTAAAAAAAAAAAAAAAAAGATTTAATCTTGAGCTTCTCTTTAACCCAAAAAGAATTCATATTCTTTGTTGTGTTTGTTTCAAGACAGTCTCACCATATGTAGCCCCAACTAGTCTAAAACTCACTACACAGACCGCGCTGGCTTCAAAATTGGGGCAATCCTCCTGGCACCTGCTTTCCAAGTGCTGAGATTAAAGACATATACTACCACTTGGCTTTCTAATAATGTCTAAAATTAAAAGGCCATCTTTAGATTTAAATATTTTTTTACCAACCATCTAAGAAAAACCTGGGGGCCTGTCAAGATAATTTGAATCTTCTAACTCCTATCAAATTAAAATGATGAGCAAACCATAATCATACCCAATTTAATTTCATAATACCACCCTC
Organism: Lophiomys imhausi; assembly: GCA_907164525.1. Classification (NCBI taxonomy): domain Eukaryota; kingdom Metazoa; phylum Chordata; class Mammalia; order Rodentia; family Muridae; genus Lophiomys; species Lophiomys imhausi. Next base: position 5,868,653 of record CAJQZJ010000247.1, on the reverse strand, counting down.
AAACATGATTTCAGGAAGACACTTTTTTTGTGTGAGGAGAAGGAACAACAAAGAATCTTGTTATCAAGCCCAGATAAGGCTCAAATTTGAGTTGCAATCTTCCTATTCTGCCTCCTAAACACAGAGATTACCTTCTAAACACTTCTTTTAACCCTTCCAGCTGAGCCCTCTAATAAGCCCCTTCTTAAGGTTAAGGCAGGATTTCCAACAGAGACAGCTCAGGGCACTCAGCCACACAGAGCAGCCAAAGATAAGACTGGGTTAAAAGCTCCACTCCAAGTTTCACTGCAGCAGCTATGCCAACTATCAGACTCCAAACTGCCTGCAGACCACATCACCTGTGACCTGCTCCTAGTCAGCTTGCCCTCCCCTCCTACTTCCTTAGCACCCAGGAAGGTCTATCTAAACAAGGCCATTTGGTAAAATAAGAAATAGAAACTGTCTGCATTTGTGAATGCAGAAAAAAAATAATGTAAGCCTCAAAGCAAAAAGTTCTTTGTGATTTAATTTTTAAAGTCAGTAACATGATAAGTTTAAGTTGTTGCTAATTGGTAATGCAGTTGCATAAACTTTGTAAACCTGACATTTAACTTTAAATGACTGAGCAGAAAAGAGTAAAGTCTTGCCTTAGTTCTCAGTAATACAGAAAGTTTCAAAACAATTTTACAAGTTAATACTACCAAATGTATGGAGAGTACTTGATTTCCAAATGTTCTGTACAAAGAAACCTTATTTTCATGGCAATGAACTATTAGATGCAAATATTAAATATGAATTCTGAAGATGCAAACCTAGCTCATATTTAAATTTTTACAACAAACAAAAGCTTGCTATGTCATCAAAACCTAATGTGCAATTCCTGCCTAACTTAAAAATAAAAATAAATGCCATTACCAATTTAGTGATCAGTTTTGTGACTAACAGACCTGTGAAAAAGATTAAAGTGTTTACATCTGAATGAGTGGTTTACAACTGCCCACTGGAGAGTGGGGTGAAATAATAGGATGTTTATTTCAAGGTTTATTGTTTTAGGGATATTTTATGCTGGAAAATTAATCACACCAATCACTAGAGCCTTTCTCATCCATCCCACAAATACTTTTTTGCATGCCTATTATGTTTTAGACACGGAAAACACAGTACAAAACCAAGCCAAACAGCCTCCGCCCCATAGAACTTCTGCATGTTATCAAGCTGATCCACCCACACACTTCAGACAAAAATGATGTGACAGGAGAATGCAGCAAACAGTCCAAACACTATTAAGTCTGTTTGCTTCTCTCAGAACAGATGACTGCCTAACCCAGTTGTCAAAGCCATGACTCCTGGAGTATTTGAAAATATATTTAATGGATCTTTTTTGGCTAAGGTAGAATAAGAAAAAGCAGTGAAAGTGCAAACTTTTCATCAATAATACCAAAATAACACCCAAAAGAAATCATTAAATTTTTAAAAACTCAAAGCAAGTTTTTAAATTTTTTAAATTTAAATTTTTAAAAACTTAAACCAAGAATAAAATTTAAGTCACACAAAATTCTTTATTTATGTATATGAGTGTGTCCATGATGCCACATGTATCTGGATGCCAAAAAGTGGACAGCAGATGGCATGGGATGCCCTGGAGCTGGAGCTACAAACAGTTGTAAGCCACCTGATGTGGGTGCTTGCTGGTAGCTGAACTCAGATCTTCTGTAAGAACAGCAAGTACTCTTAATCACAGAGCCATCTCTCCAGTCCCACAGAATGTTCCTGTGTCGTTCTCTCCTTAAATGCACTTTCCAGAGAGAACTCAAGGGATTACAGGTACAGCTCAGTAGGAGAGCACTTGCCTAATGTGTACAAGTTCTATCCCTAGTGCACCTCAAGTCATGCAGGGAGAAAGAGAAACAAACATACAACATATTGGTAGTTTCCATTTCTATATGAAGTAATACTTTAAAAACATCAGAATGTTAGAATAACACCCATTACCACACCTAATTCGCAGAGTTGTATTTCTAAATATACACTGAGCATGAAATCCACACATCAAACACTTATATGCCACTAACCTTTCCAACAGTATGAACTTACAGCCAGAAAGACACAGACTTCCCTTACCTGTAGCCAGATACCTGCAAAATGAAATCTCCAAACTGATCATCTGTAAATGCAAAAGCTAACTAACCACAGTTTTGAAGTCACAGGTCTGTCTTCATCTGCAGACTGGAGTCGCACGACAGAGGATAGTGTGATGACTAATAATCAAGACATAAAACTCCTGAAACACTGCTTTTCCCAGCTCTACAGAAATTACCTACATTTCCTGCTTACATCTTTTGTCACGTTCCCTTCAGCCTGGAATGCCTGTCTTTCCTCTTTGAAAGCAAATTACTGTCTGTGACTGGTCTGAATCTTAACATTTCAATGGTTCCCAAGTAGAAGAGAAACAGCTTCATGGAGTATCACTTCTTCCACATTCACCCCTACAGTTACCAACATTTTACAGAAACTAAACTGAATTCTGTAATGAATTCTATATGAATGATTTTTTTTAAAGGCACAAAAATTACAGGCTATTCTCTTCAGGGGGTAGGAGGAGCTAGGTAGAAAAGGTGGCCCAGATGGCCCCGTGAGTAGTTTCTGAAGCATGCTACAACTAAAATCTAGTTTAACTCTAAAAGAAAGTCAATGAATATCCTCCGAACCAGTGCAAACAAACATAAATAGAACAGAAAATAATCAATCTCTTCTGCAAAATGGCATCCCCTATATTTTTACCCATCTGAACAGAGACTATGAAATTTGACAAATATTCTCAAGATTGAATTGGAACTTTTTTTTCCTCAAACATATTTCTCAAGAGTCAACCAGCAGAGGGAGTGCAAGTTCATTAACACTACAGTCCCAAGGTATTTGTGGCTAACAAATTTCTGAAAAGTTAGGTGGAAAAAAAACAAAAACAAAAACCTAAAAACCTGAATATTGGTCCTGAAAACCTGTGGATCATAAGTCTCTTTAACTATGGTATTAAACAATCATTCCTTCTTCTCTGTTCAGATACTCCATAAAGCTACTACCTCAAGTCCTTTTGAGATGTGGGTAAAAGTAAAATTCACTTTCCTACTCCAAAGAAGAAATTATGCAGTTACTGGACGCTATGGCTTAAGAACATAGTTTGCCCCCTCCTAAACTCATGCTAAAGTTAAATTACTATTGTAAGGATTTACAATGGTGGGAAATGTTTATAGTTGAGTCCTGCAACAACAGACAGCAAGGTTTAGATAGTCACAGGATGGTAACTGGAATGGCTGAAAATCTGTGCCTTTAAAGAGAGAAGCCAGAAGATACACACCTCTCTCCATATTATCATCTCTACCTCTCACACATGCTCCCAACATTGTGATGGTGTCTAATGTCAGTAGCCATTATTACCATTACACCACCAAAGTGTCAACTAAAGCCTTTTTTCTTTATAAAGAACTCAGCTCAAGCATTTTTGGTAGTAATAGAAAACAGACACACTAGCAATTGCAAAAAAAAAAAAAAAAAAGTGATTACAAAAGGCTAAGTAGGGAGCAGGAGGTATGACCCAGTGGTTAGGGTGTAGTACCCGTGTAGGTCAAGAGGGACCCACAGGTCCTGAGTTGGCATCCCAATACCCATGTCACGTCAATGCCTGCAACTCCCACTCCAAGGAGACCTGACTCCTCTGCCTCCAAGGGCATCCTCACACATTCATACACATATATAATTTTAAGTGAATTTTTAATTTGCTCTCATTTTTTAAAAGCATATTAAACATTAATACCTTGTCTCAAGGAATAAACACATGGTCATCAAAGCACTACACAAAACACTTTTAAAAATCTTAGAGGCTGGAGCTCAAGAGGTGGCTCAGTGGTTAAGAGCACTGGTTGCTCTTTCAGAGGACCCAGGTTCAATTCCCAGCAGCCACATGGCAGCTCACAACTGTCTATAACTCCAAGATCTGACACTCACACATACCTGCACACAAAACACCAATGCATATAAAACAAAAATAAATTATTTTTAAAAAAATCTTAGAGGTTCAAGATGGCTCAGCAGGTAAAGGTTGAGCCATCACCAAGCCTAACAACCAGAGCCAATCCTAAGAATTCACATGATAGAAACAATCAGCTTCCCCCAAGTGTCCTCTGGCCTGCCAAGACCTGAGTTCCAATGTTTAGGCTCACTCTTGCCCACTAAGTGACAACCAAACGCCTTGCCACACACTTGTCACATGCCTCCTAGGTGATAAATTCATCACCCTCCACACCTCCATGGAAAACCACTTAGCAAAATGGAGCTACTAAAGGAGTTCAAACAGAACTTCAATACAGAACTTATAAAAACTGGTTAAATCCCTGTGTGCCTGAGTGTTCTTTAAGAGCTAGACGAAAATCTGCTCCTTAAGTACCATGTTTTTTAAACCTATCTTCACTCTCCTTGACAGAAACCTTTACACAAGGTACTGCCCTCTTGAATGAGACTATCAAAAAACTTAACCTCTATTTTAAGACTCAGTCATTATGAAATTCACTCATAGTTTTGCAGACTACCTCTAGTAGAGAGAGTAGTTTTACAAGAGCTCAAGTACCGTGTGTGTGGGTACAGACAGTAAAGCAGGCTCAACAGATAATCTAAAGGTAGATGAGGACTGTGAATTTTAACTCAGAGTAAGAACGCTGATCTGTTTTCCAAGAAGCACAAATAAATAAATAAAGACTGGGACACAGCAAGTGGCCCCAATATGAAACAAGGGGCAAACAGGACACGGGGGTTAGCTAGAAGAGCCAAGAGAGAGACACCTAGTAGACCAAGTCCATGAGTGAGGGGTGGAAATGGCCGACATTGACTTCTGGCTGAGCACATGCAACCAAGACTAGAAACCAGTGTGAGAAGCCTGCCAATGGGAGGAAGATCAGCTAGATCTGGAGAGTTTCAATGGGAGGGGGAGGGGGGATGGGGGAGACATACACAAAGAGAGGTGGGGGGAGTTAGTCTTTAAAAGTCTAACCTCGGGGGCTGGAGAGATGGCTCAGGGGTTAAGAGCACTGGCTGCTCTTCCAGAGGTCCTGAGATCAATTCCCAGCACCCACATGGTGGCTCATAACCATCTATCTGGTGCCCTTTTCTGGCCTGCAGGCATACATGCAGACCAAATACTGTATACATAATAAATTTAAAAAAATCTTTAAAAAAAAAAAAAGTCTAACCTCAAAAACATCACCCTAAATTTTCATAACAAAGCCACCAATGGCTTGTTCCTGGGCTTTCACTGCCATTGCCACATTTTATACACCTGCCTTGATATCCTTTCAGGAAAAGATATTCTTTTCTGTTTCAAAAAAGATTTAGGATATTCTTTTACACTTGAACCTTATACATGATCTTAAACCTCTGTGTGTCTTTTCCATTCACAGATTCTTCATTTGCTCATGCTTCCTCTACATTATCCTGTCTTTTCTATTTTCTACTGTCCTGGTTCTAGCTATCTTTACACTTCTTCAGTAATCTCACATCTGCTAACATTTTAGGAAAGGCAACTCCTTGTGGATGTGACAGTCTGACTGGACTAGCTGACAGGGCAATCGCTAAGGCAATGCATAGGTTCAGTATCATTGGGGAGACAGACAAAAACTGTGGAACATCATCCACTCCCTTCTCCATTCCAATCTGCAACAAGGAGGGGACCTCAAATTCAGTTAAGTTTTTGTAAAGAAAGCTTCCCCCGGAAAAAGAATAAGAGAGAAGGCAGGCAAAAAAAAAAAAAAAAAAAAAAAACAACCCAAAATACATAAAAAGAGATGTCTACAACACACAACCAACGACAGTTTTACAAGTTCTACTTACTAGGCCTAGTTTCATAACCAGTACATACTTTGATGCCTTTTTTGAGTAACTCCCGAGAAACTTTCAAATCAAATTAGAGATAGACATAACATCCCTTATGACAGAACAGTATTAGAAAACAAGACATGCATAAGAGATGAATTGATAAGAAAAAAAATCCCTCCAAAAAAATTGATGATGGCCCTGGTTCTCAAAGTATGGTTCCCAAAGAACACCTGCCCCACAAGGGAGCTGGTCAGAAATAGAAAACCTATGCTGATTCTTTTCAACCTGTAAACAGTTTAATTAAACAAACAAAGAAACAAAAAACCCACTACTGAGTAGAAAGCTGCAAGATGTGTGTCAAAGGTTTTGGTTTTTTTTAGTTTCTCTGTGTAGCCCTGGCTGTCCTGGAACTCGCTCTATAGACCAGGCTGGCCTGGAACTCTAAGATCCACCTGCTTCTGCCTCTGCCTCCCAAGTGTTGGGATTAAAGGCATAATCCACCACTGTCCAGCAGGGCTGATTTTTTATTAAGTTCCTCTTCTACGGAAAAACATGTTGAGGAACCTTACTTGTCAAAAATATACCAGTTACAAAAGTTCTATAAAAACTACAACTTAAGCCGGGCGGTGGTGGCGCACGCCTTTAATCCCAGCACTTGGGAGGCAGAGGCAGGCGGATCTTTGAGAGTTCAAGGCCAGCCTGGTCTACAAAGTGAGTCCAGGACAGCCAGGGCTACACAGAGAAACCTTGTCTCGAAAAACCAAAAAAAAAAAAAAAACTACAACTTAGAGATGATGTGAGCCCTCCTGAAATTTTCCCTCATCTGTCTATAAGTGGTCTTCAGTGTTCTTCAGAGTCTAACACACAAACCCCCACCTTTAAGACAGCAAACACCTAATTCTTTATCACGTCTTGTAGATGGCCAGCTCCCTCTCCAGTTCTGTGGCTAGCTTAAGTTATAACAACTCAAACAGTTCTACTTCTGAATTTTCCTACTTAAAAAAAAAAGGACTAGCAAAGAGTGATTTATGAGGCTACAGAGACAAAGGGAATACTCCATAAAAGGAGAATAACCAGTTTCTCCATTCAGTCTACAGTTCCAGGAATCTAATGACTTCATTTATTCAAAAATGAAAATGATAATAAAACTCCCTGATGTTGATAGCAGGTGATTTTTAACTTCACTACTGCCTGACAAGCACCCACAGGCTTTACTTGGCCTCAATCTGTCCATATTGGAAGCACCAATTAGTAGCTTCTCAAAAGCAAATTCTGATGGAAGTCATCAGAAAAAGTGCTTTCAAAATGCCAATACAACAGGCTAGTCAAGCTCACCACGCAAGGACAAAAGCTTAATGTCCAACCTCGACAGCTGTTGTCAAAGCCAAATGACAAGCAAAGAAAGGATCAAATTGTCAAACCAGTTCTGATGCCCATTCTCTTATATACATAGACTGTTATAGCAATCTAACAGATGTCTCCATTCCTAATCTCGATGATTCTCAGCTGAGGTTACACAGGCAAAGCACTAATGCAGGAAAGTTCCAACAAAGATTTTCTGTAACTAGTTCAGGTTTTGGAGAAGCCAATAAACAATAAATGAGAGAACATGAGCATTTCAGTTGCTGGGATTTGAGTTTTGTGTAATTTTCATAGAAACATTCCTTTTCTTTGATAGATAAAGATATTCTTTCATTAATTCTTTTCATTCTTAATTCACCTGCCAGATTTGGCCCTGGGAAAGAATCTGCTAACATGTCTCTGAGGAATTGCTTCCTAAGGAATAAACAGACTTCTTTTCTATGCACTTAAGAACGAATTATATACCACATAATGGAGAAATGAGGAAATAATCACTTAAATCTGCCCATGCTGATTTTCTACTATTCTATTAACTGACTGATGAGATCCTATTAGCAAGTTAAGTTGAACAAGTAATTTTATGGTTAAATTTTAACTTTCAAAATAAAAGTATATTAATATGCATGTATGTCTAAAGGAGCTTTACACAAGCACACCACTGTTCATGGATAATACACATCAAAATGCCGCAAAATAAATCTCGGCTAACATATCATGAAAAATAAAAAGGAAAATGAGTAGTCCTGAAATCATATACATATAAGTAGCATTATATGGACTGAGTAGGTTGCATTTAATTTATTCTGGGGTATATGTGTGTGTGTGTGTACTAGATAAATACAGACATATACAGATCTATAACAACCACCAAAAAACAGGGACTATGAAGTTAAGAGAGAGCAAGGTGTGGTACATAGGAAGAGGTTGAAGGGAAGAAAGGGAAGGTGAAAAAGATGTAATTTTATTTTAATTTCAAAAAATAAAAAAAACATTCTTTTTTTAAAAAAGGAATTATTATACAAGAAAAAACACACCACACATACAGCCAGTGCAATATACGCTGGCAAATGGTATGGAAGGTTCACCAAGTATCTGAGCACTTGGGAAGTGGTGTGCTGACAACACTCTTACCTCCTTTCTGTAACTTCTTCTAAATAATGCAGATACCAACTATATCCATGATAATGTGACACTAATTTTAGCTTTCTGGTGAGTTTGTTGTAATGCTCTCTATAACTTTACATATGAATGTCATGATTCAGATGCAGAAAGGGTAGGAATAGAAAGATTCTCTCCATTGAAGGTCATGCTGATATGCTTCAAAGGACCATTTGTGGCAGCGAGCACAAGACCTGTGCAAGGTCAAGCCAGACAAGATCCAAGCACAGAGGGGAAAGTGGTCACAAACTCCTACCTACAGAGCTTTTGGGAACTGAGAGCTGCCAATAGAGGGAAAGCTGGCCCTTGGTAGGCTGACCATGTGGACAGCCACACACTCAAGACTTACACAGGCAGCACTAATTGGACTAGATAGGTTTAAAAAAAAAAAAAAAAAAAAAAAAAAAAGGACCCAAAGCTACGTGGAGATGGAAATGGAATGAACTGAGAGAAGGGGGAGATTATGATCAAAATACAATGCATGAAATCTCAAAGAACAAACATAGATTGTAAAAGAAAAACATATGGTGATGTTCTTCCAACCAAGCTCAAACCCTTCTCCTGCCCCACCCTCCTAAGCAGTGGCACACATCAACCAGTCAGTTCTCTCATCAGCAAACTCAGATAACTGTACATACTTAACAAGATGAAAAACAGACATCAATATATTTGAAAATGATACAAGTTCTAAATGAGATCTACGGAGCCAACTACCCTGGGCCCAGGGGGGCTCACTGAGCCTGAATCACCAACAAAAGAACATGCATGGACTGGATCTAGGCTCCCTACACACATGAAGTTGATGGGCTGCTTGGTCAAGTGGGTCCTCTAACAACTGGAATGGGGGCTGTCTCTGACTTGGACTCTGTTACCTGCCTTTGGATCCCTTTTCCCTAGCAGGGCTGTCTTGTATGGCCTCAGTGGAAGAGGAAGCATTTAGTCCTGATGCGAATTGATTTGCCAGGACCGGTTGGTATGGAGCAGGGAAAGAAGTTGGAGGGAGGGTGGGGCTGGAAGGAGAGAAGGGAGTGGTGCTGCAATTGGGATATAAAATAAACAAATAAGTAAATGGAAAAAAAGTTCTAAAAAAGTATAATGTACAATTCTGTTTTTATAATACTACTAGTGATTTCTCAAAACTAATCATTAGAAAAAAAGGAAAAATTATGTAAGCAAGATATTACCATAAAGGAATTAGGGGGCTGCAGAGCAGTTAAGAGCACTGGCTGCTCTTCCAAAGGACCAGGACTCAAATCCCAGCACTCACATGGCAGTTCACAGCTGTCTGTACTTGCTGAGCTGAGCGTGGTATCACTCGCCTTTAATCCCAGCACCCAGGAGCCAGAGATAGTCAGATCTCTGCGAGTTCAAGGCCAGCCTGGTCTACAAAGTGAGTCCAGGAAAGTCAAGGGTACACAGAGAAACTATGTCTCGAAAAGCAAAAACAAAAATATCAACAACAAAAAAGAGTATAATGAATTAAAAACAGTTAAGAAAGTTTGATGCACAACTGTCTGGATAATAGTGGTTGATAATGAATCATAAGATTAACTGTGTAGCTTGGCACTGGTATCGAAAATCCCACTTTAATCCCAGAACTCAGGAGCCAGAGGCAGGTGGATCTCTATGAGTTATAGGACAGCCTGGTCTACAGAGCTAGTTCCTGGATGCTATAGCTACACAAAAACACTCTCAAAAAACCAAAACAACAATAGCAAAAAGAATAACTATGTACATAACACCACTCCCAACTTGCCTACAAATCTTTTTGCTTCACCCTATTCAAGCACACAAAGTAATAGGGAAGAAGACAGACATTACTGGTGTAATGGCTCAGGGGCACCCTGGAGGAATACTACTAACCCTTCTTAAAAATCAAGGTTTCTAATGCTATCAAACAATATTCTATCTAAGCCCTGATTTGAGTAGGCATCAAATAAGTTATCTTGAGGATTTCATATCCCCAGGAAAATCACTTCATGTCTGAGGGCTTGTATCAAGACCTTATTCTGGCTTTGAAAGTAAGTTTCCCCCTAATCTCTGTGGCTACTCTGAAAATGCGACAAGAATGTAAAGTTATCCATTCAAGTGAAAAGTAGCATCAGTTGACAATGACACCTAAGAACACTGAAGCAATACTTAGTTAGGAGCACTTCACAGTCTCCCTCTCCATTCCCAACCCCACGCACCCCATGGAAGGACAGAGAGGTAATTTCAAATAAAATGTAAACTTACAGACTGGATCTTTACACACTCTCAAAAGAAAAAAAAAACAAGTGTGTGGGGGTGGTAAATCAAGAACCTTCATTCACTATTTACAGGTATAAACAAACTGTTCAGTGCTGTGAGAAATTAAAAGGCTATAACAAAATTTCACTTTATAATAAACAGAAAACTAGAACAAAACATGAAGCACATGTTAAATATTTGGCTAACTTTCACAGGTCAACAGGGGCTCTTGGGTAATTTCAACTGTACAAGAAAAAAATTATAAAGATATTTAAACACGTCTTCTTCAGTTTTGTTTTGTATCACACCATACCACATGCGAGATGGTATGGTGGTACACTCCTGTGATCTCAGCACAGAGTCTAAGGCTGCAAAATGTCCTATCAAGACTCTGCTTTCATTCTCACACCTTCCAATTCAACCTACACACTGTTACCAGAATAAATTTTTGAAAATATCATCTTCCATCCACACTTAAAATTGTTAAGTGGTCCCCAACTGCTTCCCAATCCCATTCCAGTTCTAGCACCTCCTCCCCTCCCAGGCTTCATCCTGCCCAGCCGCACTTTGCAGCTGACAAGTCAGGGTCACATTGGCAACGCCCTGAAGCTACTCCCCTCCCTAAACAATCTTCGCCAGCTCACTCTGCTCTTATCTAGCTCAAGAACATCTCCCTCCCAGAGCAGCCCTCCTGGCTGCCCTCCAGCTCTAGAAAGGGAGTGCTTTCTTGTCAGTGTTCTCACAGTCCCTTACATGATCTCCCACAAGTTTCCTCACAATGCTCTGTCTGTGTACTATCTGTCTCCCATTCTAGACTATGTGTGAAGTCAGACCAGGCACCTGATGCCTCCCTGACTTCAAGATCCACAAAGCAGCACTTTACAAATGATGGTTAAACAGGAACCGGCTTGAGGCAACCTCATCAGCGAGGTAGTCTGACCACCACTGCCAATACAAATTTTCCACTGAAATCAAGACAGTTTTGCATCTATTAATTTACCTCCAATACTTATCCATTCGTGGTTGCAAAGTCAATAGAACTGCCACAGCTAGGCAGTGTGGCGTGGGCTTGACAGACATGAGAGCTCACTACACCTCAATACAACCCTCAGATACTCTTTTGCAAAGATAAACTGGCCAAGTGGTAAAATCAGCTTTGGATCAGAAACCCACAAGTAAACACTGAGCTAAGCTTATTTTCCAAAGATGAGAAACTAGCAAACCCTCCGCCGCTGGGGAAGTATTAGAAGAGCTGGGGTTTGATTAAATGAGCCCCTCATTGGCCTCTTAGGAAAGGTCCTTTAAGATTTAATGTACCTTCCTCCACAGCTATTCACTGGGAAAACTTTTAAAGTAAAATAATAATAATAATAACAATAATAATAATAATACATCCACATAAGTTGTTTTTCCAAAAACAGCAAAAGGTAGGCAAGATTATATTTAATCCCTCATCAAGATAGGGGGAGGGGAGAGAAAGGAAAAAAAAACTCCCTCAAGGAAAAGAATCAGTCGGGTAGTACCAATAAAAGAAAAGAAAGCTGACTGAGGCTCATCAGCTGCCTCAAACGCATGTCAAAGTGCCATACCAGTAACCAGAAAGGCGCCTCTCAGCTGAGCACCACAAACGGCCTGGTTTTCTACCAGACCAAACACCAGTTCCACTGAAGGATGCTGCTAGTTCCACTAAACATCATCTTGGATTCTGTACCTCAGCTTCACACTCCATGATTCAAGAAAAGGCAGGCTTTTTTTTTAACCCTAAATACAACCTGTCCACATTTATTTCTCAGCACATCTGACCAGATAGAAAGCATGGTCACAAAACATCCTCATACAACTTCCTTCCACATGCCCCATCCTCTGTCCCAAGGAACTCCAGTCTTTCCCTGACCACCACTGTTCCCTTGTAATCACCTAAAAATTTACACAAATCTGCCCAGTGACATCTCTGTACTCCAAGTTTAAACAAAAAAGTGTGTGTGTGTATTCTTCCTTTCCCTTACTCCAACCAAAAATACACACAATAGTAAATTTATATTTCTAACATAAAAAATATCCAGGTCATTTTGGGGGCTTTCTACAATGAGATAAATATAAGCACTTCTAGACACCAAGGATAAGAAATGCATTTTGAAGAGAAAAAACAAACAAACCTCTAATCCCAGAACTTGCGAGACTGAAGCAGGAGAAACTGGAGTTCAAGGCCAGTCTGGTATAAATGATGAATTTAAGGTTAGCGGGCACTATATAAGACCTTGTCTCAAAGAAGTAAGAATAGGCCCCGGCACTCAGGAATCAGAGGCAATCAGATCTCTGTGAGTTAGAGGCCAGCCTGGTGTACAGAGTGAGTCCAGGATAGTCAGGGCTGCACAGAGAAATCCTGTCTCAAAAAAAACAAAACAAAGTAAGAATAAGGGCTGGAGACATGGCTCAGCAGTTAAGGGCAGTGGCTGCTCCTCCAGACGACCCAGGCTCAACTCCTGGCACCCACATGGCATCTCACAATGGCTTATAACTCCAGGGAATATGATGACCTCTTCTGGCCTCCATGAGCAATGCACAGATGGTACACATACATACAGGCAAAACACCCATAAACACACACACAAAAAAAAATTAAACTACATTCTTATTTGTACTCCCTAAAAGGCAGCCACTAAGTGATGAAAATATAGCTGGCGACTAAGACTAAGGAGCTAAATCTTTGTTTTAA